>CM033689.1:12330540-12504475 GCA_019514585.1 Dendrobium officinale
CGCTCAGCTCACCCTCGCGCTCCCCTAAGACTATTTCCACACGAATTCGACCACCGACACCTCACTCTGGGTGACGATCACGCCCTCACTCCGATCGCCAATCATGCCCCTTTGCCCGCCGAAATTGCTTGCTCTGTCATCGACACCCTCGATCACTCCGGCTATGCCAAACGCCTCGAAGGTTTGAATTTCTTCTCTTACTAAACTTTTAATATTATTTTGAAGATTAAAAGTTGCTAGACTAGTGGATAATGAAGAGTTTAATGGAGAAGTATATAAGAATGAATGTGTTTGATGGAAAAGTATATAGAGCACGTGGTTGAGGCGTGATGCTAATGTTTCGCAAAATCAGTTTGGATTCATGCACGGTAGGTCTACTGTGGAAGCTATACATTTTTTTAGTGTTTGATGGAGAAGTATATAGAGAATAAGGAGGATCTACAAATGATATTTATTTATTAAGGGAAAGTATATGATAAAGTTTCAAGAGAAGCGCTATGGAGAGTTACAGAAATGAATGGGGTTAAAAATACTTATAATCAAGTCATTAAGGATATGTATGCAGGAGTTATTAGTTGTGTTCATACAGAAGGTTGTTTGACTAAATATTTTTCTACTTTAGTTGGATTATGTCAAGGATCGGCCTTAAGTCCATATCTTTTTGCTTTAGTCATTGATGTTGTCATTAAAAATTTGCAAGAGGTTGTATACTGATGTATGCTTTGTGTTGAAGATAATCTTCTTGTTTAAAAGACGAGAGAGGAAGTTGAAGACAAACTTAAATTATTGAGGAAAATCATAAAGTCTAAATGCTTTCATTTAAGTATATTTAAAATTAAATATATGGAATATAATTTTAGTAATAATAGTTATTGTGACCTTGAGTGATCAAGTCATTAATAAGAGTATATATTTAGATATATTAGTTCTATTATTTTGAGTGATGGTGAAATAGATAGGGTTATTATTAGTAGTAGAATTCAAGTTGGATGGTTAGAGTGGAGGAATTTTTCGGACATGTTGTGTGATAAAATGTCATGCATACATGTTATCCAACATGCTAATATAGCATATACATGTTATTCAAACATGTCAAAGGTTCATATACATGCATTATGAAGCACGCAATTATGTTGTACAATACTATTGTCCAACAATGAAACATGCATATGTTATATCCGATATGTAAATGCATAATACGTATTAGTCATGTAACATGTAAATGCATTACACATGCATACAACCTTCAAATATATTAGGCATATATATCATCCTACATTCAGATATGCCATATGCACAGATTATGTCACATGCAAACATATTATGTGCATACACTAAGCAACTTGTAGATGTAGCAGGCATAAACAACACACATCATGCAAAAAAAATATGCGCTAATTCTAATTAGTAAAAATAATCATGCAAATTAAGTATGAATATGTCAATACATTATGCAAAATGCACTCAAAAGTGTATTTACCGCATTAGCATAATATTGATTTAAAACAAACACAAAAAATAGCTGCCTTCCAAAACCCGATTAGGAGACTAAATGATATTTATTTCTTAGATTTAAACGAGATTTAAGGATGTATATCTTCTAATAATTTATTTCATAACTACGTAGGGAGTATTTGTTTTAATATCCAAATGACTATCTAAGAAGAGAGATATTAGATGTATAATAGTTTATTATCAGGTCAAAGAGGATTGGTAGATGAGTTTATATAGGTAGTTGAGACTTTTATTCAAGTTGCATCTCAACTACCTTCCTTTAAGTTCAATGGATTGTTTAGATGACCATATTCAAAGCATAAAAATTAGGCATTCCTCAAGCTCGATGATGTAAATATTAATTTATATCATAGAGGATTTGTTCCAGACTACTGAATTTGGATCTCACAAGGCGAGTATGAGCCACATAGAGATACTCAAGCCGGTCCATCCATAGCTTTCAAAACATTTGATGAAGATCAAGTGAC
The DNA here is from genome assembly GCA_019514585.1 of Dendrobium officinale. Classification (NCBI taxonomy): domain Eukaryota; kingdom Viridiplantae; phylum Streptophyta; class Magnoliopsida; order Asparagales; family Orchidaceae; genus Dendrobium; species Dendrobium officinale. The sequence continues at coordinate 12,332,523 of CM033689.1, forward strand.
TAGACCATATGAATAACATATTTTTTATGTAGAAAGTCCAGATTTAAGGGCTAGTGTGGAAGAGCCACCAAATGCAGAAACCAAAAAAATTTTTGAGTTACTACATGCAACTCAAAAACTAATTTTGGATGGTTACAAAACTCATTCATAATTATCAATTACTGTAAGGATGCTAAGTATCAAAACTTAATATAATATTTCTCGTGATTATTTCAATGACTTCACTAGTATTCTCAAGGAAATAAATTCAACGGAAAATTTAATACTCACAAATTTATACATAATAAATAAATTAGTATCTAAGTTGGGTCTCACTAATACAAAAATTTATTATTATATTAGTGGATGTATGTTATACTATAAAGATGATGAGATAGAACTTTATTGTCACACCTATAATGTGCCTTGGTTTAAACTAAACTTGGGAAAACAACAACACCAAAAAAAATATGTTCTATAATCTAATTTATTTTATTTACTGGTAATTCCAAGACTTTAGTGGTTCTACGCATCAATGAGTTCAGCATGTCTTATGAGATGGCATAAGGAGAAATTAGCAAATAATTGTGTTCTTTCTCATCCATCAGATATTGAAGTGTGAAAATATTTTGATCAAAAACTTGCTTCATTTACTACTGATTCACGCAACATGAGATTGGAATTATGTGCTAATAGTTTTACGCCATATAGTTAGGCAGCTTCATCGTACTCTTGTTAGCTAGTTATACTAACATAATATAACCTTCCACTCGAGTTATGTATGATTATCTCATACATGTTCTTAATAATTATAATACATGGACCATATAATCCAAAAGTAAATTTTGATATTTTTTTACAATAATTAATTGATGATCTCAAGTTCTTATAGAAAGAAGGTGTCCTCACATATGACATCTCAAACAAACAAAATTTTCTTCTTAGAGTTGCATTACTTTGGACCATTGCCAATTTTCTAGCTTATGGTATATTATCTAGTTGGAGCATAGTAGGAAAATTAACTTGTCTTTACTGCATAGAGAAAACTAAATCTTTCACACTAAAATATGGAGGGAAAAGTACTTGGTTTGAATGTCATCATATGTTCCTACCTACTGATCATCTGTTTAAGTAAAATAAGGAAGCATTCGTTAAAAATAGAGTTGAGTGGTCAACTCCTCCACCTAGATTTAATAGTGATGACATACTACAGAGCTATTTAACTTTTCATAAATTATTAATTTTCTAATATTATCATAGTATAAATTTTTGGGATATGATATTCATCATAATTGGATTTAAAAAGGTATTTTTTGGACATTATCATAGTGGAAAACAAATTTGATAAGGCCTGATTTAGTTGTTATATACATTGAGAAGAACTTTTTGTATAATATTTTTAATACAATTATGAATATTAAAGGAAAGAGAAAGGATAACGTCAAAGATAGAATGGATATTAAAGAGTACTATCGATGAAGAAACCTAGAGTTAGTAACAACCAATGTTGACAAAATAATGAAGCCCAAAGCTGTTAAGAGAGTTGTTATTTGCATGATTTACATTCTTGCAACTTGTATTATTTTGATGACTACAAATATTATTATTTTATGTATAGATATCTTCTAACATTTTTTTGAAGATTTATTTTTACTCTTGTGTGTACTAATACTTCAGGAAAATCGAACTCCAGACTACGAAGACTTCAAATCAAATTCAACATGAAATACATTATAAATTTGAAGCTTGCACTCTTTATTTAAATTAAATTTGAGAGGGAGTGATTGTAATTGAGTGAATATTCACAACACACATATGGGGGAATAATTTTTGTGAACTGATCGTACGGGATGAACATAGTTCATACTAGACGAACATAGTTTGTATGGGACGATCATGTCAATTAAGCCTCGAAAGAGCAATGGGTCGAACAGGCAACAAAATTAACCTTCGTCTCTGGACGAAACTCTCTGTATAAAATTGTATAGGATGAAATTAACCTTCTTCTTTGGATGAAACTCTCTGTATAAAATCATCCAGGATGAAACTTATTCGTCCCAGGATGAACCGAACCGAATTACCTTAGTTGGTTACATCTTGCAGGGATTTAAAACCCGACCTATGGAATAATCGTTTCGTACCAGACGAACCTAGTTCGTACGGGAAGATGATCGTGTATAAACATAGTTCGTACCAATATATATTAGGATCGTTTCCGACACTTTAAGTAAAATCATCCGGGATGATTCACGATAGTACGGGACGATCCACTGCGTACAGAATTGAAAATTTGCAGTTTTTGAGCAGTTTTTCTTGTCTTTTCAATATATAGTCCAAATTATACTGCCACTAAATCTTTTTGGTCATTGATCTTGGTGCCAATTAAAAGAAGACTCAAGCAGAGAGTGAGTGGGAGCATTCACAGAAGGATTTCTACCACTGGAGGGTGAAGGCTTTACTTGGTGTTCAAAGGTAAGATTTCATACTTATGATTTGAGATTAATTCACTCTTTTTTTTCTTATTTCTAGATTTCTTGTGAGGAGATCTGTCAAGGAGATCAGGTTCTCTGCCCACAGTAGGAGAGTGTGAAAGGATGAAGAGTTCTATGCGCACACTAGGAAAGTGTGAAAGGACGAAGGGTTCTCTGCCCACAGTAGGAGAGTATGAAAGGATGAAGGATTCTCTGCCCATACTAGGAGAGTGTGAAAGGACGGACGGTTCTCTGCCAACACTTGGGATAGTGTAAAAGGATGAAGGTTCTCTGCCGCACCAGGTAGTGGTGGAAAGAGTGTTTGTAAAGGCTTCTCTGTCTTGCTGTGGGTGCAAAAGGAGAGACACTATTAGTATTAGTGCAATACAGAGAGGGTGCCTCTGGGGAGTGGATGTTGGTCTGGTTTAGACCGAACCACTATAAATCTTGTGTCGTTTATTTTTATCTTTTTGTTGTCCACATTTTACTATTTAAAAAGTTGTGGCTGAAAAATTTTTTTAAAAATTCACTAAAGTTATTTTCAGTTCAACTCATCCAAAAGAGGGATAATTTTTAACTACCAATTCACCCCCCCCCCCCCCCCTCTTAATAGCCATGGGACATTAACTTAAGTTTAACAACCTATTCACTAGATTCAACAAGTGGTATCAGAGCTTTATTTCAAAATCATAAGTTTAAACTACTTTTTGATTAACGTAGACGGGTACATTTGGAAATCGAAACACACCCAAGGGTTACTCTATTACTAGACCTCCACTGTTTGATAACATACCTTTTGATTTTTGGAAAACAACCATGTCTATTTTCTTATAATCACTTGATTATCGTATGTAGATCTTAGTCCAAGAAGGATATACAAAACCAACTAGATTAGTTGATGGAGTTAGAGTTGAAACACCTTTTACAGACTAGACTGTAGAAGAACGTGACTTAGCGCAACTAAATGCTAAATATTTGAATAGTTTCTTTTGTGCTTTAAAATTTGAAGACTACATGCGGGTTTCCACTTGCAAAAGTGGAAAGGATATATGGGATAGACTTTGTATAACATATGAGGGGACTAATGAGGTTAAATAATCTAAACTTAATATCTTATTGTATGATTATGAACTATTTCACATGAAACCTAATGAATCCATTTATGATATGTACACAAGATTTACTCAAATAGTCACCTCTTTGCATGCACTTGGTAGGGAACTAATGAATGCTAAAATAGTTAATAAGATTTTTCGTTGTTTACTTACTACTTATGATGTTAAAATTACTGTAATTACAGTGTCTAAAGATCTAAATATTTATTCAATTGGCAATCTTCTTGGTTCACTTATTGCTTACAAGCAAGGATTTATCCAAAGAAAGATTGATGCAGGTGAACCACAAAAGGAAAAGAACATAGCACTAAAAGTGAAAGAGTCTGAGAGTGAACACTCACAACCTGAGGATGAAGACGATATTGCATTAATGACTCGATAGTTTAGAAGCTTTCTGAAAAGGAAACAAAAGAGACGCCATCAATGGAATAGAGGTAAATTTAATAGAAATGATAAGGTTTCTAATGAAGTAATTTGCTATGAATGCAGGAAACCTGGTCATATTAAAACTGATTTCCAGAAACTCAAAGCCACTCCTAGCAAGGAGAAGGTAGAGGAGAAACCAATTGTAAAGAAAGGCAAGAAGAAGTTTCAAAGAGCTTTCTGGGTGGACTCAGCTTCATATTCATCAGAGACTGAAAAGGAAGAATAAGTCACCAATCTTTGCTTGTGGCAGATAGTCTTGATCAGTCAGATTAAGAAGAGGTAAGTGACTTAACTTATGATGAATTATTTGAAGTTTTTGAATACATGCATGATGCATATAAGAAAATGACGAAAATGCATGCTAGTCTAAGTTTAAAATTTGAAGAACTTCAAAAAGAACATGAAATCCTTAGGAAAGATCATGCCTTAATAGATGACAACCACATGAAACTACTCGATGAATTTGATGACTTGAATAAAAATTATGAGAATTTAAAATCATCCTATGTTGATTTTGAAAAAGAATTTAAAAATTTTAAGGATGAATCAGAGAGCAAAACATATCGAATCAATTATACAAATCGAATCTTGGAAGATATGAATTCATTTTATAAGTTGAAAATAAAAGCTCTCGAGGATAATAGGATACCGCCCAAACTTGAAGATTTTACAAATCCTAAATTTTATCCTAAATATATGGAATTCCTTAGAAGACAAACAAATGGTAAAAGACTTAGGAATCCTTTTCTTAATGTTAAATTGTGGATTGCTTGGAAATATAGCTCACCCCTGTACCTTGAAGATGAAAACTAATTTGGTGTGGAGACCTAAGATGCATAAACCTAGACATATCATACATGTACTTGATTATAAATTGCTAAATGGAGAACCCAAACTTGTTTGGGTTCCCAGGTCTAACATTTGATATTTTTGCAGTGTCGCTCTCACATAAGACATCGTGAGAGCATATGGTACCTAGAAAGCGGATGTTCAAAGCATATGACTGGAGATACGGCTCATTTCATAACGCTGGAAGATAGGAGTGGAGGCAAGGTTACACTTGGAGATAATACCACAAAAAAGGTGGTTGGATCAGGTATGATTGGAAATCTTAAAAAGTTTTTTTATAGACAATGTATTATTGGTTGAAGGCTTAAAGCATAATTTGTTAAGTATAAGTCAGTTATGTAATAAGGGTTATAGTGTAAAAATTTTTCCTACTAGCTGCAAATTAATTCTAAATGATAAAGATGTTTTAAATGGTAAAAGGGTAAATAATGTTTATATGCTAAATTTATATTGCATTCAGACTCCTACTGGTTTTTGTTTGAAAACTGTTTCTGATGAGTCATGGCTTTGGCATAGGAAACTTTGTCATTCTAGCATTAAAAATCTTAGGAGGATTACCCAAAAGAATTTAGTAAGAGGTATACCAAAACTAGACTTTACTAAGGATCACATTTGTCATGCATGTCAATTAGGAAAGCAGGTGAAGTCATCTTTTCATTCCAATAAGAATCTTAGGACTAGAAAATCATCAGAAATTTTACACCTGGATCTTTTTGGACCAGTTGGAACTATGAGTCTAGGAGGGAAGGTATACGAATTTGTTATTGTGGATGATTACTCATGATTCACTTGGGTTAGATTTCTATTTTATAAGAGTGAATCATTTGAGGAATTTAGAAATTTTTTTACTTAGATTCAAAGAAAATTATGGTGTGAAATTATTTCTATACAAAGTGATCATGGAGGAGAATTTGAGAATGAGAGATTTGAAGATTTTTGTATGGAGAAAGAAATTGATCACAACTTTTCTACACCTAGAACCCCTCAGCAGAATGGGGTAGTCGAAATAAAAAACAGAATATTAATAGAAGCCGCCCAAGCAATGTTGGCAGAATACTCACTTCCTAGATATTTTTGGGCTGAGGCGGTTAGCACTGCATGTTATGTTCTGAATAAGGTGAATGTAAGATCTAAAATAAATAAAATATCCTATGAGTTGCTAAAAGGTAGAACACCTAATTTGTCTCATTTGCATGTTTTTGGTTGTAAGGTCTTCATTCATAATAATGGAAAATCTGTCTTAGGAAAATTTGATCCAAAATCAGATGAAGGAATTTTTGTTGGATACTCAAGTGTTGGAAAATCTTATAGGGTATTCAATAAAAGAACTTTGGTAATTAAAGAGACCACACATGTTATATTTGATGAATCTAGAAATTTGGAAAAGCCAAATGTTATTGAAGTTGAGATTGAGGATAACTCCCAAAAGATTGATAGAATAAACTTGGAAGAAAATATGGAAGAGAATTTGGAGAGAGAAAATCCTTTTCCTAGAGATTTGAGATTTTCTAAAAACCACCCAAGGGAATTGATTATAAGTGAACCTAGTGAGGGTGTTAGAACTAGGCGTGGATTAAACAAGGAAGTCAATCATTCTGCCTTTATTTCAACTATAGAACAAACTAATATTGATCAAGAACTTTCTGATGAATTTTGGATATTGATCATGCAAGAAGAGTTGAATCAATTTGTAAGAAATAAAGTTTGGGAATTAACTTCAAGGCCAAAATATTAAAGTGTTGTTGAAACTAAGTGGGTATTCAAAAATAAAATGAATGAATCAGGTGTAGTCATTAGAAATAAGGCTAGATTAGTTGCTAAGGGGTATAATCAGATTGAAGGGATTGATTTTGAAGAGACTTTTGCCCCTGTAGCTAGACTTGAAGCAATTAGGGTTTTGCTAGCCTTTGCATGTTTTAAAGGATTCAAATTATATCAAATGGATATGAAAAGTGCCTTCTTAAATGGGGTAATTGAAGAAGATGTTTTTATAGAACAACCACCAGGTTTTGAAAATCCAAAATATCTAAATCATGTTTTTAAGTTAAAAAAGGCATTATATGAATTAAAACAGGCATCTAGGGCTTAGTATGAGAGGTTGAGCACCTTCCTACTCGAAAAATCTTTTGAAAAAGGAAGTGTGGATACAACTCTCTTTTTGAAGAAATTTAAAAATGATATACTTATTGTTCAAATTTATGTGGATGATATCATTTTTGGATCTTCAAATAAAAATTTTTGTGATGATTTTTTAAAATAATGAGTAGTTAATTTGAAATGAGTCTAATGGGAGACTTAAATTACTTTCTAGACTTTAGCATTAAGCAACTTGAGGAAGGTATATTTCTTAGCCAATCTAAATATGTTAAGGACATCCTCAAAAAATATGAAATGGATAATCCTAAACCTGTTAGTACACCAATGAGTTCCTGAGTTCAGTTGGATAAGGACCTTAAGGGAAAATCTGTTGATCAAAAGAAATTTAGAGGGATTATTGGATCTTTACTTTACTTGACTGCTAGCCGACCCGATATCATGTTTAGTGTTTGCTTGTGTGCTAGATTTCAATCAGATCTAAAAGAGTAACATTTGACAGCAGTGAAAAGAATTTTAAGATATTTGCTAGGAACTCAGAACTTAAGAATTTGGTATCCTAGGTTTAGCTCTTTATTTAAAATTATTGGTTATTCAGATTCTGACTTTACAGGATGTAGGGTGGATAGGAAAAGCATTTCTGGAATAAGTCAATTCATTGGAAATTTATTAGTTTCATGGTCTAGTAGAAAATAAAATTCAGTGGCCCTATCTACTGCAAAAGCTGAATACATTGCCTTAAGAAGTTGTGTGGCATAAGTACTTTGGTTAAAATAACGCTTGATTAATTTAGGATTAACTATAGGCACTATACCAATTTATTATGATAATACTAGTGCTAACTGCATTTCTAAAAATCCTATTCAACATTCAAGAACCAAACACATTGACATAAGGCATCATTTCATAAGGGATCATGTATCCAAGGGAGAAATTGAACTTACCCATGTTTCAACTGAAAATCAACTTGCAGAAATTTTTACAAAACCTTTAGCCTTTGATACTTTAGTACATTAAGAACAAAGCTTGGAGAGATTGATTTAAATGCTTAAATAAAAATGTTTTTCTGCAACATCGATATTTTTTGTTTTGTGTTCATTGTGTTATTTAGTTTTTTTATGTGATATTTTCTTCTTAAAAAGTATGTGTTTAAGTATTATTTTGTTTGTTTTTATTTTGAGTGTGAAAATGTAAATTTATGATCATCATCATCCGGTACAAAAATATTTCGTACAGGACGATTTGTGTAGTATGACAAACTGTGTGATTTTGAACCGTTTTAAGAGCAGTTTTAATGTAATTCGTCTGTACGATCGTAACGATCATCCGGGTTGAAATATTTTTCAAATGGCAAGACGAGTGAATGCAGCACTTGAATGGATAAGGTAGTTTTTAATATGAACTTCATCCATACGAACCTTTGGTTCTTCTAGATGAACACATGTCGGTTTATAGCCGGGGACGATTTTCAACTGTCATTAAAATGAATTGAATTTGGATCGTCCGGATGAACAGGTGTTCGTCTGTACTATCATTTTTGTCAAAAGCTTGTATGAAAGGATGCTTTGTAAGTTGTGTGTTTATGAAAAGTCGTTTGTTTTTTGACTCACTCGTTCGTCCATATGAATTTTTTTCGTACGAGATGAACGAAATTTTCGTCTGGTACGAACAGTTTTTTCCATAAATTGATGGCAATTTTTTACTAAACAGTCACTTTCATACATCTCTTTCAAACCTTTCTTCTCTTAAGATCTTTCAATGGCAAGTTCTAGCAAGCGTCAAAAGCCTTTGACTAAGGGTCGACCAACTTGTCAGAAAATTTCCTTTCTAAAGCCAATGAAGAATCCTATGCTAGGTTTGTCTCCGCAAAAATTATCCCATCTAGAGTACTCCTACAGGAAGATTTAACTTTTAAGGTAATGTACTTGTTTACCTCTACTCAATTTGTCTTAATCCTCACATTAGTACACTTCTACAACAAAGAAATCTTTCATTATTTTTTGGCAAACATGTCTTTCAACTCCGACCATTCTGTCATCAGTTCCTTTGTTTTTAAAAAGAAAGTTGAAATCACCAAGACTGACCTTGGTATCTTCCTAAACTTAAGGTCTGAAGGATTAAGAGCACACACCTTAACCTCCACAAATTTTAATTGGGCTGAAGTAAATCGAGTGATTAGAGGAGTAAACTTTAAGGATTATTTACCTAAGGTAGCAACTTTAGTTCGTGATGCCCGTATCATCCAGCACGTACTTAGAACTTCCATTATATCTAAAGCTGGTGATAGAGTCAATATCACACCTCTTCTTTCTATTGTTACCTTCTTGATAATGACCAGACAACCTATAGATGAGGCCCAACTCCTAATTGACTATATTTATGGCCTTTCTGAAATTGGTCATGTTGATCATAAAAGAAAGAAGAACATAGTCTTAGGACATCTGATTGCCTATATTTTGGAAAAGAAGTATAATTTGATTCATCCAGAATAAGATTTTGAAGAACTACTCTACTATAACGATGCATCCTTTAGAGCTATCTTCAATAAGGAATAGCCTAGAAAAACTATTCAAAGTGAAACAGAAAAAGAAGTTGAACCTTCACATGCTGCTGAACCAAATTATCAGGATTTGGTTCAAAGATTTGACAATTTAGAGGCTCATTTTGATCAAAGGTTTGATCAAATTGAAACTCATTTGCAGCAGCAGGATATTCAGTACAATCAAGATATGGGATTTATGCGTGATCAGATAAATAACATAAATTCCAACATTCTTATGATAAGTAGTTACTTCAACTTCTTTGGGGCAACACCACCTCCTCCTCCTCCAGATCAGGGTCCATTTGAATGATTTTTGTGTTTATTATGTGTTTATGTAGTTTATGTGATTCTTATGTGTTTATGTGGTTTATGTGTTTGTTATTTTTTTTTAGATTGTTGTATTTCATTTGTTTTTAAATGTGTTTTTATTGATATCTTGGACTAAATTGTAATACCTTTATTCGATATCAATATATGTTCCAATGTTTTGTTATTTAATTGTTTTAAAAATGTGTGTTAGACTTTATGACATTCATTGTTTTTTAATCTTAATAGTGCTTTAACCTAAATTGTAAATTAAAATTAATTTCATTAAAAAATAAAATTATTCTAAATTTAAGTGATGCTTATAACTTGATATTATTAGAATTTTCAATTTCATGTCTCTTATTTAAACTACATTATCTTTAATATTATTATTGCAATTTAGATAGTATTTATGAACTTAGAAAAATTTAAAATTTTAGATTATCGATTTTGGAAAGAATTCAATTACTCTTAAAAAATTGTACAAATGTACAAAAATCTAAAGAAATTAGCAAAAGTTTCCAATGAGAAAAAGAGGCACAAAATAAGTCCAAAGTAAAAAAGATGCACAAAAATGTGCCATAAAATTGAAAAAGATGCACAAAAATGTGCCATAAAATTGAAAAAGATGGGCAAAGCGCCACATGTGGTAGTTACTTCTTTCCAAACTCTTTTAATCTCTTAATTCAAATTGATCTTATGTTCATTTATAATTGACATTGAAATTTGAAATATAAAATTTTTATTCATCTTTAGTGCAATGATTTTCTTTATCTTAATGTCTAAATTGAATCATGCCTTTGATAAATTCTTTATATTATCTATGTTATAACACTTCTTAAATTATATGAAATTCTAATATTTCTCTAATGTTTTAATTTTATTTACATACCTTATTTCAATCACTTTCAAGATTAAATTATCAAATGAATTTCGTACTTCTGCTTATATTTCGAAACCTTTTTCTCTTTTTGTTGTTGTAAAAAAGGGGGAGAAATTATTTGTTTGTTTTTTAATAGTCCTTTTATGTTTGTCATTATTGTAGTTGTATGTTTTATATATTTCTTGTTATTTGTATAAATTTTTTGAAAAACAAAAATTTTGAATTTATACCTCCTTATTTTTCATATATTCATCAATTCAGGGGGAGTTTAGGAGATTCTTAGAATTCAAAATCCTAAAAATAATAATTATTTTGCCATCATCAAAAAGGGAGAGATTGTTAAGAGAGTTGCTATTTGCATGTTTTACATTCTTGCAACTTGTATTATTTTGATGATTAGAAATATTATTATTTTATGTATAGATATCTCCTAACATTTTTTGTAAGATTTGTTTTTGCTCTTGTGTGTACTAATATTTCAAAAAAATCGAACTCCAGACTACGAAGACTTCAAATCAAATTCAGCATGAAATACTTTGTAAATTTGAAGCTTGTACTCTTTATTTAAATTAAATTTGAGAGGGAGTGAATGTAATTGAGTGAATATTCACAACACACACATATGGGGGAATAATATTTATGAACTGATCGTACGGGATGAACATAGTTCGTACGGGACGATCATGTCAATTAAGCCTTGGAAGAGCAATGGGTCGAACATGCAGCGAGAAAATTTTTCTAAGTCCTAATCGTCTAGGACAAATTTAATATTCTTCCCAGGACGAATGTCTCTGGATTCTCATGCTGCATTGTTTGTCCAGACGAAATGCATGGTTCGTCTCTGGACGAAACTCTCTATATAAAATCGTACAGGATAAAATTAACCTTCATCTCTGGATGAAACTCTCTGTATAAAATCATACAGGATGAAATTAACCTTCATCTCTGGACGAAACTCTCTGTATAAAAACATCCAGGATGAAACTTGTTCGTCCCATGACGAACCGAATCGACTTACCTTAGTTGGTTACATCCTGCAGGGATTTGGAAACCGACCTATAGAATAACAGTTTCGTACCGGACGAACCTAGTTCGTACAGGATGATGCTCGTGTACGAACATAGTTCGTACCAATATATATTCGAACTTAGCTTTAAGTAAAATAGTCTGGGACGATCCACGATCGTACGGGACAATCCACTGTGTACAGAATTGAAAATTTGTAGTTTTTGGGCAGTTTCTCTTGTCTTTCCTATACATAGTCCAAATTAGACTGCCACCAAATCTTTTTTGTCATTGATCTTCATGCCTATTAAAAGAAGACTCAAGCAGAGAGTGAGTGAGAGCATTCAAAGAATGATTTCTACCACTGGAGCGTGAAGGCTTTACTTGGTGTTCAAAGGTAAGATTTCCTACTTGTGATTTGAGATTACTTCACTCTTTTCTTTCTTCTTTCTAGATTTCTTGTGAGGATATCTATCAAGGAGATCGGGTTCTCTGCCCACACTAGAAGAGTGTGAAAGGACGAAGGGTTCTCTGCCCACACTATGAGAGTATGAAAGGATGAAGGGTTCTCTGCCCACACTAGGGGAGTGTGAAAGGATGAAGGGTTCTCTGCCCACACTATGAGAGTGTGAAAGGACGAATGGTTCTCTGCCAACACTGGGGATAATGTAAAAGGACGACGGTTCTCTACCGCACTGGATAGTGGTGGAAAGAGTGTTTATAAAGGCTTCTCCGTCTTGCTGTGGGTGCAAAAGGAGAGACACTATTGGTATTAGTGTAATAATTAGAGGGTACCTCTGGGAGTGGATGTAGGTCTGGTTTAGATTGAACCGCTATAAATCTTGTGTCGTTTATTTTTATCTTTTTATTTTCTGCATTTTACAGTTTTAAAAGTTGTGGTTGAAAAACTTTTTTTATAAAAATTCACTAAAGTTATTTTCGGTTTAACTCATCCAAAAGAGGGATAATTTTTAACTATCAATTTACCCCCCCTCTTGATAGCCGTGGGATATTAACTTAGGTTTAACAACCTATTCACTAGATTCAACAAAAGCACCTTATTCTTTCATGATAAAGAAAAAAAAAAAAGATCAATATGTTAGTGGTTTAAGGGTTTAAAAATAACTGATGGGTATGGATCAAACTTAAGCCAATATGTGGACATTAAATCTGTGAGGTTATTTAGACTAAAAAATTATGATTGTCATATAATTATGAAAGTTCTCCTTCTGATTGTAGTATATATATTACCATATTTTATATCAAATTTATTGTCAGAGCTTAGTATTTTCTTTAAAGACCTATGTTCATCTAAACTAAATAAATATATTTTATGAATGAGCAAGAAGAACATATCTATCATCCTATGCAAGTTAGAAAAAATTATTCCCCCAGGAATTTTTTATTTTATAGAATATCTTCTAGTCCATCTACCTTATGAAGCAAGAGTTGGTGGACATGTACAATACTCTTTGATATACCCTTTCAAGAGACGAAACATGTTTTTATTATATTATCTTAAATATTTTTAATGTTAACTGATAATTATAATCATTTAATAGATATTTAAACAAGCTGAAAAAATATGTTAATAATAAAGCATGATTAGAAGGATTGATATGTGAAGTATATTTATCTTAAAAAAATACTCACTTCTGCTTCAACTATTTATGAACTTAGAAAATTTTAAAATTTTAGATTATCGATTTTGGAAAGAATTCAATTACTCTTAAAAAATTGTACAAATGTACAAAAATCTAAAGAAATTAGCAAAAGTTTCCAATGAGAAAAAGAGGCACAAAATAAGTCCAAAGTAAAAAAGATGCACAAAAATGTGCCATAAAATTGAAAAAGATGCACAAAAATATGCCATAAAATTGAAAAAGATGGGCAAAGCGCCACATGTGGTAGTTACTTCTTTCCAAACTCTTTTAATCTCTTAATTCAAATTGATCTTATGTTCATTTATAATTGACATTGAAATTTGAAATATAAAATTTTTATTCATCTTTAGTGCAATGATTTTCTTTATCTTAATGTCTAAATTGAATCATGCCTTTGATAAATTCTTTATATTATCTATGTTATAACACTTCTTAAATTATATGAAATTCTAATATTTCTCTAATGTTTTAATTTTATTTGCATACCTTATTTCAATCACTTTCAAGATTAAATTATCAAATGAATTTCGTACTTCTGCTTATATTTCGAAACCTTTTTCTCTTTTTGTTGTTGTAAAAAAGGGGGAGAAATTATTTGTTTGTTTTGTTTGTTTTTTAATAGTCCTTTTATGTTTGTCATTATTGTAGTTGTATGTTTTATATATTTCTTGTTATTTGTATAAAATTTTTGAAAAATAAAAATTTTGAATTTATACCTCCTTATTTTTCATATATTCATCAATTCAGGGGGAGTTTAGGAGATTCTTAGAATTCAAAATCCTAAAAATAATAATTATTTTGCCATCATCAAAAAGGGAGAGATTGTTAAGAGAGTTGCTATTTGCATGTTTTACATTCTTGCAACTTGTAATATTTTGATGATTAGAAATATTATTATTTTATGTATAGATATCTCCTAACATTTTTTGTAAGATTTGTTTTTGCTCTTGTGTGTACTAATATTTCAAAAAAATTGAACTCCAGACTACGAAGACTTCAAATCAAATTCAGCATGAAATACTTTGTAAATTTGAAGCTTGTACTCTTTATTTAAATTAAATTTGAGAGGGAGTGAATGTAATTGAGTGAATATTCAATACACACACATATGGGGGAATAATTTTTATGAACTGATCGTACGGGATGAACATAGTTCGTACGGGACGATCATGTCAATTAAGCCTTGGAAGAGCAATGGGTCGAACATGCAGCGAGAAAATTTTTCTAAGTCCTAATCGTCTAGGACGAATTTAATATTCTTCCCGGGACGAATGTCTCTGGATTCTCATGCTGCATTGTTTGTCCAGACGAAATGCATGGTTCGTCTCTGGACGAAACTCTCTATATAAAATCGTACAGGATAAAATTAACCTTCATCTCTGGATGAAACTCTCTGTATAAAATCATACAGGATGAAATTAACCTTCATCTCTGGACGAAACTCTCTGTATAAAAACATCCAGGATGAAACTTGTTCGTCCCATGACGAACCGAATCGACTTACCTTAGTTGGTTACATCCTGCAGGGATTTGGAAACCGACCTATAGAATAACAGTTTCGTACCGAACGAACCTAGTTCGTACAGGATGATGCTCGTGTACGAACATAGTTCGTACCAATATATATTCGAACTTAGCTTTAAGTAAAATAGTCTGGGACGATCCACGATCGTACGGGACAATCCACTGTGTACAGAATTGAAAATTTGTAGTTTTTGGGCAGTTTCTCTTGTCTTTCCTATACATAGTCCAAATTAGACTGCCACCAAATCTTTTTTGTCATTGATCTTCATGCCTATTAAAAGAAGACTCAAGTAGAGAGTGAGTGAGAGCATTCAAAGAATGATTTCTACCACTGGAGCGTGAAGGCTTTACTTGGTGTTTAAAGGTAAGATTTCCTACTTGTGATTTGAGATTACTTCACTCTTTTCTTTCTTCTTTCTAGATTTCTTATGAGGAGATCTATCAAGGAGATCGGGTTCTCTGCCCACACTAGAAGAGTGTGAAAGGACGAAGGGTTCTCTGCCCACACTATGAGAGTATGAAAGGATGAAGGGTTCTCTGCCCACACTAGGGGAGTGTGAAAGGATGAAGGGTTCTCTGCCCACACTATGAGAGTGTGAAAAGACGAATGGTTCTCTGCCAACACTGGGGATAATGTAAAAGGACGACGGTTCTCTACCGCACTGGATAGTGGTGGAAAGAGTGTTTGTAAAGGCTTCTCCGTCTTGCTGTGGGTGCAAAAGGAGAGACACTATTGGTATTAGTGTAATAATTAGAGGGTGCCTCTGGTAGTGGATGTAGGTCTGGTTTAGATTGAACCGCTATAAATCTTGTGTCGTTTATTTTTATCTTTTTATTTTCTGCATTTTACAGTTTTAAAAGTTGTGGTTGAAAAACTTTTTTTATAAAAATTCACTAAAGTTATTTTCGGTTTAACTCATCCAAAAGAGGGATAATTTTTAACTATCAATTTACCCCCCCTCTTGATAGCCGTGGGATATTAACTTAGGTTTAACAACCTATTCACTAGATTCAACAAAAGCACCTTATTCTTTCATGATAAAGAAAAAAAAAAAGATCAATATGTTAGTGGTTTAAGGGTTTAAAAATAACTGATGGGTATGGATCAAACTTAAGCCAATATGTGGACATTAAATCTGTGAGGTTATTTAGACTAAAAAATTATGATTGTCATATAATTATGAAAGTTCTCCTTCTGATTGTAGTATATATATTACCATATTTTATATCAAATTTATTGACAGAGCTTAGTATTTTCTTTAAAGACCTATGTTCATCTAAACTAAATAAATATATTTTATGAATGAGCAAGAAGAACATATCAATCATCCTATGCAAGTTAGAAAAAATTATTCCCCCAGGAATTTTTTATTTTATAGAATATCTTCTAGTCCATCTACCTTGTGAAGCAAGAGTTGGTGGACATGTACAATACTCTTTGATATACCCTTTTAAGAGACGAAACATGTTTTTATTATATTATCTTAAATATTTTTAATGTTAACTGATAATTATAATCATTTAATAGATATTTAAACAAGCTGAAAAAATATGTTAATAATAAAGCATGATTAGAAGGATTGATATGTGAAGTATATTTATCTTAAAAAAATACTCACTTCTGCTTCAACTACTTCGAGCCCCAAATAAAGAGCACAAAAATAAAGATTAGTTGTAACATGAGCTTTAATGTAAAGGAGCAATCATAAAATGCACTATTAGTCTTTAGAAGTCATGGAAAGCCTAGTGGTAAATATGTTAAAAGATTCCTCAACAATTTAGAAATCAAAACAATGACTTATATATGTTACTGAACTGTGAAAAAGGCCAACAAATCTTAGAGTAAGTTTTTTTATATTGTATAAAAAGAGTAATGTTTATTTGAAATACTAAAGTCTTACTTGAATGATTTGTTATCAGATATTTTGTAAGCAATTTGCCTCTAACAGATATTACATATGATGAGCAACTTATTGCAAATAAATTT
This sequence comes from Dendrobium officinale, assembly GCA_019514585.1. Lineage (NCBI taxonomy): Eukaryota > Viridiplantae > Streptophyta > Magnoliopsida > Asparagales > Orchidaceae > Dendrobium > Dendrobium officinale. Next base: position 12,349,368 of record CM033689.1, read on the forward strand.
TTAGCTTAGTTTAGATATTATGTGAGCTCTTAAATTTTAAAATTTTTATTGAATTATGTATTATTTAATACTAAAAGCCCTAATATTTAAAAATTTTCTCAGGTACATAACTTTGATAATAAGTGTTTCGATAAAGGTCTACAAGCACTAGTGTGGGGCCCGATGTGAAAAGTAAACACCTGACCAATATATATAGTGAATGGTTTTATATTTCATTCTAAGGGATGGAGTGAAGGAAGAAAATGTAAAAATTATAGAATATGTGTTAGAGGAATTACTCATGAAGAAGATGAGTTTGATTATTATGGTATTTTGAATAATGTTCTTGAGCTGGAGTACCCAGGTAAAGATGAGAAATTTGTATGTTTATTTAACTATCGATGGTATGATCAAGTATAGAATAGAGGCACAAAGGATTATTTTGTGTATGGTTTAGTAAACATAAAACATAGCAGAATATACAGGAAGTTTAATCCATTTCTATCAGCAAATTAAGTTTTTTAATTTTATTTTAGCAAATATCCCAATGATCATAGAGATAAATAAGATTAGATAGCTATCATAAAAATAAATGCACAAGGGCTAATTGATCAAGAATATATCATAGCAACTACACATCAAGTGGATGAGATGTTAAATTTAGGTTTGTTAAAATTTATAAGATATCAATTATAGCACATAATATTAAAATATTATTAAAAAAATATGAATAGTTCAACTAGCTCATCAAATAAGAATGAGGGAGAAACTGAAGATAACCTAGATAGCAATAAAAATATTTTTAATTCTGAATAGTTATTGTAATTTAAGTGACTAAATTTCTTATAATGTATTTATTGAGTTGTATTGTTTAGAAATCAAGTTAGTAAACATATCTTACTAAATGTCACTTTTCAAATCTTATTTATATGTTAATCATCATATATTATATAATTCTTCATATTTGTTATAACTAATTTATCTACATTCTATTTTTTTATTTCTACTTATACAAATTTTCATAATTATTATAATTTATTTTTTTATATATTATAATAATTTACTAATTTCTTCTTTTAATGTAGATGACTTTAGGTGATGATCCTCCTCGTGGATCCTTCACTTCAAAATTTTCTCATAAGAAATATTTGAGTGTTGGACTAAGCAAACCTAGATATGGTGAGGAAAGTGTGGGGCAGATATTAGTTCCACTAGGGATACCATCACCACCACCTAGGAGTCAACATTAGTCCCCAACTGAGTAGGGTCAAGGATATCCAAATCCATCTATAGTTAGAGTACCATCACCCTTTCCTTGGTACTTTCCTCCTACATTGGTGAGTCCTCATTTTTCCTCTCTAAATCAGACTCATACAGCTCCATTATATCCATATTACTCCCCAAAAGCATCACAAATTGGTCCATCCAACATCTCTTATCCTCCTTACCCCCACCTTTATTATTACCCAGATCCTGTGTAGCTAGAACATGGTGAACCATCTATATAACCAGAGGTTAGAGTTGAGGATCCTAAAGCTGTAACATAGATAAGCGTGTATATATTGAGCCTCATGGTAATACATAAGTTCAGTTTAATTTGAAAAGTTATTATAATTTGATATATTATATATTATTAATAAAAAAATTAACTTGCAGCTTCAATCCCTCAAGTTCACCTACCCATAGGATTCAAGACATCATATAGAGAAAATATAATTCTCCTTACTAATCATGAAAGAAGATCCCAAAGGAAATTAGGGATATGTGTTTTAAGGAATTTCAAGTATGTTTATTTGCATTAATTAAAATATTAAAAAAAATTATTAATATTTTTTATTATGTCTATATTTTTTTACAGAAAAATTTTAGGTGATTACTTGAGCATGGCATGAGGATTTAAATAAATTTTGAGGGAAGAGGATTGACTTGTCTTAGGGATATGTTCACGTATGTTAAAAATTATGGGCAGCATCCATTATGGATTAAAGAGGGATTATGGACAAATTTGAGTAGATCTTGGGTAAGCCCTAAGTTTATCCAATTAAGAGAGCAAAATAAGCTTAACATAGTATCTGATTGTGGGGTTTTAGGAAGCTCTCTTCATATTGGTGGTTTTGTGCCTCATATTGAGCATAGACAATGACTAGTAAAATTTTTCAATTAGTTTAATAAATATATGTATACTATTTTAATTATATCTTATATTTTTAAAAAAAGTTACTTAGCTGGAAGTTGACACCACTGGAGTTGCATACGATGAATCACTAACATCAAGCTAATCATCAGTGGGTTGATGAAAAGGTGAAAAAAGCTCATATGAGTATAATTTTTGGAGTAATAAAATAGAATATAATAAATTTTCTAATATAAATTTATCTTATAGATTTATTCTCATAGGATGATTTTATACGAGTTCTAAAAAATCATTAGTCCACTTGTGAGGGATCATCTTCAGGATTGACCCAGTATTCTAAGTATCAGACGTGGTCAGATTTGTTGGAGGAAGATAGAGGGGGAGGGTTTAAGGCTTGGGTTTGCAAGCCTATGCTTATGAGGGCAGTTTATCTACATCAGTATTTTATGATGCTAGTGGAACTGAAGAAACTGTTAGCCAGAGGGTTGCTGCCCTTACGAGATAGATAGAGGAGATGAAAAAGATTCAAAATGAGATGCATGCAGGCAGAGCTGCGATTCTATAGAGATGAAAATCAGAATAAGAAAGAGCAAGAGCTAACACATAAATCGCAATGCAGCGAGGACATGGAGGATGATTAGTGTTGTTATTTATTTGATGAGCTTTTTGGTGTATTTTGAACATCTTACTATGGATTTCATACGTTATGTTTATTATAGAACAAATGCATTTCTCTTTATTTAAACATATGTTTCTACTTATTGTGGATTTTGAATTGTGCAAATATGATTTGTTGATTGTTTTTTGCTATTGAATGTTATGTTGATTTTGGTCTCTCACTACAGCAAAATAATCAATTATCGGCAACTTTTTTCGGCAGAAAGTGATAATTTTTCGGTGGTTTTGGACATTACCAGTGGTTTTCCGGCGAAAAATTTACCACCGGTAAAACAAGCACCAGAAATTTTTTTTCCAGCGGTAAAATATTCTGGCGGCTTTCCGACGCTCTTTGGCCACTCGACAATTAAAAAAAATTCAAAAAATAATTCTTTGGCCGCTTAGGCTACTGTCCGGCGTGTTTGGCCGTCGCTGACCACCCGACTGATCGCTGACCTCCGAGCTTCCCGCACTCTACCCCCTAAGCTGCCCAGGCTTGTTGCCCGCCTGCCCGAACGTAATCCCGCGTTACCCGCTATATTCCTGCCCTGACCGACTGCTCGGACACCCTGCCCCGCCTACCTCATTTTTGCTGCCCGCCTGCCCATCCGCATCCGGTGGGATTCAAACTCTACACAATTCAAATTCATGTTAAGCACTTAACCATTTTGCTGCAATGCAAAATATTTTTTATTGCTTCATATTTTTTATTTAAACTATATATTATCTTAAAATTTAAAATCTTTTTAAAAACTCGAATTATTTTAAAATTAAAATTAATAATAAATGTAAAAATTAATAATTAATAATTACTTCAACTAAAGTATTATCATTAGAATTAATAATAAATGGAAATTAATTAAAATAAAATATTATCATTAAAATTTAATTAAAAAATTTGATAACTAAATAATTTATTAAAATACTATTAAAATGAAAATAAAATTTTAAAATAAATTAAAATTTAAATAATTATTTTAAATTGAAATATTTAATTAAGGAAAAATTAACTTTAATTAGTTCACATAATTTTTATTCTTTTTTTGTTAAATCATTTAAATAAATAAATTTTTTATCATTTTATTTAAATTATTTAAAAGCCGCCAAAAATCTAGAAAAGCCGCCATAAAACCGCCGGAAAATTGACCGCCGGTAATGGGTGATTTTCCTGTAGTGTCTATTTAGGTGGATTGATTATAGTGGTGTGTTTCCCTTATTTGTTATATATATTTTTAATTATGTGCAGGTATTTTGGAAATTAGAGTAAATAGAGGGGGGCTGTCATTTTTTTTTTAAATGTTATAGGTTTCCAGCAGCTAACCGGCAGTTTGGCCACTGGAAACATTGATACTGGACGGCTTATATTAACCTTTAGAATTTTAATATAGCCGCAAGTAAACACCAGCAGTTTACTGGCAATAAACCAAAGGTCAACCGACGGTTAACCGGTGGCTGAGCCACCAGTAAAACTGGCATTTGAGATGGCTGGTACACCGCCAGTAATTAACAAACGGTCATCGAAGCTATGACCACAAAAAATTACCGGCAGTCGCCGGCACTATAACCACCTGAATTTACCAGCTATGTTAGCTGCCAGAAACTGACTGCATCAATTTATTTTCTACGCTGTTTATACCGACAGTTAATAAACTGTCGGAAAACAACTGGTAGTTTTTAAAACATCTAGAAATTTTATACCAACTGTCGGAAAAAGCTGTTGGTAATTGACAATTTTCTTGTAGTGTGAGGTATGCTAGTGACGATTGGTGCCCGAATAGTGGTCGAGGAGGAGTCTAGTGGCAAGAGAGCTCTTTCTTGCTTTAGTCCCCTCTCAATAAAAAATCAGGGGCCTATTTACAATTTTTTTGGAGTGGCATGGCCAGTAAATAAGTTGGAAATCACAGGTATGTTGGGAATGGTTTGAACTGACGGTGTATTCATAAATTTAATAGTAAAATAAAATTTATATGACAATAATATTCTCTGAGAAGCTCCCCTAACCTAAATAAAAAAGTAGTTTTAATTTAAATAAAATAATTGATTTTTATCTTGTGGTGGCCAATAAAGAAGTTTTGTAGATGCGATATCTTGAATGCTTTATGGAAACTATTGTAGAATTTAATTTGGAGAACATTCTCGATGTAGGAAAAGCAAGGATGAGTCAGGATGACCAAGCTTGAAAAAGGTTTTTTTGCTTTAAGTTTTTCAATATGTTTTGCTAAAGGTCTACAAGCTTGATAGAATATTCTTATTTGTGATATGTTCACCAAATTTTGTAAATATGATTATGCTATATCACATTAATATAATGAAGCATGACAATATATTTCAAATGTTTATTCCCTGTTATTACTAAATAAAAGGATAAAGATGAATGCTACAACGAAAGACATCATGAATGATATTTCAATTGAACTTTGATATTTAGAGAAATACAATTGAAACCTTTTAAAGGAGGCGAATAGAACAAAAGGAAGTAATAGTAACATATTTATTATGAAGATAAACAAATTACAATTATTTATTATATGATGACTTCGACCTTAGTTTCCTCTTTTAGAAAGTGGAGAAATTTGGCAGCTTAATGTAAGTGAAGTATATTTAGTGAAACATATTATAATAAATGAAATATCTCTAGGGATTCTATATAAATGTCAATTAATTTTTTTCCCCTTTTATCAAAATCTTTGAAGTTTGTGTAGATAACAAATATAGACTATATCACATACCTTGGACTAGAAGTCATTAAGGCAATCTTACTCTTGAGGGCTCCATGGGCCTACTAAGATTGACATGCCATCGACAGCTAGATGAAGATCCATAATGGTTGATTTTTAAAATTCTTGGAATGGGCGTCACCAATGATGTCTTTGATTAGAGATCAAAGAGTACTGATTGTAAGATTTCTTTAGTACTAATTAGTAGATCAAAGTTCCATGGTTTGATTGATCAAAATACTTACCGAATACTAATGGATCAATTTTAGAGAAATCCAAAACTAATCACAATAAACATTTATCTTCAAACAAAATATTTGCCCCCCCAAGAGAAATCAAATGCCTTAACTTAATTGTTAAAATTAACATTATAGAGTTGAAATAATTATAGAAAAGTGTTAAGATCAAATTTAGCGTACCAAAAAACTATCATTGTAAGCCACATTTTATAAGAAAAAATGTGTATTCCTGTGGGAAATCCAATAACAGAAATGACATGTGGATCACGCTACTCATCTTAGTCTGTTGGTTGGAAGCTTTGGCTACCAACCAAGAGGTCTTAGATTAGAGTCTCGTGTAAGTGATGTGTATATGAGTTTTCCATAGTTGGCCTATATATCATATATGTGGGGTGGGGGGGGGGGGGGGGGGGGGGGGGGGGGGGGCGCTAAATTAAAATAGTTATGTTTGCCGTATCATTACAGGAGCCAAGAGGAGTTGCAAGATCAAAATTAAGAATACAAATAAAATGGCATTTAGAGCTTTAAACCCCTTTAGGCTTTCAATTTTGGCGTTAGCCAATTCATTTAGAGGAGATCTCTTGTACTAAATCATGAGTGTGCAGCCGAAGCATTATCGTTGCGCAAAAAGAGAGAGGAAAAGTAAAACCTAGCCTTCACAATAATTAATTAGATCATTAGCAGTGCAAAAATAATTAAATAATTTTGTGGTAACTTAATATTTAATAATTATTATTAGATAATGAATAGTTAGTTAACAAATAAAATTGTTAATAAAATAATATTTAACTAGTTAAATATTTTAAATAATAATAAATTAAAATAGTTTTGTTTGTCGTATCATTACAGGAGCCAAGAGGAGTTGCAGGATCAAAATTAAGAATACAAATAAAATAGAATTTAGAGCTTTAATCCCCTTTAGGCTTTCAATTTTGGCGTTAGCCAATTCCTTTAGAGGAGATCTCTTGTACTAAATCATGAGTGTGCAGCCGAAGCATTATCATTGCGCAAAAAGAGAGAGGAAAAGTAAAACCTAGCCTTCACAATAATTAATTAGATCATTACCAGTGCAAAAATAATTAAATAATTTGGTGGTAACTTAATATTTAATAATTATTATTAGATAATGAATAGTTAGTTAACAAATAAAATTGTTAATAAAATAATATTTAACTAGTTAAATATTTTAAATAATAATTAATTAAATAGCTCTGCAACAATGCATCAAAATCTCTTTTCACAATGTAAAGTCATTCCTCTCTCTCTCTCTATTTTATCACATTAGACTTTCTCTCTCTACAGTTGAAGCAACAAAAAATTATGTATCAAAAAATACGCAACAAAATAAACCGTGTGTACGCACATCCGAACACGTTCGGATTGCGTACACAATAATTTCTCATCTTCCACAAGGGAATATTTGGTACAGAATAGAGTAAGAGAATGAATATGCATCACAAAATAATCCAAATCAAAGCACATAAAATACAGGAAGACGAAATTATTGTTTTTGTTTGGATCTATTTGAAAGCGAGTATTGTTTATTGCTCGACTTGAAGTTGTCTTCAGATAATTAAAAAAACATTTTGCATTTTTGGCTCCACTCATACAATTTGATGACAAGGTCATCAATGAAGTAAACATATTTCTTATTATTTTTTTGAGAATTTCTGTCTCATTAATCGGCTATAAAAAGGTGAAATAGATAAAAAAATAAGTAGACATGAACAATGATGTAAAACAATTGATTTTTGAGGTGACTGACAAAGTTGGGGTGCTAATTTATGAATCCTGGAACTATTACTCTAACATAATATGCGGGAATCCCGAAGAACATTTTTACCTTCAGAATTTTTATATAATATTTCACTTTCAAGATAATATTTATATTGCTTTGGCGTTGAATTAGTTATATCCTAAAGTAATTTTGAGTTCCACATATTTCAAAACTAGATAACTTTTGGAATGATCTACGAAACTGCTGATGAACTTTCATTATTTTGTAGAAATAACTTTTTGATAGAAAAGAGGCTAGCTTTTGTCCTCTTAAAGGAGGTTTTCTTAAATAATTTAGCCAATCTACGAATTTTTAATCTTACAAACGTTAAATTACCTTATCAAATTTTATCTCACAAAAAAAAACTCTATTTATGATAATGTTGAAGAATTTTTAGACATTTAATATATATCTACACACTGGAAAAACAATATTTGTTGCATGCTAGAATATACGTTGCGATAGAGTTAGAAAATTTTTTTCTCAGTATTTTACAGATATCCAGCACACAAACAGAGGAAAAAAATGGAACAACAGAATTTTTATGTGGAAACCTAAGAAAAAGGAAAAAGCACGGGGCCACGCCAAGTTGAAAGGATTCCACTAGTATTTACTTAGTTTACAAATGGATGGCTCGTCCCTGAAATTGAGGATGATCATACTATAATAATCAACTCTCGGGTTGAAATTCAGTTACAAACAGAGATTTGAAATCCAACGATGTTCCGGTGGTTGGGCGGAAATCCAGCTTCAATTGTCGGTTGGGTAGAATTCTGACGTCAGTCAGCTATTGTGCAGAACACCAGTGCCATTCGACAGTCGGGCAGAATTTCAGCTTTAGTTGGCAGTCGGGTGGAAGTCCAGCGGCGTTCGAGGAGGAGTATCTTCATTTTATTTCTTCTCTTCTTCCTTCTCTTGTTTAATTCAAACGATGGTCGGCTGCTGGGTGAAAGTCCAGCGGTGGTCGAGGAGTCTCTTTCTTCTCTTCCTTATTTTCCTTCTCTTCTTCCTTCTCTTATCTTCTTGCTTAGGGTCCCCTCTCAAGAGAAATGAGATGTCTATTTATAGTTTGTGAGAGTGGCATGACCAATAAATAGAAGAAAGATTAGAGGTAAATTGGGAGTGATTTGAATAGAGGACTGATGTTGAATCCCTTTATCATGGACCTTTTATTGAGCATTTGAATGTCTTAATGATATTAGAATTAGGCGTTCTTGGGCTTGTTGGATTTGTCTTATCGAGCTGCTTAATTTGACTATAAGCACGCCATTTGTAGAGAATGTTTGGTAATCCAAATTAAGGATTGAACCTTCCAAATGTGCTTCGAGTCTTTAGTTTGGACTCATCTGGGCTCGCATTAAATTGAATTTTGTGTCGTTGGGTTCATATTTCCGAGACGTTAATTTTGATTGTAAGTTTTCTTAAATTGGAATTCAGATGTCCCAGAATTTAATTTTTGAAGTTTCTAACTTGACTCTAATTGAAGATTTGTGCCCGATCAAGATAATTTTTTTTTATATATCAGTTGCCCCCAACTTTTGGATGTCGAAGCCCTAGAACTCTGAAAATATGTTTCACAATATTAAAATTGCTTAAATCAAAAGAAATGATAAAAACTTCTGATAAAAAAAATGATGAAACTTGGTCATAGAAGCTCCGTTGAGTTCTAAAAGTGTGAAAATTGAGACCAGAACATCAAAAAATATTTTTTGGGTGCCCCATAAATGTCCAAACTAGACTGTTCGGGCAGAAAAAATGGGCCTGGATGCAATTTGGGGCCAAACTTGTGAGCCAGTCGGCCATCTGGCCACCGACGAAGACCAGCGTGTCAACTTGGGCTGTAGGGGCGTGTGAAGCACCCCTTGGAATATACTTTTTTAATAGGTGGGACCCACCATTTTTTTCCATATGGTGGGTGGAGGCTATAGTGTTGACCGCCTCTTAATTGTTTTTTTAATTTTTGAATTTTGATTTTTATTTTTGAAAAAATTCCAAAAATATTATTTTGGGACAAAAAAATTTAGAAAAATATTCTAGAAGCCTAGTCACTCCAATTTTCAAAACTTTCCCCACTCTTTCTCAAAAATTTCTCCCCAATTTTCGTCCTATTAATTCCCCCTGGGGTAAGGGGAAAAAAGCACCTTTTCACCTTCTCCCTTCTCCCTATAACTTTCTTATAGTTGAGATATTTCCCTATTTTTGGTAGGTGACATCCACTACTAAAATTCAGGGGCCCTCTTCTTGTGTAGAAGTTAAAATTTTTGCACTCATTTATTCTCTTTCTCCTTCCTCATTCCAACTTTCTTACAGTTGAGACATTCTCCTATTTTTTATAAGTGTAATCCCCTACTCAAATTTATGGCCCCTCTTCTTGTGTAGAAGTTAGAATTTTTGTAACCTTTCCTGTTCTTTCTCCTCTATTATTCTTCTTACTATAGAGGCATTCCACTACATTTAGTAGGTGGCATCCCCTACTCAAATTCAATTGCCTGTCTTTAGTGAAGAAGTTTAAATAGGTTATATAACCTAAACCCAAATCCCCCTAATCAAAGGAGATTGCCCTGCTGTCCAAACTAAGGTTCTAAGGAAGACTCAGAAAGTTGTCAAAGCTGATGACATCGTATCCACCATAACTAGTGATTCCTTGATCATTTTCAAGAATAAATTTCACTTCCCTAATGATCTTGTGATGAAAGTGCCTAAAAAATCTGCTCATGTTTGTTCCTCTCCCCTAATATTTTTAACAGTGTACGAGTTCAATTTGCGAGCAGGGCTACGATTTCCTCCTCCTCTGGAGTTGATTTACATTTTAGTGATATGGGGAGTGCATTTGTCCCAGATTTCTTATAGATCCATGTTAATCATGATTGGATTGTTCATGTTTTTAATAGATCATATAGATTTACTATCTCCTGAGTGCCTTTCTCGGATGGGTAGACTTTTTGGTGATACATAGGGTCATATCTCTTTCAAATCCAAGTGGTTTTATATCTACACTCGAGGCCAATTAAAGAGCTGGGTTAGTGATTTCCTTTTTGTACAAAATTATTTGAATCTCCACAAAAAATATGAAAAATTGAAGGATTTATATATTCCCCTACACATTGGAGTAGAGGATTTACTGAAGATACACAATCTCCCTGATATTGACACTCTCCACTATAAGGTGCAATATTTTAGTAGCTATATAGATGAAGAATATTTGTTCAAGGTGGGCTTATCTACTCATACATGAAGATTACATGCTCGTATGTTAAGGAAGTTGGTTAAAGTCTCAAAGACTGTTATCCAACCTTCAAAGGCTCCTACTAAACGATCAAGGAATAAGGGTGATCCGTAAACATCCAAGAAGAAAAAGTTGGAGGAGATTTTAATAGTCACTAGCAAAGGTGACCATGTCTCTCCATCCAAGTCACACATTATAGAAGAGGTTTTAAAACATCAATGTGTTGTCCATCTACGTTCTAAAGAGTTTGTGAGTTCTCATTCTTTCTTTTTTGCTTTTTCTTTTGACACTCTCATAAGGATATATCCCTTATAAAACTTATTTATTATTTTAGTTAGTGAAAAGCATGGATATTGAAACTGAAATGTTAAAGGTTTTATATGACTAGAATAATGAGTTTGTGAAGGTTGAGTATCTCTAGTGAGAGTACAAAAAGAGGTATGATAGAAAGATCAAGAAGATGAAGGTTATGGAGGAGCAGATAGCATAATGAAGGGCAGACTTAGCTACTATAGCAACTTCAGCCTATTTATAGAATCAATAGATAGACTATCTCTATTTTGAGTTGGTGGATGCACAGAATCAACCAGTATGTTAAATATCAGCATGTCACTGAATAGAAGATTATAGCCATTGAAAATGAGGTCAAGAGGATCCACTGCTTATTGTCTGACAAGGAAGCCATGTCTAAGTAAGAATAATCACCTTTTCGAGGCTTAAAAGAATTTAAGAAGTATGTTTCCTTTAAGATGATCATCCAAGATTAGATTCAGGAAGCTCATGGTAACATTTATGATGTGGAGATAAAGGCATTAAATTTGGAGTGTATGGAGGAAGGCTTCATCAGAGATTTTCTGAAGGACATCCATCTAATACAGTGCAAGATTGGAGTGGAGATTATGGGGTTAACACCTAGTTAGGAATCTAGCAACTCTTCTTTAGATTTTGATGGTGATGAGGTTGAGAGTGAGTTGCATAAGGTATTTTCCCTTGAGGGGGAGTATGATGATATTGAGATTCTATAGTATTGTTATGTTGTTAGTTGTACCACTTTATTTGTTGTAGTGATGATTACACATATTTGGTGTTTATGTTTTCATATTATGTAAATGATATTAAATAATATGTTAAGAAGTTATTGAAGTTCTTCTCTCTTTTTTTTTTTTCTCATAGGAATATAAAATTTACTTAATTTTATTTCAATTTGGAAGATGAGAAATATTTTAGTGGGCTCTTTTGACTTGAGTGGATGTATGTGATATTCTACTTAGTTGTTTTGACCTATTCAAGGTTATTAATCAAAATATTTTCTTGATGATATTTAACTTGTATGGAAGAGGTCAAATCAAATCCCCTTGGGATTGATCATACAATAATTTAAAATTTAAGACATCCTCCAAAGAAGTTTGATCTATTTGAGGTTGTTAGTCAAAATATTTGCTTGATGACATTAACATATATAGAAGATGTCAGATCAAATATCCCATTGATTGATCATCCAGTGACTGAGATATAATATAAATTATGTATTTCTCAAATCATGGATAATGAGGTTAAATTTTATGTTGGTTTTTGCCTTTTACAAGAGGAGATAATATCACAACAAAATGAATACAAATTACTACATTATATAAGATAGTATAATAGTTCCCTAGTATAACTTAGAGATACAGGGGCTAGAAGAGTTTTACCATAATTAATATATAAGGGATGTATATGAGGTCAGCATAACAGTACTGAAGGGATACATACGAGGACAGCATAACGACTTGAAAGAAAATACATAACACAAGACAAATAGTACTATTAACACCTATTAATAATACCTTTGAAGGTTTCCAACATTTCAAGTTTGAGGGAGCCTGGTCCCCTTAGCATCCTTCAGTTTGAAGGTACCAGGTTTGACCATAGTTACCACCAAATAAGTTCCCTCCCATAGTGGAGAGAGTTTATTGCATTGGAGGCCCTTTCTAGCTGTCAGATTGCTATGTAGAACTAGATCCTTAATTGAGATACATTAATGTTTCACCCTCCGGTTATAATGAGGTGCAACACTTTAATGATATGCATTGACTCAAAGTAAGGCTACTTCTCTTACTTCTGGTAGGAGATTTAAATTATTTCTAAGCTTCTCCTCATTGTTACTGAAGTTGAAAGTCTAAACTCTATTACTTAGGACTCCAATATCAACTGGTATGACTGCTTTCAAACCAAAGAAAGGATAATATGAGGTTTCTCTTGTAGGAGTTCTGGTGGTGGGTCGATAAGCCCATAGAACATTTGGAGTTCTTCAACCCTCTGCCCATTACCTTCCCTAGGCGTGTCTTCAGCCTTTTTAGAATTATTCAATTTGTAACCTTTATTTGCCCATTTTCCTAAATATGGATGACAACTGTGTGGACTTGCTGAATATAAATATCCTTACAAAAAGATGTAAATCTTTTTCCAGTAAAATATGTCCCGTTGTTAGTGATGACTCTTGTAGGGATGTCAAAATGACATATTATACTGTTCCATAGGAACTGTTTGATATTAGCTTTAGTATTCTTTTCTAAAGGTTCTACCTCCACCCACTTGGTAAAGTAATTTATAATAAGGATGATGAATTTTTGTTATCCATTGGCTATAGGGAATGGCCCCATTATATCAATTTCCAATTACGCGGAAGGTCAAGGGCTCTGAAGTGATACAAGCTCTAGAGTAGATTTATAGGTAAGATTGAAATGCAATTGAAAATTTTCACACTTTTGAGTAAACTCATGTGTGTCCTTTTTTATTGTAGGCCAATAGAATCCATGTCTTCTGATCTTATAGGCTAATGCTTTTTTTCTAAGATGTTCTCTACATACTCTTGAATGGACTTCTCAGAGTATATAATTGGCTATTGAAGGTGGGAGATATTTGAGTTATGGCCCAATGAAAGCATGTTTGTATGATGCAGCCATGGGATCTTCAGACAGCACTACATCCTGTAGAAAGGATAAGCTGAGATCAATCCAACAAGTCTCTCTTGGTTCATCAATTAATTGTATAACCCAAGAACCTTGGATACTTCGAAAGTGGATATCCTTTACACACTTCCTCTTGTAGACATCTCCCGTCATTGATGTAAAAAGTTTAGAAAGAGCATTGACTCGTGCATTTTTCTCTCGAAGAACATGGATGATATGATGCTCTTTTATATGAGCTAAGATCAACTTTATGATGTTGCAGTACTGGGCTAATTATGGGTTATGGATGTCATACTCCACCTCCACTTGGGATGCGAACAAGTATGAATCGTTATGGACCACCAAGTTTTGCACCTCACAGTCGTTTGTCAGCCTTAGTTTGGTAATAAGGACCTAGTACTCTTTTGAATTATTTATTGCAGGGAATTAAAGTCAGAGCCCATACTCTAGGGTAACTTAATATGGAGAGATCAACAGAATTCTGGCACTGAAACCAGAATTTTTAGAAACTCCATCAACATACAACACCCAACATGAGGGAGAAGGAGTGGATATCAAAATCGGTGGATCATCAGATATGGGGATGGTGCATTCAACCACAAAATTTACAAGTGCTTGAGATCTTATATCAAATCTAGGTAGGTAGTGGATATCAAATTCTCCCAGTTCTATAAACCACTTGATTAGCCTTCCAGACACTTCTACCTTTTGTAGGATACTTCTCATTGTTAGATTTCTGTAAACTCCAATCATATAGGGTTGAAACTAAGGGCATAGTTTAATAACGGAGTAAACTAATGCCAAAGCTATTTAATCTGTTAGGAGATAACATACCTTTATTTCAAATAATATTTTACTGACATAATAGATGGGACGTTGTATAACATTCTCTTTTTGGACCAAGGCTGAACTAATTGCTTGGGAAAAAATAGCCAAATACATATACAACATTCTCCACGTATTGGTTTGTAAGTAGTGGCAAAGATGCAAAATTCTTTTATAGGTGTTTGAAGGCTTCTTAGCATTCATCGATCAATTAGAATCTTGAGCTATGGGCACCTATGACTATCTTTAAGAAGGGTAGATATTTAACTATTGAACGGGCCATGAAACGAGACAGTATTGCAATCATTCTGTTTAGTCTCTAGACTTTCATAGTATTCTTTGGGGGCACCATATCCCTATGTGTCTTGATTTTCTTAGTATTGGCCTCAATTATTCGGTGGGTTACCATAAATCCTAAGAACTTTTTAGAGGTGACTCTAAAAAGCACTTGGCATGGTTGAGTCATATGTTGTAACATTATAGCAAGTGGAAGCACAGTTCCAAGTTAGATATATATTGAGATTCTTAAGATTTTTCACCATTATATTATCAATATATACTTCCATTTAGCAACGAATAAGATTTTTAAAAAATTTATTCATAAGGCGTTGATATGCAGCTCAAATATTTTTGATCCTGATTGACATCATCTGATACAAGTATAACCTTTATCTATTTGAAAATTCATTGACTCCTCATCTAAAGGATCCATCCTTATTTAATTGTAGCAAGAGTAGACATCCATAATGCCCAACATCTGATGTTTGAAGGTGGTATCGACAAACTAGTCAATACGAGGAAGCCGAAAGTTATCTTTTGGTCACGCTTTGTTAAGATCTGTATAGTCTACACACATTCTCCAAGCCCTGCTTGCGTTTTCATACCATGATAACATTCACCAACCAAGTGGGGTAGTACACTTCCCGTATAGATCCATCTTCCAAAAGATTGTCCACTTCCTACTTAATTACTTGCTAATGATCTAATACAAAATTTTACATTTTTTGGATTATTGGCTTGTACATCAGGTTGAATTTGAGGGAGTGAATGATCACTTTAGGGTCGATTTCGTACATATTTACTAGGCTCCATGAAAAAATATCCTGATTGTTATATTGAAAATATACATATTTTTTTTTCTTCTCGTATGAGAGAAAAGATCCAATTTGCACTGTCCTTGAAGGGTGTTCTCCTGATATAGATATAATAGTAATCTCTTCTACAGGAGAAGCCTTTTGAGGGATATCCTTACTCCAGAGGTCAAAGTCCTTGATACTCAAGATAACTAATGGATGTGGTCAAACCTTTCTAAGATTGCAAGTTTGTGCTATTTGTTGATCTCCATGTACTACACTAACTCCATCCAAGGTAAAGAACTTCATCTTTAGGTGAGGGCTGGATGCAATAATTCCATAGATTGATTGGAGTGGCCTTCCAAACATATCATTGTGAGCTGATTCTAACTTTACTATAATGAACTTGATGGAATGTGTAGATTGTCAGTGAAATTTTCCAAATACAACTGGGAGACTGATTGTCCCTTCTACTCATACACATTGACTTTAAAACCCATATAGTGGACATGTATCACGCTAAGGATTTTCTTTAGAGAGACCCATATTGATAAAAATATAGTAGAACAAGACATTTAGGGAGGTCCATTATGGACAAGAATTCTTTTGATGTTATAACACGGGTCACCTATCCCACCATTATTTACAAATGGATCTTGATAAAGGGTTTTAACTCCCTCCAATCAAAATAGTAAAAAACAATATAATGATTAATATGAGCCTTCTTTAGTGTCAGATTTTTATCTATAGCCAATAAGATCTGATTAGATAATAAGGGACTTATTGCGATGGTCTCAATTTCACCAACTGTTAGATGATTGTTCAATGGTTGTCTCTATTGTTGTTGACTTTTCCCCCCAGTGGGATGAGCTTCCTCTCAAGTAGGTGGATCTTAAATAAACTATCAAAGATAACCTTGGAAGATAAACCTTTCAATTTCATCCTTGAGCTGCTTACAGGCTTCAGTAGTGTGGCCACAACTAAGATGAAAATAATAGTATTGCTCCTGATTTCCTATACTTAACTTCAAAGGATTAGGTTACTTCATATTCTCCTAATATTGCATGGTCATAAATATATTTTCCTGTGATACGTTCAATGGTGTATACTCCTTATCTTATCGAGATTCTTATCATGACATTGGATGCCTATGAGGTAGATTATTCATCACTTAATTTTTTTATTATGGGAATGAATTATCCATCCCATGTGTTCTTTTGCATTTTCCATTTATTTGCTTAAACTACTTCTTATGAGTATTTATGGCTTCATCTATAGAGATTTATGCCTCTATGTGATGGAGCAGGTCGGCGTGTGAATGAACCGTGTATTACAAGAGTACTGATTAAAAGAGGTCATGATGGAAGCCACAAGAAAGACTCCTCTTATCAATTCAGTTTCTACTGCTGAAATTTGTCGAGATTTGGTGAAAAATTGTTAAAAATACTCCTTTAGTGATTCTCCTTCATTTTGGCTGATCCTAGAGAGGTGAGAAGAATCCTTAATAATTCTTAGATTGGTAAAAAATTATTCGATGAACACTCTAGCCAATTTGATGAATGTTATAATCATTCCGACTGGAAATGAATACAACCACGTTTAAGCTTATCCTTAGATGGTAGCCGGAAAAACTTGGTAGGCGATTGAATCTTAGGCTCACTTGATATGCATGATGGATTTATAGTGATCAATATGCTTATACGGGTCAGATGTCCCATCTTAGGAATTTATGCTCAATAGTTTAAATCCTACTAAAATGGGGTGCTGAAGAATAGATTCAGTCAAGGTTGATGACTCCTAGATGTCCCACTAACAAAGAGGTTACCTTACACATCCCATAGAAAACTCTTCTAAAACCAGTCTTTGCAGTTCATGTCGTAGGGCATTATGAGGGACCTCAACAAAGTGTGGTCAGGCTAAGTCTTTGGGGAGGTTCAGAGGAATGCAAAGTTACAAACCTCTGTACGAAGGATAGGTAGAACTTACTTTGTTAACAAGTTCGTTGTCTTTATGTGATTGTAGATTCCTCCTTGACGGAGGAAGAATAATCTCTGCGCGAAGATGTTCGAGTTGAACTCCTTTATGCAGTGATGGATCTCAAGGGAAAATAATCTCCTTCTATGGTGCTTGCCCTAATTGTTGAGTCTCTCGTAGAAGTTGAAGGATCTCATTCTTAGATTATTCCATCTTTCAGATTAGCTCCTCTAGATAAGGCCCTAATGTTTCATCTCTAGTAGTGTTTTTCCCCTAGGATAAAAAGAGGCAGATACTTGGCATCCATGTTTCATAGATTTATTCCTAGATTGGTGGGAGTTGGAGCGGGAAGCTCCCAAAATATGATTACAATGGCTGTATGCCATTGAAGAAATAATTAAAATTATGGGATTGTTTCCCACAAATAGAGTCAAACTATTGTGGGCTAGAATATATGCAGGCGATTGAGTTAGAAAATTTTCATCTCCACATTGTATGGATATCCAGTACACAAATAGAGGAAAATTTGTAAAACCAAAAGTTTTACTTGTAAACCCATGAAAGGGGAAAACCATAAGGCTCGACTAGTTAAATGGATTCCACTAGTGTTTACTTAGATTAAAAATGACTGACTTCTCCATAAAATTAAGGATGATTATATTATAGTAATCAACTCCCAGTTTGAAATTCAATTTCAAATGGAGACTGGAAATCTAGTGACGTTCTGGTGGTCAGGTAGAAATCCAACTTTAATTGATGGTTGAGTAGAATTCTGGCATCAATCGGCTATCGGGTAGAACTCTGGCGCCAATCGACAGTCAGGCAGAATGCTAGCATTAGTTGGTTATCGGGTGGAATCAATCGGCTATCGGGTAGACAAGGAGGAGACTCTTCCTTCTCTTTATTTTCTTCCTTCTCTTCTTCCTTCTCTTCCTTAATTCTAGCATTGATTTGCAGGTAGGTGAAAGTCTGACAGTGGTCGAGGAGGATTCTCTTCCTTCTCTTTCTTTTCTTCCTTCTCTTCTTCCTTCTTTTCTTTTCTTGCATAGGGTCCCCTCTCTAAAGAAATGATGGGTCTATTTATAGTTACTGAGAGTGGAAAGGCGAATGAATAGAAGGAAGATCAGGGGTAAATTCTGAATGATTTGAAAGGATGGCTTATGTTGAATCCCATGATCATGGACCATTAATTGAGCATTTGAATGTCTTAGTGATATTAGAATTTAACAATCTTAGGCTCATTGAATTTGACTCGTCGTGCGACTTGATTTGATTATAAGCATAAAATTTTTGGAAATTGTTTAGTAATCCAAATTATGGATTTAACATTCCAAATGTGCTTTATGTCTTTGATTTGGACTCATATGGGTTAGGATTGAGTTGAATTTGGCGTCGTTGGGGTTTTATTTCATAGACATTCAGTTTGATTGTAAGTTTGCTAAAATAAGAGTTCTGATGGTCCCAAATTTAATTATCTAAGTATCCAACTGGATCCTGCCTCGAGATTCATGTCCGATCAAGATAATGTTTTGATGATATATCAATAATATATCACATTAAAAATATTCTCACACAATAGTTATGATATCAGAATGATGACTCTACCATCATGTCATAGTATTCCAAAATTAACTTATATTGTGGTGTCTTTCTTTAACGTTATTAAAAACATAAGAAAATTAATTAAATATATCATTAGCATGGAGTGAATTATTACTAACTTTCATTTATATATATATATATATATATATATATATATATAATAACTGATTATATAACCAAATGCCTATTTGAAATGGTAAATTTAACTTTATATTTATACACAACTCACCTTGATCTCATTGTAGGAAAATCTTTCATTATTAGCGACTCATATCTGCTAGAAATAAAAAATTCCACCAGAAAAGCTACATTTCTTGCGGAGATGTAGTTGAAGGTAAAACACACGTCTGAAACCATTTTTGGAGGAATTTTTTACCAAAAAATTTTCTTGCTGATTTATTGATGGAATTATGGTAGAATTGAGTTGTAACACTTGTCGTTTATGAGTCACTCCTACCAGTAGTTTATTCTCTTCCGGCGGAATAATTCTGCCAGAAGCTTAGGTGAATAACCTGTTCAAAATTTATGCCTGTCGTATAATAGAGGATATTTTGACGGATAATCCGCCAGAACTTCAGACAAAAATTTGCTGCTTGAAATATGTTACATTTTCACTGTATCTCCATTTCTAGCAGATATTCCATCAAAAACCTATAACAAAAAATATCACTCCCTCTTAAATTTTCTACAACACAACAAACTTGTATAAAATATACATATATCATACTTATTCAAACATTAAACAGAAAGACATATTACATGCATCTAATAACAAACTTGATCATACTATTTTATTTAACATTCACATAACAATTTAAAATTATACAAAACTTCATTCATCGCACAATTTAAAATGGATAATAAAATGTACAAACAAACAAATGAATTATTCAAAATATAAATTAAATGTCTAATAATAACAAAAAAAAAAAATATTTAAACAGAATCAAACTCCTCTTCTGCTGATGTTTTCTACATTCCACTGAATTGTTCACTTAATTTCTATAGCTCATCCAACAACAGAGTTTGATACATCTGCATATGCATCTGCATCTACATGTCTGCTTGTGATTTTATGACTTTTTATAGCTCGGTTGTAAGGGAAGCTACTTGTTATCTATATAACAACTCCTGTATATTTACTAAGAAGTTGGAGCTATGCAATATCTTCCCCTCATATTTATATGCTTGCAAGCCTAAAACATAAACATGACCTTGTTACATTCCACCTACTTCTTATGACTAAGTATGATAGTCAAAATAATATGCTAATCCCCCATAAGATGCCTCACCAGCTCTGGACTGACACTCTTGAAGCTGTGTATACTCATTCTACAAAATTTAATACAAGATTAATCAATTTACATATGACACCTAAAATATTAAACTTATATACAACATAGGCTTTCCTTGCTCACTCATCAATTTTATCGCTTATGGGTATATTTATGCAACTCTGTAGCGGTTAGTTCTCTATCTAACACCTCTTTCTGTAATAAACTTACATTAGTATACATATCTAAGTAAATTATTAAAATAGTTTAAAATTTCTTACCAAATGTTAGTTGTGCTCAGTATGTGTAATTAAGCCCTAGTATGGATGAACTACCCATGTGGCCAACATCAGAAGCTCAATTTTGTCTATTCTTGTTCCTCCTCCTAATAGAATCTTGGCTACTCCAAGCAATTGTCAACTCGTCCCATACAATCTCATCATTCTAGAGTAATCACTCGCCAGACTTTCTAATGTTTATAAATTTGTCTCATATGCTTGTCAACTTGAGCTTCTGAAAATTCTTTCTGGTTTTATCATAGTCCTCAGGAAACCAATAAAAACTTTTTTGCATTAAAAAACATACAACATAGAGAATTTTTGTTAGCTTAATTAAAAAAGATATAATATAGAAAATATTTTTATAATAATTAACTTCAAACTCTCAAAACCATATATCGCGCACTTATTTTGACATTTTATTCCAGGAAATATAAGGTGCATCAGACCTACTCCATATGATGTCCTGTATTTTATACGTCAACTACTTTAATTGATAAAACCTGTAAAAAATGTGCTAGGTGAAAAATTATTTATTAAATTTCAATTTCATGCTAAGGATACAGTAAGTACATACATATCACCCTTAGGTACAATCAACATGCACCCCTCTGATATCTGGTCTATTGCAACTAGGGTGGCAGGTCCACCACGACAGGGTTGAGAGGGGGGGGGGGGGGGGGGGGGGGGGGGGGGGGGGGTAGGGGATATAATGGCGGGACATATGGTGGATATAGATAACTTGATGGCCTTCATGGGAATGTTGGGGGGTATTAAGGGTAGAGGGGAGTACTGTGTGTGGCATCTAGTGAATGAAAGCAAGGGATTAGAGAGTAAAACTATGGAATATTGGCTTGAGGAGTAGGTAAAAGTGGGCTAGGCTAACTCTGAGTGGCAAATTGAGAAGAAGAGATCCCTCACTACGTACAGACCTACTAGCTGAGCCACTAGTCACCTTCTTGTGCCTACTAAAAATATTCTTAATTAATTCTCAGTGAGGCTCATCACCTAAATCCATATGCAAAAAATATAGAAGAAATATTAGTGACATAAGTTATAACAAATATTTAATATAAATAAGAGCGGCAATAAAATAACTCAAGTATAACAATAATAAAATTACTAAAGTAACTATTACTATGTTGTTAAAAATAAAATATATTGTTCATATAAATTATTGACTTATAATAGATTATCAAAAATCATTAAATACATTTACCTTATGTTTACTTATTATTTATTGGTTCACTTCCATATGATGAAATATCTTCACCACTATGAGATTTCTCATTGCTTTCCTCTATGTTTAAATATACTTCCTCTAACTACAACTCACTCTCATTAGTTTTAATTTGATTGTCCACATCATTAGTAGGATCTTTTATATTTTGGCATAAGCTCTTATTGATGTGCTGGTGGTATTAATATGGTTTTCTTATTGACACCCATAGATTTGGTCTTTATAACTACAAACCAATCATGTTTTCCTAGTACTCTACTAGGATAGTTACCAAAATAGACATGGATTATCTGGCTTACAATAACGAAAGGGAAATGTACTCTTGTACCTCTATTTTATTTTGGATAAACTAGTCACAATTGAATAGATACACAGTATTCTCTTCTCTTGGATATTCCAATTATAATATTTATTGTAATACCTCGTAGTACTCAAAATCATCACCTGTATGGGTGTTTCCTCTTACATAAATATCATAATGATTTGTATTCGTACCTTTGCACCAAGATTTGGTTTGGAATTTGTAGCCATTAACTAAAAAAATTAGCAAACATTTCACTAATATATTTTGTCTGCAAGCTAGATCTAGTAGTCCCAAATACTGCAAATTACAATATTGAGTATACTCCTAATTAATCTATCAAATATTTGTATATTAGTAACATGTTTATTTATTACTATGTTAACTAATTAAGACAAATTATTATAAAGAATAGTGAAAATATATATCATATTTTTTAACTAGTTTGATAATTCTTTTTCCATTAACTTTTGGTCATCTATAAATATTGATGTGCTCAAATCATTAATGAAATTCCTATAAATTTTAAATAGTTATGATTTATGAGTAACAAATGTATGAACAAGCTAACTCATACTAACTTGAGATATGACTCAACTTCATCATAGTTAAGCAAGGTATAAAATGTGGCAACTCTCATCTCCTTATTAGTCAAATAACACATGGTGCTAGCCCCTATGGATTCACCACTTTTGTTGAATACATACATATTTAAGGATTTATATGAATCTGTATGACCTAGATTTTGAGGTGCAATACTCTTAGTTAATTGTGACATTGTGTCAAATTAATACAAGCAAAAATGGGTTGTCTCGTATATTAGATATGCTTCAAAAATTGAGCCTACAAGGTGTGCTTTATTCTTAGCAGTCTACTTAAGTTTTTATAAATACCTCTTAGAAGGATACATCTACCCATATTGAACATATGATAGTCTCTACTCCAAAGTCGTGGTGAATGGAGCTTTTAGTTTGAGAAATGTTCTATTTTAACCATCCTTTAATTCTAAAATTTTCCTCCTATAAATCTTCTTTAAGTCCAACCTTTCTTTTATATTATCTTTGAATTTAACTTTGATGTACTTTATCGTATTAACTATATTATCAAAAAAAATTCACTGTATGCATTGTTCAGATAGTTGCTACTTAGTTTTGCATGTTTGATATTTTTGCAACTTGTATGTTTTTTATGGTTCCAAATATTATTGATTTAATTATTATTTCTTCTAGCATATTTTGGAAGAATTGTTTTGCTCTTGTGTGTACTAACATTTCAGGGAAATCATACTCCAGATTGTTAAAGACTTCAAATCAAGATCAATTTAGAGTTTATTGTAATAGAATCTATATTTTCCATTTTATTGAGTCTGAGAGAGTGTGATTGTGATTTAGTAACTGAGCACACATACACCGGGGGAGAGTTTAAAATTCATATTTTTTAAAAAACTGATCATACTGTATGATATTAATTCGTACGGGATGATCTGGTCAATTATTTTCCTCAATAAGTAGTCAAACAAGTAGAAATAAAAATATTTTTTCTAAATATGGTTCATAGGGATGATCTTAATTTTCATACAGGGACGAACGCCTCTGTTTTGTTCTCATACGAAGATCGTACAGGATGATCAAAATTTTGTACAAGGAAAAATGCCTATATTTTTTTCTTATACAAAGATCATACGACACGATTCCCATTTCATAGCAGGATGAACGTCTCAGGTCTATTCTCGCTCATTTCATCCCAACATTTTATACATACGAAAATTGAATTTTCTAATTGTCTATCCCGCATGAACTTAGTTCATGCCAGATGATTATCGCATATAAAATAATTTTGTACCTATTCACAACAGGTTCATACGCAATAATATTTGTACTATTCATACGTATGAACATACGATCGTACATGCTCAAAATTGAAAAAATTAGTTTTTTGGACAATTTTTCATGTCTTTTGTATAAAAGGTCCATCTAAAACTGAGGTGAATAATCTTCTTATCTTTGCTTCATGAATTTTCAAGGGAAATTGAAAGAGAGAGTGCGAGAGAGTGTTTGAGAGAGATTTTTTTTTTCTAATGAAGTGTGAAGGGTTCACAAGGTTACTCATAGGTAAGGATCTCTGTATGTGATTTATGTTTTTCACTCTTCTTCTTGTCTATCTAGATTTCTCATTAGAAAATCTATGAAGAAGAGTCTGTTCTCTGCCAACACTTTGAGAGTGTGAACAACTGATGATTCTCTACTGACACTTGGACGGTGTGAAAGGAAGATGGCTCCCTTCCAACACTTGGAGGGTGTGAAAGGATGAAGGTACTATGCCTACACTTGGAGGGTTTGAAATGATGAAGGTACTCTGCCTATACTTGGAGAGTATGAAAGGAAGAAGGTATTTTGCCTACACTTGGCCGGTGTGAAAGGATGACAGTTCTTTACCGTAATAGATATTGGTGGAAGAGAGTTTTGTAAAGGCTTCTCCGCCTTGCTATGGGGGCAAAAGGAGAGTCACTTTGGTAATAGTGAAATACCTGGAGGCTTCAGGGAGTGGATGTAGGTCGTGTTTGATCAAACCACTATAAATCTTTGTATCATTTTAATTTATGTTGGTTATTGCAATTTTAATTTTCTTGTTAAAAATTTTGCTTTAAAATAATTTCAATTAAATTTCTACAATCAATATTCGGTTTCAATTTTTAAATCAAGTAGCAATTTTTAAATTGCCAATTCACCCTCCCTCTTGGTTAGCCTTAGGACATTAGTTTAGGTTTAACAACCTATTCTAGATTTAGCAAGAATCAACATGTATTACATCAAAGTTTCCTGGTTATGTTTGTTCTCCAATATGGCAAGGACCAAAAAATAATTTTTTTTTCCAATTATGATTGACACTATACCCTAAAAATTTGTAATCCGCTAATATTGGATAATAAACTATCATGGGCAAGAACCTTACTCTTTCAAATATTTTTTTACTAGTTAATCTAGGAGGAGACTGAACATCACCATTTTATTTTTAGAAAAATCATCCTTATTTCAACTGAAAGGATGACCTATAGATAAGAATATGCGATAACAATCAAACCAAGAGTTCATCCCTACATGCTTTAAAGTGAATGACTTTATAAAATTCAAATAATATGAATAAGCTAACTTGCTGGAAGTTTTTCAATCTAAAAGCATATCGTATATAGGAAAGTCACCAATTATTCAAAGTAATACTGCCCTCATTATGAAGTTTTGATTGATATAGATATCATATGTACTTAATCCTTCCAATAATAAATTTAAATCATTGATCACGAGTTATAAGAATATATTAATCTTTATTTTTTAATTATATGGCCTTGGAATAATCAGTGTCAAAAATATGTAAGGTGTAGTTTTACAAAACTTTGGAGAAAGATTAAAAGTGGTGAAAATCACAGACCAGCATGAGTAAGGTAAAACATACTAGCTAAATAGAGTAAAATTATCTACACTTTAACCTTATTTTATATTTCTTAATTTTTTGGCAAAGTTAGGATGTTATGATCATAGTGTTTTTAGCCCTCTACTTCTATGAATGTGTAATAACATCTTGTCGTGAGATGTGTTCATTATGCTATCTCATATATGTAGCAGATCTCATAGATGCAAATAATTATTACAGTCTAGGAATTATGAGTAAGTAAAATATTCTACTGAATGGTACATCCTTCAACTTTTGTCATCTAAGACTTTGATTTAAGTCTTAGTGCATTGCAATGATGACATTGAATTTTTGTATATCAAACCAAGTTTGGAACATAATAATCTAGTGACATAATAATTTATTTTTCTATATATCAAACCAAGTTTGGAACACAACTTCTTAGTCAGAGATAAATATATAGGAATTATATTATCTGCCATGTTAGTTTTCTTAATGAATTGTTTAAAATATTCACGGGGGATATTATATTATGACTTTATATCTAATATCTTCACAGTAACAAATAACTCTGAGTGAGTGGTGTACCCCTTTCCTATTTGTTTTTTGGCAGCATATGACTAATTATAAAAAAATTTTGCCTCCTTATTTAATGAATCTTCTATATATTATTCAAATCATGCCCAATTGCATCATAAACTAAGTTCTCAAGAGGTCGGATATCTTCTTCTTCAACTATATTAGAACTTGTAGATGGGCTACATCGAGAATTGAAGTGTGGCTCCTACTCACCATAAGAAGTCAAATACCAACATTATGGCATAAACCATCTGCGGTATAGATCAACAATTACATCATTTGGTCTTAACTGAACTTTATTTTTATTTATAATATGTTCATCAAAACTTATCATCTAAGATGAAGCTAGGCAGTTGACATGCTATCTGGATGATAAATTCACCCAATTAATAAACTCATATATTAATATATTTCATCATTGCATTAATCAGTTATTTATCCAATTTCTTTGATTTGTATATGTATATATATATATATATATATATATATATATATATATATATATATATATATATATATATAAGCCTATATATAATATGATGATATTAGAGATTAGAAAAACATATATTAAAAGAAAATTGATTGAATTCAAATTGATTAATAAATCAAATGACTTTATTTCACGCAGGCCCCCTATCAATAAAAACTATGGAAGCCTCCCAATGACTCCTTATTTAAGGAAATATTAGGAGTCTTAGCCTACCTGCCACATCAAGAAAGACATGCAAGATCGATTTCGGGTGACACACGACCATAGTCTTCAATCTTACCATGCCAGGAAAGTCATACATACATCTTCAGGGGGTACCTGTGTGAAAATAAATTTTACCCTGAAGATATTCTTGGTAGATTTACCGATGAAATTCAAGCTGAATTATGCATAAATATTTGTCATTTGCAAAGCAATCATTTTCTAGTGGTTTCAAAGCACATTTCCCATGTCACAAACATCCAAGTTTTTTTACCTCTACCTTTCTTATTATAAGTTAAATCTATTACCTCTACTTTCTTAACTAGGTCATAGGGATGCCACCGTTTTATGAGACCAAACAATCTAGGGCGACTCTCTCATTCTCTCTAATATTATATTCAATAGAAGCTTCTCAAACCTTTTCATGTATATGCTCATATCATATCTTGTCTCTGAAAGTTAAATGTAGGATGTAAGCCTGTTCCCTAGGTACACAGAGAGGCGATGAACTGGTATTTCTATAAAACATAAAACTATATTTTGGGTTTTTCAATAATTAAAACACAAGAAATACTATCACCCAATGCAGAAACTAATAGGCTTATCAGAAGTTATAATAATAGTTGATTTAATCAACACAGCTTAATGTTAACCACAAATTTTCACCGAGCAATTTTCAAGAAAATAAATCGCATAAAAGTAAAGTGCAAAAACTGAAAATTAGAATTAGCACAAAAGAATTTTATATCTGCTTGGTCAAACCTCTGTAATGATAAATGAAGTTAAGGTAAGCTATGTTCATCCTAACCTACTTTTTGTTTAGCCATTTTGTAAAATTAATTGCTAAAAAGCTCACACACAATCAAACATGTCCAACCTCAAATTCATAATCTTTAAAATAAGAACTAAAGATCTCAATCATTAAGGTTTTATTTGGTATAACTTTTTTAATGTTTTCTAAAGCAAATTTCTAGTAGAAAATTTTATTGTTCAAAAACTTTTGTACAAAGATGCTGCTTTAGAAGCAATAAAAAAGTTGTCCTAAGTGCATCTCCAATCAAACAACATTTGGGCATTTACAATTCGCTCAAGCATCCAATCGAGTGGCATTCAAAAAGTCATTTTTTGCATTTTGGACAGTGCAACTGCAACATTAACGCCGCATCAGTTTTTTCTTAGAAAAAAATTGTAAAATAATATACACAAAACAATCCTTTTGTGTTAGAAAAGGATATCAATTGGAGATAATTACTGGCTGATAGAACAGTGATACAAAAAAAGCACTGAAAGGGAGCTCTCTATGGTGCCCTAGCTATTTGGTTTTTGCCACCACCTCCTTTTTTTCTCTCCCCCTGCCATGAGGGGACCCCTATCCCATGGGCTCCCCACCCCCCCACCGCTCACCATCCCGTGACTATTCCTACATCATCACTCAACTGGTCTAACATTGTTAACCCAGAATGCTTATCTTCAAAAGACCTTCCTGTGGAATTTCATGAAGAGCCAAATTAAGTGCTTATCTTCCAGCGAGTTTAAAAACTAATGCAGCTACTAAGGAATGGACTTTGCCACTGGTAGGTTTCTCTGTCGGCAGGAGGCCCTATTTTGAAGCTCTCCTAACAACTTTATGAAAAAATTGAAAGCTCCAAGGTACCATCCAGTTGTTTAATTGAGCGGTGGTTTTTTTCTTATCAAATTTTCTTCCTCGATGGTTTAAAAAATGGCTTGGAATGGCTGTGTGTGGTTTATCCAAGGGATGTCGTTCATCCTGCAAGAGTGGTACCCTAGGTTTAAACTGCAAAAGGAAAAATTTTCATCTATCCCCATTTGGCTCAAGATCATATTCACCCTTTTGTGTGTTTTGAACTCAAAGGGAATATCTAGAACCGCAAGCAAGATTGGCATACCTCTAGTGGTGGATGTCGTAACTGCGCATAAATCTTGTCTTGCCTATGCTTGGGTCTACGTACAAGTGAATAACAAAACAAAATTTCTTGAATTCATCCCTATCTCCATAGAGGATGAAATTATGCACCTCAAAATTCAATATGAGTGGAGGCCATCCCCATGTGATATCTATGGCTCTTTATTTCACATCGTTGCTTCTTCCCTTCTAATTTAGTTTCTCAGCCAACGAGTGATCCAAACAAGATCCCCACTCCAAGAGATCATAGCACTTCTCTAGATCCCAGAACAGATCAGACTAGGGATATAAGAAAGAACGAATTTCCTCAACCTAGAATCCCCTATAAGCTAGCGAACCATCAGTATCCATCCTCATCTCATACCAAAAATCCAAGAGGCAAACATTCCAGAAAGCCTCAATCTTCAACCTCCAAATCTCAATGAATCTCCCTTCCATAGCTTCTTGGAACATTAGGGGTTTTAACAACCCTGGTAAAGTTATCACCTGCAACACTACAGGAAAATCACTCATTACCGGCGGCCTTGTCCGATTGCTTTCCAACGGCCACTTTTCCGGTGGCTTTACGGCACTTTTCCGGCGGTTTTTTACCACGGAATTTTCTGGCGGATTTTTCGGCGGCTTTTCGGCGTTTCTGGCAGCTTTTAAAAATTTAAAGAAAAATGAATAAATTTAAAAATATTTAAATGATTTAACAAAAAATTATTAATAGTTATAATTAACTATTTAATTAATATTCATTTTAAAATTAATTAGCTAGTTAATTTTTATTTTATATTAAATATTAAATTTTATTTTAAATTAATAAGTTCCATTTTTTAAATATTTAAAAAATAATTTATTTACAGTAAGAATATAGTTTAAATAATAAATATTGACAAAAATTACGTATTTATACAGTTAGCAAATCGGTCCTTTACCTGAAGTTCTTCCCAACTGGACACAGTTTGAACCCCACGGCATACCCGGGCGCTCGCACGGGAGTGCTCACGGGAGCAGGAGTTCGTCGCCGGTGCAGGGGTGGCGGTCGCGGGGTGCATCTCCGGCAGCCCGGGAGAGGGGGGGAGTGTGGGAGTGCTGGCATGGAGATCGTGGGGGTGCGTCGCGGCAGCTCGGGAGCAGGGGGCGCGAGGATGGCGGTCGCTAGGGGGGAGGGGGTGGCAGGCTAGGTAGGATTTTTTTAAATTTTTTTTAATTTGACCGGCTGTTTAAGACCGCCGGAAAGCCACCGGAATAATTTTGCCGCTGGTAAAAACAGCCAGAATTTATTTTCCTACGCCGTTTTTATCGGCGGTACATTAACCGCCTAAAAACTACAAAACCGCCGGAAAAGGTTCAATTTCCGCCAGAAAAGACCGCCGGAAATGGGTGATTTTCCTGTAGTGCAATTGACTCATCAAATCTCATAAACTTGATATGCTATGTATTTTAAAAATAGGATTCAATTGAATTCTATCTCTGACCCCTCGTTCATTGCCAATCACTCTATTTTTGAATTTGAGGAAAGTTGTCACAATTTTGAAATGTCTACTTATGGTAGGATTTGGATAAAATTGGATGCTGATAAGATCTAATTCACTCCTACTTTTAAATCTACTCAAACAATTAGTGGACTAATCACTTTTGTCTCTTCCAATACCTTCTTTCTCAATGTCGTCTATGGTTCCAACACTATTAAAGAACGATCCCTTCTCTGGCATCAAATTTGTGCTAATGCACCTTATGTTGATATTCCTTTGATTATCATGGGAGACTTCAACTGATGTAGACATCAATATGAAAAGATGGGTGGTTCTTCTTTAAACTTTAGTCGCTTGGGAGACATTAACTCTTTCATCTTTGAAAACCATCTTATTGATCTCACTTCTATGGGAATGTTCTTAACTTGGTACAATCAAAAAATTGAAAATCCCATACATATCAAATTGGATAGGGTGTTAGTTAATAATGCTTGGTTGGCTAATTACCCTTTATCTCATTATTTAGTTGATGGAGCCTTATGCTCTGATCACTACCCTCTTATACTGAAAAATGGCTGCTCTCAGCACAATGCTTGTCAGTTTTAAATTAAAACTTGTTGGACATTCAAAGAGGATTATTGGAGAACTCTTCTAAACATTTTTATGGAGCCTTGTGTTGGCTACCCTATGTTGTATTTATCCAATATGTTAAAGAAGCTTAGAGCTTCCATCAAAACCAAGGATTGGGTATCTGCTAACATCATTAAAATAACTCTTAAAAGTCTTCAAGATAAACAGGACGGTCTTCTTTTTTCCCTAGATCAAAACCTTACCAATTATCTCCTTAACACTTCCCTCAAATCTGTTAATGGGAGATTTCTAAATTGACTTCCTTTTTGGCCTCTTGGGTATCTCCAAGTGCTAAATCCAAATGTCTTAAGAATGGTGAAGATGATATCAAGTTTCTATTTTCAAATATTTGTATGAGGAAGAACCTTAATACTTTGATTCTTTTCACTGCTCTGGCCCTGAACTCTGGTAATGCTGATAATGCTAAAGAGATGATTTCTTCCCATTTCTACAACCTATTCAAACCTATAAATCCCACGGCCCTTAATATTTCTCTTTTTATTATAGGCAAAGTCATTCCTCCAAATATGCAAAATATCCTCATTGGCCCTATCACTTATGCAGAGATCAAAGTAGCTGTCTTCTTGGGAGCCTCCTCTGCTTCCCCCGGACCTGATGGCTTTAATTTTCATTTCTATAAGTCAGGTTGGCATATTCGGTGGCCCTCTTTTTGTAAAGCCATTTTCCTTATACCCAAAGCCCCTCATGTTAATGCCATATCTGATTTTAGACCTATTTCCCTTTGTAACACCTTATATAAGATTATCTCTAGAGTTCTGGCCATAAGACTCAAGTTTATTATGCCCTTGATCATTAATCCTACTCAGGCTGGCTTCATACACAAGCATATTTCTACAGATAATGTTATTTTAGCTACTAAAATGCTGTGTTTTTTCAAGAGACGTGCTAATACTTCTTACATGTGTGCCAAACTGGACATTAAAAAGGCATTTGACTCTCTTTCTAGAGAATTTTTGTTATAAAGAGTGGCCCAAAAGGGAATTCCTCCTATTTTTATTAAATAGGTGAAGGCTTGCATCATATATGTGCATTACTCTATCTGTCTAGAGAGCAAGCTAGAAGGTTTCATCCCCTCGATGGCAGGTCTATGCCCTCTCAATCCAAATCTATTCTGCTTTTTTATGGGTGCTTTATCTTGCTTATTCGTTAACCTAGACGGGTATAACAATGTTTAATAGGTGGATATTAATGGTTTCAGGCTTTCACACCTTCTTTATGTCTATGATGTTCTTGTCTTTGGCAGAGCTTCTCCCTCTAATTGCAATACTTCGAAAAATATCATGAGCAGCTTTGAGAACTCCTATGGTTTGAAAGTTAATTATGATAATAGCTCTATTATTATATAAGACAACTCACCCCATATCAATGAGATTTGGGAATCTCTTCAAATACCCAATTGTTCCACGAGTTTTACTTATTTGGGCATTCCCATATCTATCAAGAGAACTGTTGTGGATCTATGGTTTATGATTTTGATGATAGCAAACATTTCTTATTTCTCTACGATTGCCTTATGTGCTAACGTTTCAGGTCCACACGATCAGACTGCAATCTGGAACCAGCTCAAGATTGGGTAGACTAGGACTGTGTCAGTTTGTAATCTTTTTCCTTTCTTGAGTCTGTTGTATTTGATGTGGCATCTGATGATTTGTAACTTGGAAGAATTTCAGTTGCGCCCTAAAAGATTTCTATTTTTGGTAACATTGTCCGGGATGATATTTACATCGTCCGGAATGATCTGATAAAAGTAGAAACCCTAATTAGGGCATCCTAATTAAAGCAGCCGTATTTATGCAAAACACATCGTCCTGGATGATTTTGTAACGGCCAGGACGATCGGCTCAATTCAGCAAGAATCTGCCGCCATATCTACTAAGGAAAATCTTATTTTTGGATATCATCCTGGTATATCGGCCTGGACTATAAAATATCGTCCTGGCCGATCCAGGTCAATTTTTCCAAAATTTCTCAGGCAGCTTTGGAAAGCATTTAAAGGGGATTTCGTCCAGGCTGATCGCAAGATCGTCCGAGACGATTAGGCATCGCCCAGCTCAAATTCAGGGCGATATTCAGGATGATTTTCCTCATATTTGAACTGATCGGCCAGGACGATATGCCTATCGTCCTGGACGATAATGTCGGTAACTTGCATTATTGAGCTCGTTTTTAGCTCTTATATTTAAGCTATGACAAGGCACTTTGTAAGTGTCTTTGGCAGTCATTGTAGCTTCGTTCTTGTGGGGGAAACTTGAAGAGAGAGCTTAAAAGAGAGAAAGAAAAGGGTGAAGTTTGAGAGGGTGAAGATCCTATGAGGGAGAGGAACTCAAGGGAGTGTGGTGGGGGATCCACACGGTTGCTCCGGCGAACTCGCACCTTAGTACCATCGGATTTAAGGCTTGTCTAGAGGTAAGTTCACCAAAGAAGAAGATCTCTTTGGTGTCAAAGGACCCGGCGACTCCGTCGCACCGGGAAAGGTGGAAGTGATTTTGTAAGGGCTTCTCCGCCTAGCTGTGGGAGCTAAAAAAGAGACACTTTTGTAGTGCAATACTTGGAGGGTGCCTCCAAGGAGTGGACGTAGGTCAAGGTTTGACCGAACCACTATAAATCCGGTGTGTTCTTTTTTTATTCTTGCTTCCGCATTATTTTCTTCCGCACTTGTTTTTCCGTGGTGATTTTGGATTTAGTTTTATCTTTGGTTTTAAAGTTATCCTATTCACCTCTCTTTTATTTAGCCTTGGGCTAGTTCTATAGGGCTTAACATCCCTAACGAACTTTCAAGTGGTATCAGAGCAGTTTTCAAAAAATAAGTTTTTAAAAGCTTTTGAATTTTGATCCATGGCTAATCGTACTATTTTGGAAGGTTTTTCAATCACTAGACCTCCTTTATTTGAAAATATGTCGTTTGATTTTTGGAAAACTCACTTGTCTATTTTCTTGCAATCGATTGATTTTCGTATGTGGCATATGATTTTAACTAGTTATTCATCACCGTCACGAATTGTTAATGGAGTTAAAATTGATATTCCTTTTAATCAATGGAGTAAGGAAGAACAAGTAAATGCTCAATTGAATGCAAAATCTTTAAATTTCTTTTTCTATGCTTTAAATTCTGAAGATTTTATGTTAGTATCCACGTGCACTACTGGTAAGGAAGTTTGGGATAAATTGCACTCCATATACGAAGGCACTAATGAAATCAAGCAATACAAGTTGAATATATTAATGCATGATTTTGAACTATTTTTTATGAAACCTTTTGAAACGATCTTTGACATATATACCAGATTCATTCAAATTGTAAACTCATTGCATGCTTTAGGAAAAGATTTTTCAAATTTTGAAAAAGTTAACAAAATTCTTCGATGTCTACTGGATAAATTTGATTCTAAAGCTGTTGCTATTTGTGAATCTAAAAAATATAATGTTTATTTTATTGATAATTTGATTGGCTCACTCATTACCTATGAGCAAGGTTTTGGTCAAAGACTTTTGGTTGCAGGTGAAACTATTATTCTAAAAGCTGGAGATACAGAAAGAGATAGCCTAGTTGGTGACGAAGGCAATGACGTGTCAAACAAATCACAAAGCTCATCTAAGCATAATCAAAAGTGGAAAAAAAGTAAAAGTAGTAAGGATGTCCATATTTCTTCTGACATTATTTACTTTCGATGCAGGAAGCCTGGACATATGAAAAATCAGTGCCCTAATTTAAGAATTCTTCCTACGAAAGAAAAGGGCAAGGCAAAGCAAAATTCAAACTGGGAAAACAATGAAAGGCTAAAAATCTCATGGGCAGATCTGGTTTCTGAAGCATCGGACAAGGAGAGAGAAAATGTTTAAAAGTCTTTCATGTTTTTGTGTTGTGTTTTAATTTTTATGTTTTTCATTTTTTATTTTTGTTTTTTTAGTTTTGTTTATTATTTGAAATTTTTTTTTCGTGAAAGTTTTTCTCTGATCAACATATACATTCACTTTTCTAAAAATGAAAAATCTACTTCCTATTTTTTTTTTGAAATCTTTGATAAGTTGTGTTTGACTTCTCTAAAACAGTCAAAGGAAGGAAACTCATATTTTTGTTTCTCTTTCTCTCTTCTTAAAGAGGTTATTTTACTTTTGATTCAAAATCTTCATCATATTTTAAATTAGATTTTGAAACTATTTTTTTATCTCCTTAAATTTTTTCTATCGCATAGGAATCTTTTGCAAGATTGTTGAATCCACCATAAAATTTTCTTAATCAAGTTGTTCGTGTTGTCAATAATTTGGGTTTACTTTGGTTTTGAAAATATAAGAAAGAACGCATATTTTTTGAAAAAAAGTTAAAAAAAAGTGGTCAATGATGTCAAACCAAAAGATGCGCAATGACGCCAAATTTAAAAAAATACACAAAGTGTATTAAAATCAAAAGAAGCTCAAAG
The DNA here is from genome assembly GCA_019514585.1 of Dendrobium officinale. NCBI lineage: Eukaryota > Viridiplantae > Streptophyta > Magnoliopsida > Asparagales > Orchidaceae > Dendrobium > Dendrobium officinale. Next base: position 12,384,746 of record CM033689.1, read on the forward strand.
AGCCATTCAAGTGATAAAGGGCATAAAATGAGCCCAAAAAAAAAATATGCTTATTTTTTTTTCTTATACTACTAAAAACTTAAGAAAATCCTTCATATGTTTGCAACTTGTGCTTGAAAATTTTAGTTTCTGATTCAGAAATTCGTGCATTGATCTTCTATTAGATATGTTTTATGGAAGGAGTTTTAAAAAATTAATGTTACTTTTTCCCGTTTATTCCTTGATTTGGATATTGGATTAAAAAGTTTTTGAGCCTTTAAAAGAACGAGTTTGGATTATCAAATAATGAATTTCTAACCTTTTCTGGGCTATGCGTTGTCAAACCAATTCTACTAAGTTTTTGAATAAAACCAAGAGGTAACTTTCTCATTTTAAAAATATTTGTTTTTTCACTAGATCAGGGAATGTTTTTGTCTTTTGGTTGTTTTGTTTTTGTTTGTTCCTCCTCTCTTTTTGATAATGTCAAAGGGGGAGAATGTATTATTGAATTTTTGTACTGTTTCGTGTTTGTATCTTAAAATTAAAAACAACAAAAATATTTTTATCTCCCCTATTTTTAAAAGAGTTATTCTAGTGAGGGGAGATTAGGAAGAGTATTTACTTTTTTAAAAATTCAAATTGAAATATTTTTCCATCATCAAAAAGGGGGAGATTGTTGCGTATCTATGGTTTATGATTTTGATGATAGCAAATATTTCTTATTTCTCTACGATTTCTTTATATGCTAACGTTTCAGGTCCACATGATCAGACTGCAATCTGGAACCAGCTCAAGATTGGGTAGACTAGGTCTGTGTCAGTTTGTAATCTTTTTCCTTTCTTGAGTTTGTTGTATTTGATGTGGCATCTGATGATTTGTAACTTGGAAGATTTTCTGTTGCGCCCTAAAAGATTTCTATTTTTGGTAACATTGCCCGGGATGATATTTATATCGTCTGGGATGATCTGATAAAAGTAGAAACCCTAATTAGGGCATCCTAATTAAAGCAGCCGTCTTTATGCAAAACACATCGTCCTTGATAATTTTATAACGGCCAGGACGATCGGCTCAATTCAGCAAGAATCTGCCGCCATATCTACTAAGGAAAATCTTATTTTTGGATATCATCCTGGTATATCGGCCTGGACTATAAAATATCGTCTTGGCCGATCAAGGTCAATTTTTCCAAAATTTCTCAGGCAGATTTGGAAAGCATTTAATGGGGATTTCGTCCAGGCCGATCGCAAGATCGTCCGAGACGATTAGACATCGTCCAGCTCCATTTCAGAGCGATATTCAGGACGATTTTCCTCATATTTGAACTGATCGGCTAGGATGATATGCCTATCGTCCTGGAAGATAATATCGACAACTTGCATTAATGAGCTCGTTTTTAGCTCTTATATTTAAGCTATGACAAGGCACTTTGTAAGTGTCTTTGGCAGTCATTGTAGCTTCGTTCTTGTGGGGGAAACTTGAGAGAGAGCTTAAAAGGAAGAGAGGAAAGGGTAAAGTTTGAGAGGGTGAAGATCCTATGAGGTAGAGGAACTCAAGGGAGTGTGGTGGGGGATCCACATGGTTGCTCCGGCGAACTCGCACCTTAGTACCATCGAATTCTAGGCTTGTCTAGAGGTAAGTTCACCAAAGAAGAAGATCTCTTTGGTGTCAAAGGACCCGGCGACTCCGCCGCACTGGGGAAGGTGGAAGTGATTTTTTAAGGGCTTCTCTGCCTAGCTGTGGGGGCTAAAGGAGAGACACTTTTGTAGTGCAATACTTGGAGGGTGCCTCCAATGAGTGGACGTAGGTCAAGGTTTGACCGAACCACTATAAATCCGGTGTGTTCTTTTTTTATTCTTGCTTCCGCATTATTTTCTTCCGCACTTATTTTTTCGTGGTGATTTTGGATTTAGTTTTATCTTTGATTTTAAATTTATCCTATTCACCTCTCTTATATTTAGCCTTGGGCCAGTTCTATAGGGCTTAACATCCCTAATGAACTTTCAAGTGGTATCAGAGCAGTTTTCAAAAAATAAGTTCTTAAAAGCTTTTGAATTTCGATCCATGGCTAATTGTACTATTGCGGAAGGTTTTTCAATCACCAGACCTCCTTTATTTGAAAATATGTCATTTGATTTTTGGAAAACTCGCTTGTCTATTTTCTTGCAATCGATTGATTTTTGTATGTGGCATATGATTTTAACTGGTTATTCATCACCGTCACGAATTGTTAATGGAGTTAAAATGGATATTCCTTTTAATCAATGGAGTAAGGAAGAACAAGTAAATGCTTAATTGAATGTAAAATCTTTAAATTTCTTTTTCTATGCTTTAAATTCTGAAGATTTTATGTTAGTATCCACGTGCACTACTGGTAAGAAAGTTTGGGATAAATTACACTCCATATACGAAGGCACTAATAAAATCAAGCAATACAAGTTGAATATATTAATGCATGATTTTGAACTATTTTTTATGGAACCTTTTGAAACGATCTTAGACATGTATACCAGATTCATTCAAATTGTAAACTCATTGCATGCTTTAGGAAAAGATTTTTCAAATTTTGAAAAAGTTAACAAAATTCTTCGATGTCTACTGGATAAATTTGATTCTAAAGTTGTTGCTATTTAGGAATCTAAAAATTTGAATGTATATTCTTTTGATAATTTGATTGGCTCACTCATTGCCTATGAGCAAGGTTTTGGTCAAAGACTTTTGGTTGCAGGTGAAACTATTATTCTAAAAGCTGGAGATACAGAAAGAGATAGCCTAGTTGGTGACGAAGGCAATGACTTGTCAAGCAAATCATAAAGCTCTTCTAAGCATAATCAAAAGTGGAAAAAAGGTAAAAGTAGTAAGGATGTCCATATTTCTTCTGACATTATTTACTTTCGATGCAGGAAGCCTGGACATATGAAAAATCAGTACCCTAATTTAAGAATTCTTCCTACGAAAGAAAAGGGCAAGCAAAGCAAAATTCAAACTGGGAAAACAATGAAAGGCAAAAAATCTCATGGGAATATCTGGTTTCTAAAGCATAGGACAAGGAGAGAGACAATGGTTAAAAGCCTTTCATGTTTTTGTGTTGTGTTTTTATTTTTATGTTTTTCATTTTTTATTTTTGTTTTTTAGTTTTGTTTATTCTTTGAAATTATTTTTTCGTGAAAGTTTTTCTCTTATCAACACACACATTCACTTTTCTAAAAATGAAAAATGTACTTCCTATTTTTTTTTTTTTGAAATCTTTGATAAGTTGTGTTTGACTTCTCTAAAACAGTCAAAGGAAGGAAACTCATATTTTTGTTTCTCTTTCTCTCTTCTTAAAGAGGTTATTTTACTTTTGATTCAAAATCTTCATCATATTTTAAATTGGATTTTGAAACTATTTTTTTATCTCCTTAAATTTTTTCTATCGCATAGGAATCTTTTGTAAGATTGTTGAATCCACCATAAAATTTTCTTAATCAAGTTGTTCGTGTTGTCAATAATTTGGGTTTACTTTGGTTTTGAAAATATAAGAAAGAACGCATATTTTTTGAAAAAAAATTTTAAAAAAAATGGTCAATGATGTCAAACCAAAAGATGCGCAATGATGCCAAATTAAAAAAAAAATACACAAAGTGTATTAAAATCAAAAGAAGCTCAAAGAGTCATTCAAGTGATAAAGGGCATAAAATGAGCCCACAAAAAAAATATGCTTATTTTTTTTTCTTATACTACTAAAAACTTAAGAAAATCCTTGATATGTTTGCAACTTGTGCTTGAAAATTTTGGTTCCTGATTCAGAAATTCGTGCATTGATCTTCTATTAGATATGTTTTATGGAAGGAATTTTAAAAAATTAATGTTTCTTTTTCCCGTTTATTCCTTGATTTGAATATTAGATTAAAAACTTTTTGAGGCTTTAAAAGAACGAGTTTGGATTATCAAATTATGAATTTCTAACCTTTTCTGGGCTATGCGTTGTCAATCCAATTCTACTAAGCTTTTGAATAAAATCAAGAGGTAACTTTCTCAGTTTAAAAATATTTGTTTTTTCACTAGAATAGGGAATATTTTTATCTTTTGGTCATTTTATTTTTGTTTGTTCCTCCTCTCTTTTTGATAATGTCAAAGGGGGAGAATGTATTGTTGAATTTTTGTACTGTTTCGTGTTTGTATCTTAAAATTAAAAACAATAAAAATATTTTTATCTCCCCTATTTTTAAAAGAGTTATTCTTGTGAGAGGGAGATTAGGAAGAGTATTTACTTTTTTAAAAATTCAAATTGAAATATTTTTCCATCATCAAAAAGGGGGAGATTGTTGTGAATCTATGGTTTATGATTTTGATGATAGCAAATATTTCTTATTTCTCTATGATTGCTTTATGTGCTAACGTTTCAGGTCCACACGATCAGACTGTAATCTGGAACCAGCTCAAGATTGGGTAGACTAGGTCTGTGTCAGTTTGTAATCTTTTTCCTTTCTTGAGTCTGTTGTATTTGATGTGGCATCTGATGATTTGTAACTTGGAAGATTTTCTGTTGCGCCCTAACAGATTTTTATTTTTGATAACATTCTCCAGGATGATATTTATATCGTCCGGGATGACCTGATAAAAGTAGAAACCCTAATTAGGGCATCCTAATTAAAGCAGCCGTCTTATGCAAAACACATCGTCCTGGATAATTTTATAAGGGCCAAGACGATCGGCTCAATTCAGCAAGAATCTACCGCCATATCTACTAAGAAAAATCTTATTTTTGGATATCATCCTAGTATATCGGCCTGGACTATAAAATATCATCCTGGCCGATCAAGGTCAATTTTTCCAAAATTTCTCAGGCAGCTTTGGAAAGCATTTAATGGGGATTTCGTCCAGGCCGATCGCAAGATCGTCCGGGACAATTAGACATCGTCCAGCTCCATTTCAGGGCGATATTCAGGATGATTTTCCTCATATTTGAACTGATCGGCCAGGCCTATCGTCCTGGACGATAATGTCGGCAACTTGCATTAATGAGCTCATTTTTAGCTCTTATATTTAAGCTATGACAAGGCACTTTGTAAGTGTCTTTGGCAGTCATTGTAGCTTTGTTCGTGTGGGGAAAACTTGAAGAGAGAGCTTAAAAGGGAGAGAGGAAAGGGTGAAGTTTGAGAGGGTGAAGATCCTATGAGGGGGAGGAACTCAAGGGAGTGTGGTGGGAGATCCACACGGTTGCTCCGGCGAACTCGCACCTTAGTACCATCGGATTCAAGGCTTGTCTAGAGGTAAGTTCACCAAAGAAGAAGATCTCTTTGGTGTCAAAGGACCCGGCGACTCCGCCGCACCGGGGAAGGTGGAAGTGATTTTGTAAGGGCTTCTCCGCCTAGCTGTGGGAGCTAAAGGAGAGACACTTTTGTAGTGCAATACTTGGAGGGTGCCTCCAAGGTGTGGACGTAGGTCAAGGTTTGACCGAACCACTATAAATCCGGTGTGTTCTTTTTTTATTCTTGCTTCCGCATTATTTTCTACCACACTTATTTTTCCGTGGTGATTTTGGATTTAGTTTTATCTTTGCTTTTAAAGTTATCAGATTCACCTCTCTTTTATTTAGCCTTGGGCCAGTTCTATAGGACTTAACATCCCTAATGAACTTTCAAGTGGTATCAGAGCAGTTTTTAAAAAATAAGTTTTTAAAAGCTTTTGAATTTCGATCCATGGCTAATCGTACTATAGCGGAAGGTTTTTCAATCACCAGACCTCCTTTATTTGAAAATATGTCATTTGATTTTTGGAAAACTAGCTTGTCTATTTTCTTGCAATCGATTGATTTTCGTATGTGGCATATGATTTTAACTGGTTATTCATCACCGTCACAAATTGCTAATGCAGTTAAAATTGATATTCCTTTTAATCAATGGAGTAAGGAAGAATAAGTAAATGCTCAATTGAATTCAAAATCTTTAAATTTCTTTTTCTATGCTTTAAATTCTAAAGATTTTATGTTAGTATCCACGTGCACTACTGGTAAGGAAGTTTGGGATAAATTACACTCCATATACGAAGGCACTAATGAAATCAAGAAATGCAAGTTTAATATATTAATGCATGATTTTGAACTATTTTTTATGAAACCTTTTAAAACAATCTTAGACATGTATACCAGATTCATTCAAATTGTAAACTCATTGCATGCTTTAGGAAAAGATTTTTCAAATTTTGAAAAAGTTAACAAAATTCTTCGATGTCTACTGGATAAATTTTATTCTAAAGTTGTTGCTTTTTGTGAATCTAAAAATTTGAATGTATATTCTATATATAATTTAATTGGCTCACTCATTGCCTATGAGCAAGGTTTTGGTCAAAGACTTTTGGTTGCAGGTGAAACTATTATTCTAAAAGCTGGAGATACAGAAAGAGATAGCCTAGTTGGTGACGAAGGTAATGACGTGTCAAGCAAATCACAAAGCTCATCTAAGCATAAGCAAAAGTGGAAAAAAGATAAAAGTAGTAAGGATGTCCATATTTCTTCTGACATTATTTACTTTTGATGCAGGAAGCTTGGACATATGAAAAATCAGTGCCCTAATTTAAGAATTCTTCCTACGAAAGAAAAGGGCAAGGCAAAGTAAAATTCAAACTGGGAAAATAATGAAAGGCAAAAAATCTCATGGGCAGATCTGGTTTCTGAAGCATCGGATAAGGAGAGAGAAAATGGTTAAAAGCCTTTCATGTTTTTGTGTTGTGTTTTTATTTTTATGTTTTTCATTTTTTATTTTTGTTTTTTTGTTTTGTTTATTCTTTGAAATTTTTTTTTTTTCGTGAAAGTTTTTCTCTGATCAACACACAAATTCACTTTTCTAAAAATGAAAAATCTACTTCCTATTTTTTTTTTTTGAAATCTTTGATAAGTTGTGTTTGACTTCTCTAAAATAGTCAAAGGAAGAAAACTCATATTTTTGTTTCTCTTTCTCTCTTCTTAAAGAGGTTATTTTACTTTTGATTCAAAATCTTCATCATATTTTAAATTAGATTTTGAAACTATTTTTTTATCTCCTTAAATTTTTTCTATCGCATAGGAATCTTTTGCAAGATTGTTGAATCCACCATAAACTTTTCTTAATCAAGTTGTTCGTGTTGTCAATAATTTGGGTTTACTTTGGTTTTGAAAATATAAGAAAGAACGCATATTTTTTGAAAAAAAATTTTAAAAAAAAGTGGTCAATGATGTCAAACCAAAAGATGCGCAATAACGCCAAATTAAAAGAAAAATACACAAAGTGTATTAAAATCAAAAGAAGCTCAAAGAGCCATTCAAGTGATAAAGAGCATAAAATGAGCCCACAAAAAATATATGCTTATTTTTTTTTTCTTATACTACTAAAAACTTAAGAAAATCCTTGATATGTTTGCAACTTGTGCTTGAAAATTTTGGTTCCTGATTCAGAAATTCGTGCATTGATCTTCTATTAGATATGTTTTATGGAAGGAGTTTTAAAAAATTTATGTTTCTTTTTTCCATTTATTCCTTGATTTGGATATTGGATTAAAAAGTTTTTGAGCCTTTAAAAGAACGAGTTTGGATTATCAAATTATGAATTTCTAACCTTTTCTCGGCTATGCGTTGTCAATCCAATTCTACTAAGTTTTTGAATAAAACCAAGAGGTAATTTTCTCATTTTAAAAATATTTGTTTTTTCACTAGATCAGGGAATGTTTTTATCTTTTGGTCGTTTTGTTTTTGTTTGTTCCTCCTCTTTTTTTTATAATGTCGAAGGGGGAGAACGTATTGTTGAATTTTTGTACTATTTCGTGTTTGTATCTTAAAATTAAAAACAACAAAAATATTTTTATCTCCCCTATTTTTAAAAGTGTTATTCTAGTGAGGGGGAGATTAGGAAGAGTATTTACTTTTTAAAAAATTCAAATTGAAATATTTTTCCATCATCAAAAAGGGGGAGATTGTTGCGAAACTATGGTTTATGATTTTGATGAGAGCAAACATTTCTTATTTCTCTACGATTGCCTTATGTGCTAACATTTCAGGTCCACAAGATCAGACTGTAATCTGAAACCAGCTAAAGATTGGGTAGACTAGGACTGTGTCAGTTTGTAATCTTTTTCCTTTCTTGAGTCTGTTATATTTGATGTGGCATCTAATGATTTGTAACTTGGAAGATTTTCTGTTGCGCCCTAAAAGATTTTTATTTTTGGTAACATCGTCTGGGATGATATTTATATCATCCTGGACTATCTGACAAAAGTAGAAACCCTAATTAGGGCATCCTCATTAAAGCAGCCGTCTTTATGCAAAACACATCGTCCTGGATGATTTTGTATCGGCCAGGACGATCGGCTCAATTCAGCAAGAATTTGCCGCCATATCTACTTAGGAAAATCTTATTTTTCGATATCGTCCTAGTATATCGGTCTGGACTATAAAATATCGTCCTGGCCGATCCAGGTCAATTTTTTCAAAATTTCTCAGGCAGTTTTGGAAAGCAATTAATGGGGATTTTGTCCAGGCCGATCGCAAGATCGTCCGGGATGATTAGACATCATCCAGCTTCATCTCAGGGCGATATTCGGGACGATTTTCTTCATATTTGAACTAATCGGCCAGGACGATATGCCTATCATCCTGGACGATAATGTCGACAACTTGCATTAATGAGCTCATTTTTAGCTCTTATATTTAAGCTATGACAAGGCACTTTGTAAGTGTCTTTGGCAGCCATTGTAGCTTCGTTCTTGTGGGGGAAACTTGAAGAGAGAGCTTGAAAGGGAGAGAGGAAAGGGTGGAGTTTGAGAGGGAGAAGATCGTGTGAGGGGGAGGAACTCAAGGGAGTGTGGTGGGGGATCTACACGGTTGCTCCGGCGAACTCGCACCTTAGTACCTTCGGATTCAAGGCTTGTCTCGAGGTAAGTTCACCAAAGAAGAAGATCTCTTTGGTGTCAAAGGACCCGGCGACTCCGCCACACCGGAGAAGGTGGAAGTGATTTTGTAAGGGCTTCTCCGCCTAGCTGTGGGGGCTAAAGGAGAGACACTTTTGTAGTGCAATACTTGGAGGGTGCCTCCAAGGAGTGGACGTAAGTCAAGGTTTGATCGAACCACTATAAATCTGGTGTGTTCTTTTCTTATTCTTGCTTCCGCATTATTTTCCTCCACACTTGTTTGTCCATGGTGATTTTGGATTTAGTTTTATCTTTGGTTTTAATGTTATCATATTCACCTCTCTTTTATTTAGCCTTGGGACAGTTCTATAGGTCTTAACATCCCTAACGAACTTTCAAGAACCCTCATTTCTAGCTTATTACCCTTCCTAAACATTATCACTAACAAGCTTTTCGGTTGGAAAGCAAAGCTTGTTTCTTTTGCAGGTAGGCTTCAATTCTTACGATTTACCATATGAAACACAATTGTTTATTGGATTAGAGGGGCCATCATACCTAAAGCTTGTTGCAAACATATTTCTAAACTTGCCACAAAGTTCCTATTTTTTTGTGATATCAATGTAAGGAAACTTCACATTGTCTCTAGGGCTACCCAAAAATAAGGGAGGCCTGGGACTTCCGTCCATTCAAGCCCTTCATTATGCTTTCGATTGCTCGTTGATCTTAAGGATGTATAACTTGGCAACTCCCCTCTCTGCCTGGTTTTTTTCTCGTTATTGCTCCCCATGGAAGAATCCTCCCCTTAAAGCTACTATTATGTGGAAAGTATTTGTGCCACTTCCAATTCTGTTAAGTCCAACCTGGTTTTTAAAATTACAAAAAACTCTCCTATTAGCCTTAGATGAGATCATTGGTTAATTAGTCATCTTATCTGTCACGACCCGACCCGATCCGGGACGGATCCCGCTCGCACCGGGTCGCGACACGGAACGAACGGGCTGACCAGGATCTGGTTATGGAATTTGGTTCGGAACTGAATCTTCCAAATAATTTAACTCAAATAGACACACAGCTACTATAAATCATCAAACACAGTGGAACAAAACATATATCTTTTCTTTTCCTCAAAATAATCATCTATAGATACAGTACATGCCTTTTAACCAGAAAGAAAGACAGAACAGAAAAGCCATGACTGTACAAAAATCAAAAGGTACGAAACAATACCTATACTGATCAGACTCTGAATTCTATTCCTGGACTTCCTTCCCTTTTCCAGAACCTGAAAACCATCAGAAAACAAGAGTGAGCTCAACAGCTCAGCAAAGCAACAAACCTCCAATCAAAATTCTCAGAATCCAAAACCAAACACATCAGACAGAAATCCATACAGAATCAAACAGATATCAAATCGGACAGATCAGAATGAAACAGATCAAATCAGAATAGATACGGACAGATCAAATCAAACAGAACTGAACAACTATCAAATCAAACAGAACTGTATGGAAATAGAAGTTGTCTCAAATCAAAAACAGAACAGATCAGACATATCAAATCAGAAATGGAATCGTACAGAAATCAGAAGTTCAGATCATATCGGAATAGAACAGAATCGTATCAGAATCATACAGAAATCATATCATACAGATCAGATTGAATTCATATCGTACAGAAATCAGAATCAGATTTGCTTACAGAATAGATACGGAAATCAGAATCATATCAAATCAGATATCATATATTATTTAATTCATAGCTAAAGGCCCTGACACTGACGGAATCTCTACGGATTCCGGCCCCTTATGCCTCCCTTCTCAGACACTGACTGAATCTCATAGGATCCAGGCCCCTTATGCCTCCCTTTATGCTCACGGCACCTGAACAGATGTGCTTATAGCACCAGAACAGAATTCATCGGATCTGGAATAGAACAGATATCAGATTTCAGATTTGAGCTCATTTCAGATTTCCCAGACACTAACTGAATCTCATAGGATCTAGGCCCCTTATAACTCCCTTTTTATAGCATATACATATAGCATATCAATTCAGAAGAAATCCGGACAAATCAGAAATCAGACAAAAAATCGGGCAGCACAACGGCAGTATACGGAATTTACACATTTTTTTCCTGAAAATCACAATTTACCAAATTTGCACAGAATATGGATAATAACATTTCAGAACATTTATTCTACTGCACAGACAATTTTCAATTACACAGAAAAATCCAGTCAAAATAAAACATCGTCGAATCAAAAATACCCAAACAAAAATCTTCAGAAAATAACCAAAATGTGCACACTCGGCACGTCAATAATATACAGAAAGTTACACGGTAAAAACTGAACCAATAAAAAGATACAGACGAAAATCACTAACGGAAACAAAATCCGGACAGAAAACACCGCCAAAAACGACGGTTCTGAAAATTGAGAAAGACGGAATGTGCCTTACCTTGCGTTCAGCAATATCTCGAACAGTCTCGTCGGACGAAAACAGCTCCGCGTCGTCCGAAAATCAACTTTTCCACAAAAGTCCATAATTTTCTCTCTCCTCAAGATATTTTTATTTTAATTTCTGATTTTCTCTCTCTTCAAAACGACTGATTTCAGCTTTATAATACTCAGATCGACCCGGCCGATCGCCATATCGTCCTGGGACGATCAGACCAATTTCGATCGTCCTGGATGATTCCCAGAACTATTTTCCGGCCGATATTTTGAACAGTGCACATCGGCCTGGCCGATGCCTCAATCGGCCTGGACGATTCCTACAGAAAAATACCTGGAGCAAATCTGGGCAAATTCTGAAGCAAATTCTCAACTGATCGTCCCAGGACGATCCCAGATCGTCCTGGACGATCCTGGAGCAGATTTTGATATTACAATCTCCCCAACTTCAAAAAAATGCCGTCCTCGACATTATCCAATCCAAACTCAGTCAGAACAAGTATGGGTACGACTGTCTCATGTCAGACTCCTTCTCCCAAGTCGCTTCCCGTGCAGTCCGGTGCTTCCACTGGACTTTAACCATCGGAATCTGTTTATTTCGAAGTTTTTAGACGTCGTACGCCAAAATCAACTCTGGCTCTTCCTTATACGCCAGATTCTCCTGAATCTCAACTTCATCAGCTGATAGCTTCTTCCCAGAGTCTGATACTCACTTCCTTAGAGTGGATACGTGAAACACATTATGCACGTCAGACATCGAATCAGAAAGCAACAGTCGGTAAGCAGATTTTCCAATCCTTTCCAAAATTTCAAAAGGGCCAACATACCTTGGACTAAGCTTGCTCACCTGACCAAATCTGCTCACACCCTTCATCGGGCTGACTTTGACATACACAAAGTCACCAACCTGAAACTCGGCAAACCTGTGCTTCTGATTATAATACTTCTGCTGTCGATCCGGAGCAGCTTTCAATCTTTCTTTTATCAAACTGATCTTCTTAACAGTTTCCTCAATAAAAGTGGCACCCAGCTCCTGTCTATCTCAGACCTCAGTCAGAGTCAAAGGAGTACGGCACTTCCTGCCATACAGAGCCTCGTACGGTGCCATACCGATACTGGACTGAAAACTGTTGTTATAAGCAAACTCAATCAGCGGGATATGATCCTCCCAGCTTCCGCCAAAGTCCAGAACACAAAGTCTCAACAGCTCTTCCAGCACCTGAATAGTCCTCTCAGACTGTCCATCTGTCTGAGGATGAAAGGCTATACTGAAATACAGTTTCATACCCAAGCCTTGCTGAATGCCTTTCCAAAGTCTGGAAGTAAAGCGTCCGTCTCGATCAGAAACTATCACTCGAGGCACACCGTGCAATATGACTATCTCCTTCACATATATCTGTGCCAAACGATCCACCGGATTGGTCTGCCTGATCGAAAGAAAATGGGCAGATTTCGTCAATCGATCCACAACCACCCAAATGGTGTCGTGCCCTTGTCTAGATCGAGGAAAACCCATCGTAAAGTCCATCGTTACCCCCTCCCACTTCCATTCAGGGATAGGCAATGACTGCAACAGTCCACCTGGTCACGGATGCTCTGCCTTCACCAACTGACAGGCCTCGCATCTCGACACAAACTCTGCCACATCTTTCTTCATTCAAGACCACCAGAATAAAAGTTTCATATCAACATACATCTTACCACTGCCTGGATGTACAGTGTAGCCCGAATGATGAGATTCGTACAGAATCTCCTGCCTCAAATCTCTAAACACATGTACCCACAACCTGTTCTTACAGAAAATAGCACCAGAATCAGAAATTCAAAGTTCAGGAGTCTTACCAGATCCAATCTGAGCAATCAACTTCAAATAGTCAGAATCTGACTTCTGGGCTTCCTGAATCCTTGGTTCCAAAGAAGACTGAATACTCATCTGAGCCAAGTCCAAATCACTGGAGGAAATCACCTCCAACTGCAATCGCTCCATATCTCGAATCAGGAACTCATCACAATTAAGCTGCAAACCTGATAGTCCAGAAGACTTCCTGCTCAGAGCGTCGGCTACCACATTAGCCTTACCAGGCTGATACTGAATAGTCAAATCATAGTCCTTGATCAACTCGAGCCATCTTCTCTGCCTTAAGTTCAGATCCTTCTGAGTGAAAATATACTTCAGGCTCTTATGATCAGTGAAAATCTCACATCTGACGCCATACAAGTAATGACGTCAAATCTTCAAAGCAAACACAACTGTCGCTAACTCCAAATCATGCGTCGGGTAATTCTTCTCATGTGGTTTCAACTGTCTAGAGGCATAAGCAATTATCCTTCCATTCTGCATCAGCACATAACTCAAACCTTTCAGTGAAGCATCATTGAACACCTGAAATCCTTCCGTACCTGACGGAAGTTCTAACACTGGAGCTGAAGTCAGACAATCCTTCAATCTCTGAAAACTAGCTTCACACTCCGGTGTCCAAATAAAAGGTATTGACTTCTGCGTCAGTCTCGTCAGAGGCGTCAAAATCTGTGAAAATCCCTTCACAAATTTCCTGTAATACCCGGCCATGCCCAAGAAACTACGTACCTCAAATACCATAGTCGGCCTTGGTCAATCAGCAACCGCCTGAATTTTCTAGGGATCAACAGAAATACCTTCTCCGCTCATCACATGCCCCAGAAAAGAAATGCTCTTCAGCCAGAATTCACACTTAGAGAACTTGGCATACAGCTGATGCCGCCTCAAAGTCTCCAACACAATCCTCAAATGTCTGGCATGATCATCCTCAGAAGCAGAATATACCAAAATATCGTCGATGAAGACAATCACAAACTGATCCAAAAACTCTCTGAATACTCGGTCCATTAGATCCATGAAAATCGCAGGCGCGTTGGTTACCCCAAAAGGCATAACCAAAAACTCGTAGTGCCTGTACCGAGTACTGAAAGCCGTCTTCAGCACATCAGCTTCCTTCACTTTCACCTGATAGTATCCGGATCGCAAATCAATCTTTGAAAATACTGAAGATCCGGAAAGCTGATCAAACAAGTCGTCAATCCGAGGCAAAGGATACTTGTTCTTGATCGTAACTTTGTTCAAATCTCTGTAATCTATACACATACGGAGTGTCCCATCATTCTTCTTCACAAACAAAATAGGTGCTCCCCAGGGCGAAACACTAGGACGGATAAAACCTCTGTCAAGCAACTCCTGAAGTTGAACTTTCAACTCAGAAAGTTCTTTTGGTGCCATCCTGTACGGAGCTTTTGATATAGGAGCGGTACCCGGAAAAACATTGATAGAGAACTCCACATCTCTATCCGGAGGTAAACCAACCAACTCCTCAGGAAAAACATCAGCAAACTCCCGTACCACTGGGATCTCAGAAATAGAACCAACCTCCAGGTTCAGATCCCGCACCGAAGCCAAAAATACTGGGCATCCCTTCTTCCACATTCTGCTCACCTCCAACACAGAAATCAGACTGGAGAGAACACCTCGTAATCCCTGAAATACAACTCTCTCTCCAGCCACAAGCAAACTCACTTACTTTTTCAGACAATCAATCTGAGCCTCATACAGACTCAGCCAATCCATACCCAGAATCACATCATATGAAGAAATCAGTAACAAGATCAGACTTGATTTCCACTTCTTGCCAGCAATGTCGATCTCACAAAAACAAAACTTGCGGGCAATCAAATTACTTCCAGCCGGCAAAATCACGGAAAGAGAAACCGAAAGTAAAATGGAATCCAAACGTAAAGCCTCAAAACAGCGCTCGAACAAAAAAGAGTGACTAGCTCCATAGTCAAACAAAACACAACAGGGCTGATCAAAAATGTAAATCATACCTGTCACAACATCTAGAGTATCACGAGCCTCCTGCTGACTCAGACTGTAAACTCGTGGCTGAACTGGAGCAGGAGCTGAAGCAACAGAA
Organism: Dendrobium officinale; assembly: GCA_019514585.1. Lineage (NCBI taxonomy): Eukaryota > Viridiplantae > Streptophyta > Magnoliopsida > Asparagales > Orchidaceae > Dendrobium > Dendrobium officinale. The sequence goes on from CM033689.1 coordinate 12,399,984, forward strand.
CTACTCGGCTCCCTCTAAACAATAGGTGGTCTCCGTGGTCCAGAACTAGAACCACCACCTCTACCAGAAAATCCCTCAGGGCGAGGAGGAACAGTTCTCGGTCTTCCTGCTGCTGAACCGGCAGGTCTAACAGAACTCTCTTATCGGAACTCAGGATGCCGATCAAACCCAGCCTGTGGACACTCTGCAATCCGATGTCCTGGCTGACCACATCTGAAGCACAGACCAGCCATCCTGTAACACTGGCCATGATGTCGCCATCCACAACTCTGGCACACAGGTGCCATACTCACAGATCCAGAACTCGTCGTACTGGTAGCAGTATCAGACGACCCTCCGCTCCTCCTGGAGTCAACAGATCTAGAACCAGCTACAAATCTCCTCTTCCTAAAGAAACTACTGCCAGAAGCCTCACTTCCAAATCTCTTCCTACTCGCAGTCCACCGCTGTTGAGTAGCTGTCATGTCATTCTCTATCAAACAAGCTCGCTCCACAAGCTCGAAAAAATCAGTAATCCGAAACGGTATCAGGGGCTGCCTCAAAGTATCTCATAATCCCCTCAGAAATCTGTAGCACCTCTCAGCAGAAGTACTAACCAACTGCGGAGCATACATGGCTAATGCAGTAAACTCAGCCTCATACTGCATCACCGTCTTGCTCCCCTGAACAAGCCTCAGAAAACTCTCCTGCATCTACTGCCGTGCAGAAGGGGGAACAAACCAGTCTTGGAACACTTCATTGAACTCTTCCCAGGTAATCAAAGAATTCAATCTGACCTGAAATCTGGCTGCCTGTTGGCCTTCCCACCAGTGCTCAGCCTCTCCATCCAACAGAAAAATAGCTAATAGAACCTTCCTGTCTGACGGACACTGCATTCCGTCAAAGGTCTTTTCCAATCTCCTCAGTCACTCCTCGGATGCTCTCGGCTCAACAGCGCCCTCAAATCTCGGAGGTTTTAACCTCAAAAACAACTGCAAATGTCTATCAATATCATCAGCTCTGATAGTAACAGTTCTGCTCTGAGTCTCGCTCATCATCTGAGCAACAAGCGTAGCAAACTGAGACAGTGTATCTACACCGGCCACTGGGGCTGCACTCCCCACTAGTGCTGCCTGACTGGCACTCTGTCCGTCTGTCATGTCTGGGTCTGGCTGATCCATACAGAAAATTCAGAAAAAGCCGGAAAACTATCACAAAAACAACACAATAAAAAGCCGAACAAACCAAAACTACCCCCAGACAGACTCACTGATCACTTCCTATAGCTCTGTTTGACACAATCCCAAATTCCACAACCAATGCTCTTATACCACTAAAATTTGTCACGACCCGACCCGATCCGGGACGGATCCCGCTCGCACCGGGTCGCGACACGGAACGAACGGACTGACCAGGATCTGGTTATGGAATTTGGTTTGGAACTGAATCTTCCAAATAATTTAACTCAAACAGACACACAGACACATAGCTACTATGAATCATCAAACACAGCGGAACAAAATATATATCTTTTCTTTTTCTCAAAACAATCATCTACAGATACAGTTCATGCCTTTTAACCAGAAAGAAAGAAGGAACAGAAAAGCCATGACTATACAAAAATCAAAATGTACAAAATAATACCTATACTGATCAGACTCTGAATTCTATTCTTGGACTTCCTTCCCTTTTTCAGAACCTGAAAACCACCAGAAAATAAGAGTGAGCTCAACAGCTCAGCAAAGCAACAAACCTCTAATCAAAATTCTCAGAATCCAAAACCAAACACATCAGACAAAAATCCGTACAGAAATCAGAACAGAATCAGACAGATATCAAATCGGACAGATCAGAACGAAACAGATCAAATCAGAACAGATACGGACAGATCAAATCAAACAGAACTGAACAACTATCAAATCAAACAGAACTGTACGGAAATAGAAGTTGTCTCAAATCAGAAACAGAACAGATCAGACATATCAAATCAGAAACGGAATCGTATAGAAATCAGAAGTTCAGATCATATCGGAATAGAACAGAATCGTATCAGAATCATACAGAAATCATATCATACAGATCAGATTGAATTCATATCGTACAGAATTCAGAATCAGATTTTCTTACAGAACAGATACGGAAATCAGAATCATATCAAATCAGATATCAGATATTATTTAACTCATAGCTAAATGCCCTGACACTGACGGAATCTCTACGGATTCCAGCCCCTTATGCCTCCCTTCCCAGACACTGACTGAATCTCATAGGATACAGGCCCCTTATGCCTCCCTTTGTGCTCACGGCACCAGAACAGATGTGCTTATAGCACCAGAACAGAATTCATCGGATCCGGAATAGAACAGATATCAGATTTCAGATTTGAGCTCATTTCAGATTTCCTAGACACTAACTGAATCTCATAGGAACCAGGCCCCTTATAACTCCCTTCTTATAGCATATACATATAGCATATCAATTCAAAAGAAATCCGGATAAATCAGAAATCAGACAAAAAATCGGGCAGCACAACGGCAGTATACGGAATTTACATAATTTTTTCCTGAAAATCACAATTTACCATATTTGCACAGAATATGGATAATAACATTTCAGAACATTTATTCTACTGCACAGACAATTTTCAATTACACAGAAAAATCCAGTCAAAATAAAACATCGTCGAATCAAAAATACCCGGACAAAAATCTTCAGAAAATAATCAAAATGTGCACACTCGGCACGTCAATAATATACAGAAAGTTACACGGTAAAAACTGAACCAATCAAAAGATACGGACGAAAATCACTAATGGAAACAAAATCCGGACAGAAAACACCGCCAAACACGACGGTTCTGAAAATTGAGAAAGGCGGAATGTGCCTTACCTTGCGTACAGCAATATCTCGAACAGTCTCGTCGGACGAAAATAGCTCCGCGTCGTCCGAAAATCAACTTTTCCACAAAAGTTCATGACTTTATCTCTCCTCAAGATATTTTTATTTTAATTTCTGATTTTCTCTCTCTTCAAAACGACTGATTTCAGCTTTATAATACTCAGATCGGCCTCGCCGATCGCTAGATCGTCCCGGTACGATCAGACCAATTTCGATCGTCTTGGACGGTTCCTAGAACTATTTTCCGGCCGATATTTTGAACAGTGCACACCGGCCTGGCCGATGCCTCGATCGGACTGGACGATGCCTACAGAAAAACACCTGGAGCAAATCTGGGCAAATTCTGAAGCAAATTCTCAACTGATCGTCCCAGAACGATCCTGGAGCAGATTTTGATATTACATTATCCTTGACCTCCCTCAACATCACACTCTTACTAGTTATTTTCTTGACACGACTCTTTTCTCTGTTCTCTTTGATGCTTCGAGTTGGAACATCCCTGCTGCCTACTCCGTTGAGTTACAGCATGCAATCTCTTATATTCCCATTACTAGAGAAGGCAATGGTCATTATTTATTTTGGGGGTAATGTGCATGCTACCAATTTCAACACCTTTACTCAAGATTTTTACAAACACGAAAGAGAGGTTTCTTGGTGTAACTTTGTATGACACAAACACTATGCGCTAAGATACTCCTTATTTGGTTGGCTTTGTTTCGTTGGGGAACTTAAGACAACAAATGCTCATTTAAAATGAAATATTGCGGTGGATCCCAGGTGCAGTTTCTGCCACATTTATCCTGAAAGCTCAACTCACCTCTTTTTTTAATGTGACTATACGTTTGACATTATTTTTTGAGCTGATACCTTGCCTTAAGACATTTATTATGAGACCTACACTTTATCAAATTACTGACCTTCAATATGCTGAAGGTGCGAATGCTGGCAGATTAGCTTTCTTGTTACTTATGCTTTGGGCCTTGGTTTACACTGTTTGGAGGGAGAGGAACGAAAGACAATTTGCAAATAGCCATAAAAGTAGCACAACTATTCAGCTGCTTATCAAGAAAGCTGTGGGAAATAAGCTATCGAAATGGAAAGAGGGGGGGGGGGGGGGGGGGGGGGGGGGGGGGGGGGGGGGGGGGGGTTCTGAGCTCTTCTATAGGCTGCTCTTTCTATTGTTTTCAGACATTCTATTTTTGTGTTCCTTTTTTATCTGATATGGTTTTTTGGTTGATTTTTTGGAGCTTATTATTTTGGGGGCGATGATGTTCGGTTTACAACCTCTCCCCTAGGATGGCGACTCTTGAAACTAAATTATTAGATGGCAATTCTGGCAACTAGGGGATTCATGCTAGTGAGGATGTATTCCTTTTTTTCCTGAGCCTGAGCAATGTGCCTCTCGCTTCTACTATGCTTTTATATATTCTCCTTCCTTTTTATGCTCTTTTGACATGTGTAATTTTTGCGCCTCCTGGTGAGCCCCTGTTTTTTGCTCTTTATACAATTTTGTTGCTATTTTTTCGGTTTACACATGTAACTAGTTTCTTTCTTCTTCGTTAATACAAATTCGACTGTTGCCCTTAACTTTCCAATAATAATAATAATAATAATTACTGTCTGATATGTCCTTTACTGCTTTTTAAAGTGAATTATTTTTTTTTCAGTTGAAGAAGTCCTAAACCAAACCTAAATTAAGATGAGCTGCGTTCATAAAAATGTAATTTTCATTTTCAACTTGAAATAGATGACGAAATAGAGAGGAAACAAAGGTCGCTCATCTCTCTCCTTGTCCGTAAGATAAGAAGATCCCACCCCGTCTTCGATCTCACCAATGGGCAATATTTGGCTATATCCACAACGTTGCTCAATCTCTCCGCCAACTTTTATTTCTTCCATAAATCTTAATTCATGGGACCCAATTCAACATATTATAGCTCTTCCGATCTTGCTTTAAATGCTTCACACTCTCAAAAACTTACTCAAAAGTTCCCTAAACCTTCCGTCGCGTCCTTGCACCTTTCAAAATCGGAGTTACTTATAATCCTATGGATTCGAGCCCAACTTCTCTGCTCTTATTCCCTTCACATGAACTCATGAATGCTCACGGAAAAGACTCATACCCTACAACCAGTTTCATCTTCGACTCTTCGTACCTACGCAATCAATCTTCCATTCCTCGCCAGTTCATCTGGCCACATAGAGATAGTTCGAGCAAGGTGAATGAGCTTGAAGCACCCGTCATCGATCTCAAGGGATTCTTCCATGGTGACGAAGCATCCACAAAGGTAGCTGCCGAACTCGTTTGTTCTGCTTGTACTGAGCACGGCTTCTTCCAAATCACCAACCATGGCGTCCACTCGTCTCTCATTCACAACGCCTTGAGTTGCATTGACGAGTTCTTTAATCTCCCACTGCAGCACAAGCTGAAGGCAGGCAGAAAGCCTCAAAGCATGTGGGGCTACGCCGGTGCCCACACCGACCGCTTCACCACACAGCTCCCATGGAAGGAGACCCTTTCCTTCGGCTACGATAGCGCTGAATCACACTCCTCCATTGTCCTTGACTACTTCACATCCACCCTGGGGAATAGTTACAAGAGAATGGGGTAATAACATGGAGATAAAGTCTAAATTCTGTGAAAAATAACAACTAATCAAATAGCAAATTAATTCCTATTAAGTTATAAAATTTTCTAAATCATTAAAAATGCATGCTTTTTTACACATTTATTTGATGAATACGAACTAATATGCTTGTGGAAAATCCTAGAATGGTGTATCAGAGATACAGCGAAGCGATGACAAAGCTCTCTCTTTCGGTCATGGAGCTTCTAGCGATAAGCTTGGGGGTGGATCGATCTTACTATCGTGAGTTCTTCGCAGACAGCAGCTCAATAATAAGGTGCAATTACTATCCGCCATGCCAGGAGCCAGAGCTCACGTTTGGTACAGGGCCGCATTGCGACCCGACCTCGCTCACAATCCTTTTGCAGCAGGAAGGTGTCGAAGGGCTGGAAGTTTTTTCCGGCGGAGAGTGGCGAGTGGTGCGGCCTGTGGCAGGCGCTCTGGTCGTTAACATCGGCGACACATTCATGGTAATCTTTTCATGCAAATCTATTTAACTATTTCTTTATAAGTATACAAATATAAATTTTATTTTAATAAGAATATAAACATATTCACGGATTACAGAATAGGAAGAAGAAAACGAAATGACAAGAATCTAGTTGGGGGTGTTAGAAAGGAGAAATTATTGCACAAAAAGTTCGGACTCCAGACTCTAATGTATACAAGATAAATGATTTGAACATACGATATGTACAACTTGTACATATGATATGTATATATAATGCATCTCCCGTATGTAAACTATGTGTCTTAATTTCATTGATTTCTCAATAGAAAGGCACTCTTTTTCACACTTTCTTTTACTTGAATAAGGCCTACTTTTAGAAAAAAAAAATTATATGCTGATATAGAATACAGCAAAATGAATTTTTAAATTATTAGATTTATCTAGAGATTACTGTAGTATGATATCTTAAAATTATATTAAATTTAATGTAAATTCGAAGACTTAAACTTCTTTTGAGATGCATTTTGTACGGAGATATTCTTACAGAAATAAATTTTTTTCTTGTTTGTTAATGCATGCATGTTATTTTCTTATGGTTTATTCTGGATCAACGTAAAGATGAAGTTTTACATACAAATGATGATTAATGATCTTGGTAAGGTCCAAGTCATGCAAGCCATAGTGTCTTTATAGGGTGCTGGTCTTGTTGTATCTGCCGGAATAAGTTAAATCACCATTTGAATATGAAGATAGATACATAAGCAGCATATGAGAAGATGAAGAAAAACATAAAATAAGGTAGATGCAGAAAAATGATAAGAAAAACTGTATTTAAATGGTTCAACTATTACAAGCCTTTAGTACATGCATGTATAATTGTATATATTCATAAGTAAAGTATTTCTGAAATGGTTTAGCTGTAAGTTGATGTTGCCATCAATCTGACGTAGCAGTACCAGTGGAGAGTGAGTTTCGAGCAGTGAGCAGAGTTCAGTCATATGTCTTCTTAGTTATCTCATATGTCTTCTTATTATTGATAGTACAATTGAAGTTTTGATTGTGATAGTTTTTTTAGTACTTTTTAAAACAACTTTTCAGTATAAAAATTTTATTTATTATTGATACGTCGTCATAAAATTAGCTTGATTGGGCACGAATCTTGAGGCAAAAGCCAGTTGGAAACTTCGAAAATTAAATTCGGGAGCAAATGAACTCCGATTTCAGCGAGCTTACTGTCGAACTGAGCGTCTCGGAAATACGAACCCAACGACACCAAGTTCGACCCAATCCGAGCCAAAAGGGGTCCAAATCATGAACCCGAAGCGCTGTTGGAAGGTTCAAACCACAATTTGAGTTACCAAACGGACTCTGATTTTGACGAGCTTATACTCGAATCGAACGGCTCGACGATACGAATCCAACGAGCCCAAGATCACTAAATTCCGACATCACTAAGGCATTCAAATGACCAATGAACGGTGTACGATCGTAGGATTCAGCATCGGCCGTCCATTCGACGACTCCTTATTCGCCCTTGATCTCACACCTATTTACAAGCCATGCCACTCCAGAAAATCTATAAATAGAGCCCTCATTCTTCACAAGAGAGGATCCAAGCAAGAGAGAGAAGAAGAGAAGAGAAGGAAGGAGTTCCTCCTCGACAGTCGCCGGACCACCGCCCGACCACCGCAGAATCTCGCCGGACCACCGCCGGACCACCGCAGGAATCTCGTCGGACCACCGCCGGACCACCGCAAGAACCTCGCCGGACCACCACAAAACCTCGCCGGACCACCACCTTAAGGCCCGACGTTCATCCCCGACGTCCTGCCAAAGACCCGACGTCTTGTTCAAGGCCCGACACTCAGTCCCTACATCCTGCCAAAGACCCGACGTCTTGTTCAAGGCCTGACACTCAGTCCCTACTTCCTGCCAAAGACCCGACGCCTTGTTCAAGGCCTGAAGTTAAGTCCCGACGTCCTGCTGAAGACCTGACGTCCTGCTTAAGACCCGACGTCCAACTCAAGGCCAGACCATCAACATCCGATTTTCCAAGCGACACTGGGACTAACACCTGACTCCTTATCTCCTACCGCCTACGGTCTTTCTGACCACTGTCGCCTAATACGGTCCGTCCGACCTCCATAACCAGACAACGGTCTCCGGCCGACTACGGTCTCCTGCCGACTACGGTCTCCTGCGGACTACGGTCTCCGGCCGACTACGGTCTCCTGCCGACTACGGTCTCCTTCCGACTACGGTCTCCGGCCGACTACGGTCTCCTGCCGACTACGGTCTCCGGCCGACTACGGTCTCCTGCCGACTACAGTTCTTCAGGCCTTTGTCGCCTACTATGGTCCTTCCGACCTCCATCAACAGGCAACGGTCTTTCTGACCCCGGTCTCCTGCCGACTCCGGTCTCCTGCCGACCACGGTCCTTCAGGCCAAACAAACCTGTATATGTAACTCTTACCATGTAATGCAATCTATATGATGTACATTTGCTACATCAATCCAAGGCCTTCTCCTAAGGAAGGGCCTCATTTGTAATCGACTACAAATACTAGTGGATTCATTCAAACCGGGCCAGGCCCCGTGGTTTTTCCCCCTTTTTCAGGGGTTTTCCACGTAAAAACTTTGGTGTCTCTTATGAACGCTACACCCTCTCACTTATCTGATTGTGTGCTGGATCTTCGTACAACGCTAAGACGTTAAACTATATATTTCTCTACCGCCGCGAATATTCCAGGACGCAACAGTTTGCCGCCGTCTGTGGGAAAGTGATTCCCGACTGGGGGGCAACTTTTGCTCCAATCTCAAAAGATCGCTCTTATCAACTTCCTGACATCAGTCATTGTTGCATCAAATGCGGACTGGGGGGCAACTTTGACCACAATTCTGGTTAAAAAGATCCTCTAATGCTTTATATATCAGGATGATATTTCAGGAATATTTGAGCAAATGCGATGATACTTCAAATCAATTGCAAGCTTTAAACAGTCCCATGTTGGGCTTCTACTCCTTGGGCAAGGTCTTAACCTCGACCTCAAAAAGACAGTAACGATCTAAAAATAGACCATTCTTTACCTTTGATTCGGGATACACGCGGCATTCGCCCCCTCCCAATCAAGGTAAAATCGATCCCAGGGGGATTCGATTCGACCTCTTCTACACAGGTTAACGTCGTCGAGCAAAGGCTCCGACATACAACCTCAGAAAGGTCTCACATCCTTGGTGGATTCTCCCGGCCTCTTCCACACAAGTTAACGTCGTCGAGCAAAGGCTCCGACATACAACCTCGGATAGGTCCTACATCCTTGGTGGATTCTCCCGGCCTCTTCCACACAGGTTAACGTCGTCGAGCAAAGGCTCCGACATACAACCTCGGAAAGGTCCTACATCCTTGGTGGATTCTCCCGGCCTCTTCCACACAGGTTAACGTCGTCGAGTAAAGGCTCCGACATACAACCTTGGAAAGGTCCTACATCCTTGGTGGATTCTCCCGACCTCTTCCACACAGGTTAACGTCGTCAAGCAAAGGCTCCGACATACAACCTCGGAAAGGTCCTACATCCTTGGTGGATTCTCCCGACTTCTTCCACACAGGTTAACGTCGTCGAGCAGGGCTCCGGCATACAACCTCGGAAAGGTCTCACATCCTTAGTGGATTCTCCCGACCTCTTCCACACAGGTTAACGTCGTCGAGCAAAGGCTCCGACATACAACCTCGGAAAGGTCCTACATCCTTGGTGGATTCTCCCGGCCTCTTCCACACAGGTTAACGTCGTCGAGCAAAGGCTCCGACATACAACCTCGGAAAGGTTTCATATCCTTAGTGGATTCTCCCGGCCTCTTCCACACAGGTTAACGTCGTCGAGCAAAGCCTCCGACATACAACCTCGGAAAGGTCCTACATCCTTGGTGGATTCTCCCGACCTCTTCCACACAGGTTAACGTCGTCGAGCAAAGGCTCCGACATACAACCTCGGAAAGGTCCTACATCCTTGGTGGATTCTCACAGCCTCTTCCACACAGGTTAACGTCGTCGAGCAGGGCTCCGACATACAACCTTGGAAAGGTCCTACATCCTTGGTGGATTCTCCCGACCTCTTCCACACAGGTTAACGTCGTCGAGCAATGAATCCGACATACAACCTCGGAAAGGTCTTACATCCTTGGTGGATTCTCCCGGCCTCTTCCACACAGATTAACGTCGTCGAGCAGGGCTCCGGCATACAATCTCGGAAAGGTCTCACATCCTTAGTGGATTCTCCCGGCCTCTTACACACAGGTTAACGTCGTCGAGCAGGGCACCGGCATACAACCTCTGAAAGGTCTCACATCCTTAGTGGATTCTCCCGACCTCTTCCACACAGGTTAACGTCGTCGAGCAGGACACCGGCATACAACCTCGGAAAGGTCTCACATCCTTAGTGGATTCTCCCGACCTCTTCCACACAGGTTAACGTCGTCGAGCAGGGCTCCGACTTACAACATCGGAAAAGTCTCACGTCCTTGGTTATCGTCGCTAGAATGTCGTCAATAGACTTCTATCTGACTTCTCCATAATGTTAAAATTCTTCCCGATTTTGAATTTCCTCCTGCGCTAAACTTTTGCCTTGCAGGACTTTCGACGGACTATTACACGACGTCGAAATTCTTCCTTTCATCGGACTAATACCCGTCGTCGGACTTCTGCTCGTCGACGAACTTTCGTCGGTCTTCTACCCGACTTCGTACTTCTACATGACGTCGGACTTCACCTTATCGTCGAACTTCTGCTCATCAGCGGACTTCTACTCGTCGTCAGACTTCTGCCTGTCGACGAACTTTCATCGGTCTTCTGCCAGAGGCCATACTTCTACACGACGTCGGACTTCTCCCTGTCGTCGGACTTCTGCTCGTTAGCGGACTTCTACTCGTCATCGGACTTCTGCCCGTCGACGAACCTTTGTCGGTCTTCTACTTGACGCTGCACCTCTACCCAACTACGGACTTCTACTCGACCTCAGACTTCTGCTCGTTAGCGGACTTCTACTCGTCGTCGGACTTCTGCTCGTCGACGAACTTTCGTCAGTCATCTACCCGACTGTGGACTTCTGCCTGCCGTTAGACTACTAACCGTCGTCGGACTTCTGCCCGTCGACGAACTTTCATCGTACTTCTGCCCGAGGCCGTACTTCTACATGACGTCGGACTTCACCTTATCGTCGAACTTCTGCTCATCAGCGGACTTCTACTCGTCGTCAGACTTCTGCCTGTCGACGAACTTTCATCGGTCTTCTGCCAGAGGCCATACTTCTACACGACGTCGGACTTCTCCCTGTCGTCGGACTTCTGCTCGTTAGCGGACTTCTACTCGTCATCGGACTTCTGCCCGTCGACGAACCTTTGTCGGTCTTCTACCCGACGCTGCACCTCTACCCGACTTCGTACTTCTACCGGATGTCGGACTTCTACCAGTTAATAGACTTTCGCCGGTCTTCTGCCTGACGTTGTATGTCTACGCGACGTTAAATTCCTACCTGTCATCATACTTCTCCCCGACGCTGGACTTATACTCATTACGGGACTTTCATCGGTCTTATACTCGACGTCGAACTCTTGCATATCGACGGACATTCATCGGGCTTTTACATGTCGTTGAATGTCTACTCGTCGTCGTACTTCTCCAACCTTCGTTGGACTTCTGTTCGTTGTCAACCTCCCTCCTTACAACGGTCTCTCCGACCTCCATCTCCAACCAACTAACATCAGAACTCCGCAATATCTCTCGAAGAATAGAGGGAGAAGGGGGAAATCTCCGGACTTCCTTGCCAAGAGAGGGGCCTCGAAAAATCGAGGGAATGCCTCAATAGAAAGGACAGAGGGAGAAGAGAAGGAGGGGAAATCTCCGAACTTCCTTGCCAAGAGAGGGGCCTCGAAAAATCGAGAGAAGGCCTCAATAGAAAGGACAGAGGGAGAGCAGAAGAAGAAAAGAAAAAAGAAGAAGAAAAGAAGAAAGGGGAAGAAGAAAAGTAGAAAAGAGGAGAAGAAGGGAGAAGAGACAATTTTCTAAAGGCCTCAGGGGTCTATTTATAGGTTTTGGAGAGAAAGGAGGTGAGTTATTGCCATTTCAGAATTTTTCTATTTTTCTAAAAAAATTCCAAATTTTTTAGAATTTTTTGGGATTTTTTCGGAATTTTTTGAACCCAAAAATAGCCAAAAAATACTATTTTCGTGCATGTGGGGCCCACAATGTCGGTGGGCCGAACCGACACACTTCTCTCCCGAAAAAACCACTGACAGCGCACCAATCCGCGTGGAAAATCACGCGGATCACGGCCAGCCATTGGCTGGCCGCCGGCGGCAACCGCAGCGGAGCGGTCCAGGCGGACCGAGGAACGGTCCAGGCGGACCGCGGAACGGTCCAGGCGGACCTCGGCACGGCCAGGCGGGCCGGCAGGTGCCGTGGAGCGGCCAGGGAGAGGCCGCGAAGCGCCTAGGCGGGCCGGCAGGAGCCGCGGAGCGGCCAGGCGACCGCGTGGGGCATCCCGCGCACGCGAGTCGCGAGTCGCGCGCGCCGCGCGAGAGTGGCCGGCAGCCGCTGTTCCGCGCCGCCAGCGGCGGCGGCAGCCGCCGGCCGACAGGCCGGCCGGCCGGTCTGGCCGGTTCGGCCGCCGCCCGGTCCATTTTTGGGCCCGTTTTTTTTCGTCCTGACAAGTCCGAATTCGACATTTTTTGGGGTCCCCGGACACATATTTCGACGTTCCGGACTCGATTTTGACACTTTCGAAGCATTTCGGAGCCCCCACACGCAAGATCAATTCTGACTCAATCGGAAAAATTCTCTAAAATTCGTGACAAATATTTTCGGACTCCTGAAGCTTCGACGTCCGAAAATAGGGGGGCAACTGATACGTCGTCATAAAATTAGCTTGATTGGGCACGAATCTTGAGGCAAAAGCCAGTTGGAAACTTCGAAAATTAAATTCGGGAGCAAATGAACTCCGATTTCAGCGAGCTTACTGTCGAACTGAGCGTCTCGGAAATACGAACCCAACGACACCAAGTTCGACCCAATCCGAGCCAAAAGGGGTCCAAATCATGAACCCGAAGCGCTGTTGGAAGGTTCAAACCACAATTTGAGTTACCAAACGGACTCTGATTTTGACGAGCTTATACTCGAATCGAACGGCTCGACGATACGAATCCAACGAGCCCAAGATCACTAAATTCCGACATCACTAAGGCATTCAAATGACCAATGAACGGTGTACGATCGTAGGATTCAGCATCGGCCGTCCATTCGACGACTCCTTATTCGCCCTTGATCTCACACCTATTTACAAGCCATGCCACTCCAGAAAATCTATAAATAGAGCCCTCATTCTTCACAAGAGAGGATCCAAGCAAGAGAGAGAAGAAGAGAAGAGAAGGAAGGAAGGAGTTCCTCCTCGACAGTCGCCGGACCACCGCCCGACCACCGCAGAATCTCGCCGGACCACCGCCGGACCACCGCAGGAATCTCGTCGGACCACCGCCGGACCACCGCAAGAACCTCGCCGGACCACCACAAAACCTCGCCGGACCACCACCTTAAGGCCCGACGTTCATCCCCGACGTCCTGCCAAAGACCCGACGTCTTGTTCAAGGCCCGACACTCAGTCCCTACATCCTGCCAAAGACCCGACGTCTTGTTCAAGGCCTGACACTCAGTCCCTACTTCCTGCCAAAGACCCGACGCCTTGTTCAAGGCCTGAAGTTAAGTCCCGACGTCCTGCTGAAGACCTGACGTCCTGCTTAAGACCCGACGTCCAACTCAAGGCCAGACCATCAACATCCGATTTTTCCAAGCGACACTGGGACTAACACCTGACTCCTTATCTCCTACCGCCTACGGTCTTTCTGACCACTGTCGCCTAATACGGTCCGTCCGACCTCCATAACCAGACAACGGTCTCCGGCCGACTACGGTCTCCTGCCGACTACGGTCTCCTGCGGACTACGGTCTCCGGCCGACTACGGTCTCCTGCCGACTACGGTCTCCTTCCGACTACGGTCTCCGGCCGACTACGGTCTCCTGCCGACTACGGTCTCCGGCCGACTACGGTCTCCTGCCGACTACAGTTCTTCAGGCCTTTGTCGCCTACTATGGTCCTTCCGACCTCCATCAACAGGCAACGGTCTTTCTGACCCCGGTCTCCTGCCGACTCCGGTCTCCTGCCGACCACGGTCCTTCAGGCCAAACAAACCTGTATATGTAACTCTTACCATGTAATGCAATCTATATGATGTACATTTGCTACATCAATCCAAGGCCTTCTCCTAAGGAAGGGCCTCATTTGTAATCGACTACAAATACTAGTGGATTCATTCAAACCGGGCCAGGCCCCGTGGTTTTTCCCCCTTTTTCAGGGGTTTTCCACGTAAAAACTTTGGTGTCTCTTATGAACGCTACACCCTCTCACTTATCTGATTGTGTGCTGGATCTTCGTACAACGCTAAGACGTTAAACTATATATTTCTCTACCGCCGCGAATATTCCAGGACGCAACAATTATATTAAAAAACTGTTTTAAAAAATAGTAAAAAAAGCCTCAAATGAAGTATAAAACATTTGTCTTAGAATTAGTATCAGGAATACAATAACAATTAATATATTCAAACTTTGTGGCCACAGACTTTAATAGGCCAAGATTTTTTCACAGAAAATATTAAAAGAGAAAAAAAAGAATTATTCACAGATTTGCGGAATTAAATATTATGCTCGAAAGTTGAATGGGCATTAATAGGGAGGAAAACCGATGCATGAAAACTCTCATTTTGAACGTGTGCTATTCTGCGCTTTACAAAATTATCTATGGTCATTTTGGCAGGCACTATCTAATGGTAGGTACAAGAGCTGCTTACACCGGGCAGTGGTGAACAACAAGCAGGAACGATTGTCGCTTGCCTTCTTCCTGTGTCCTAAAGAAGACAGAGTGGTAATCCCCCCAACGTGCATTGTGGATGAGGAGAATCCGCGGAAGTACCCTGACTTTACATGGGCTGAGCTGTTCGACTACACACAGACTCATAGAGCTGACATGCGAACACTACAAAACTTCTTCCACTGGCTGCTTTCCTCCCCTGGCCCGTTTTAGCTCTCTGCTCATCATCAAATATTTAGTTAACTGATGTCATCATCTATATAATATAGTAATTAGACATACTTTTATGTCACGCCCTTGCTTTGTTAAAATTAAGTCGATTTACATACATCGTTCTTGTTTCTTGTGTTTGTGAGAATATCAACTTCTGGCTGTAAGTCACCACACAGATAATCAGAATTGTGTTTGAAAATATGTCGTTTATAAGGACACGATGAGCAACATGAATAAACGTATGAAGTGATTTGTAGGGAAACATGAGGCACGAGACCATCCAGCACTAAGAAAGAACATGCATTAACATGCATTAAGCTCCTAGAAGAGCAAGGAATAACAGATTGAAACAAAATCATACATATTATACACTTGCATATATTTTCATAGGTATTTAGTAGGTACCCAACATATCTTGATAAAGAAACTCACCTGAAGCTCACAGGAGGACTCGCCTGACCAGATCAATAGACATCACTTGCTTAGATCCCTAGAAAACTCACCTAGCACAAGGCCGCTCGAAGGTTCTTCACCAACTCAGTAGCTCGACCTCTGCCAGATGTTATCCTTCTCACTTTCTCTAAGCGTAACCACTGTTTTGTGCAAGCTCAATTACAGGAACATACCTACCTATGGTTCCCAACTCACCCTTGAAAGTTTGCAAGTAGCTTCAATACTAATTGATAGTGCTATGAGGCACGCCAAAAGGTGTGGGGGGTGCGGGGTGTGAATTGGTAGTTTTAAAGATTTTTTTTGCTTAAAAATCCTTTGTTTAAAATAAATCTTTAAATATGCGGAAGTGATTAAACAAACGGAATTGAACAACGCAAAACAAAAGTAAAAGTAAGTACAAATTTTTGTGTTTTTAAATTTCAAAGAAAACAAATAATATTTTTTTTTCATTTCTGATATATATTTTTTCAAACTAAATTCAAATAAAAAAATAATCACCATTATCCTCTTTCACAAATATGATTACAATCAAATCAAAGTGCAATAAATAAATTGTGAGAAAAAGTAAAATGTAGCAAGCAAGAAAATGCAAATCAATATTTCACTACAAAAAAGACAAGTTTTAAAGACATATATTAAGGCACTTTTATTTAACTGCCTTAACAAAATTTTATCAAGGCATTTTTACTTTTCACGCCAATTAGCGGATTGTATTAGGCGCGAGAGCTCGGCGTATTTTATTTTCGCCGTGAGAGGGATTGCGAACAGAGCAGTTACCTCGTGGGATAGTTATAAAGCCCGATTCTTCTTGTTTCGATTCGTCATCTTGTTCGTTCGCCTTCGAAATTTTCTCTTTCGTTCGCCTCCTTCGTCGATCATCTTGTTCGTTCGCTCGTTGATCTCTGCCGCTAAATCTACAATCACCACTGCCGCATAAGGTAAAATGCTTCGCCGGCCCTAATCGTTTGAATGTCGAATGCCCACTATCTAGGGTTCCATAAAATTTAATTATTTCTCCTTTTGATTTGTAGGGTTCTTGAGATTCTCAAGATTCTCGTAATTTTTGAAGGATCGACCGAGAAAAAGGCAAATATTCCTCTGAACTTCAAGTTCATCCGGACATTGGTCTGATTTTAACTCTCTTCATTTTTCTTGTTTGATTCATTGCATTACTTTTTTTTTTTTTTCTTGTTTGATTTATACATAATGCATGCTTGAAAGTTCAAATATCAACAAAAGAAAGCATGATTGGAACATCGACCTTAGATTAAAGGATATCAAGATTGATTTTGGTACCCCGAAAGAATTTGATATAATTGTTGGAATGGATTGGTTGAACAAGTATTATGCAAAAATTGATTGTAATAAGAAGCATATGCATCTAACTGTGAATGGAAAGATGTACTTTTAGGGTGCTAGAAGTGCCTTATCTTCTTTATTTTTGTATTTCTTCATAATAAAAAGTTTTTAAGTCTTTTTCTGATTGCCATTTTTTAGACATCTCCAATATTCCAAATCATAGCTTTAATTATTTATCCATACTAGTTTTACATCTAGCGTTGTTCCTAGTATATCTTTTTGGGGGAGAAGTTGTTCCTAGTATATCTTTTTGGGGGAGAAGTCTTTAATTTTCCTTTTGTCTTTGAGCTTGTTGTGTTTGCTATTAATCACCTAATCTTTTATGTTTTTCGGATGATCATCACAAGTAGATATTTTAGTAAGAGACTGAGAATGGTGCATTAGATATCATAATAAATGACATGTATAAGGTCATCATTCAAGAGACCCAACTCGCTATGACCAAGAGACCCACCTCGCTAAGGTCATCATTATCACTCTTAAAAAAAAAAAAAATTCTTTCCGGGGGCGCTGCTGCCCCGAAAACCCCCGCAGGGGGGGCAGCGCCCCCTTGGACCCTCGGCAGACTCGTATATTGTTGTATTCATGATGTCTTATTATTGGGATATTTTGATTTCACTTCATATCTTGTGCATTTTTATGTTTTATATATTATTTACTCGTTAGTATTTAATAAAAGACGTAATTCTTAAATAGTGCAATTTTTTAGCAGCCATTGTTTTATGACTAATTGAAACTTCTCTTTTCAAAGTATTTAAGTAGCGTCAATTTCACATTACCCTAGAAGTGTGAAGCATGAACAACAACTTTCAAAGGTTTACCAAATCTTGCCTTAAGGAATAATGGATATGGTGATTACTCAATTGAACCTTAATATTTCGGAAGGAAATCCAAATGGAAAATGAGAGTCTTTTATTTAACATCAAAGTGGAGGTTCATTTTAATAGATGCATGTGCAAACTAATAACATGATGAGAGAAGAAGGCTCTCCAAGTTGAGCCTAAGCAAATCCTACAATAAATCTTCATGGAAGTACTAATTCGTGAGCATATCAAATGAGCTTAGATAAGATCAAAGTTTACTTAGAGTAGTTATCATGGTTGTCAAATGTATGAATTTTCATCAATGGATTATTTTTTGTCAAATATATGGAAATAGATTTTTACAAAAATTAATTTCAATTTGGCTATCTTGAAACAAGCTTATAATTTCATTCAATACTTCAAGAACTTTAGATAATTCCTTTAACTACAAAGCTTTCTTCATTATTTCTATTGTTGCGATATATTTAGGCTTTGTTTGGAACGGTTTCTTACTGTTTCTTAAAATAGCTTTTTAATATAAAAATTAAAACTTTTGAACTAGAAAGCTGCTTTAAAAAGAAGTAAGAAAGTGATATCAAACGAAACCTTAGTTTTAGCAGTATATAAAGTCCGAATGTCCACAAATAAGATTTCCAATAAATTTTACCTCCACATAACATAAAGATTTAACTTTTTATTGAACTTTTTTAGTCCATATTTCTTGCATAATCTTAATCAGCATAGCCAAGAAAACAGATATTTATATTATTTGTACTTCAAATTCTAATCATACATACAAAAACCTTTTAATGTATCTTAAAGGCCATTATAAAATATTTATAATGTCACATTGTACATGCTTGATTCACTCACTATATCTACTAAATCTAGTCTTGAACAAAGCATAGCTTATAACATCGAATCAATTGCACTAACACAATGAATTTGTACCATTTCCTGCTTCCTTTCATTTGAGCAAGGATATTGGACATTTGGAAACTTAAAAATGATTTGCTAAAAGTGATAGCCTAGGATAAGAATTTTTCATTAAAAAAATTTGCACAACTTTCATCAAATTTCTCTTCTATGACGATACGAACAAACTCCTTATTTTTCTATCTCTGAAGAATATTTCCATCCCTACAACCCTTTTGTTAGTAAAAAAAAACTTTAATATCAAAACATACTTGACTCCTTCAAATTTATGGATATCATGTTTATGTTTACAAGCAAAAAGTATATCAAATTTTTGGATATCATGTTTATGTTTACAAGCAAATACTAAATCCATTGAAAGTTCCAATCACTTTCCACAACTTGTCTCAAACAAAACAAACATGCAAAAGCGTGTTAATTAGAAAGACATCTCATAAACTAAATAGAAACAACAAAACTTTTTAATGAAATCTCACTTTCACATTTATGAAAACTCCTTCCAAGCCTTCATATATATCTTTACATACATCTTGTTGAATAAATATATCTAGTGATTGCTAAGTATCATTAATAGCAAGAAGCATAATCAAAGCAATATTTCAATTAGAGAGGGATGGTCATGCACAAATAATTGTCTCTCTTAGGTGGATTCCAATGTTTTTTTGGAAATTAAAGGAGAACCAAATAATTTAAATATCTTAATGAAACCAGAAAGAAAATCTACAAAGCGACCTACCCAATTATGGTTGATGGGATAGAGAACCTTAGTTCTTTTTATTATATATATATATATATATATATATATATATATATATATATATATATATATATATATATATATATATATATATATATATATATATATATATATATATATATATATATATATATATATATATATATATATTAAGTTCCCATATATTTATTTAATGATTTGACATATAAATGTTTAGGATGAGAGAAGAAGGCTCTCCAAGACAAGACACTATGTGATCAGTGGATAGATCATCAACAAGTTCATAAGTTTTGATGAGAAATAGGATAAGAATTTATTTTTAGACTTTATAGAGACCACCATCTCCCTACATTTTACCACAAACAAAGCTGTAGGTTTACAAGCGAGAAGAGTGCAATTTTATTATTTCTCCTCTCAGCCTGTAGTGCCAACTTCTACTCATAGTCCCCTCAAATATTCTCCATTTATACTTCCCTCTCACTCAAAATAAATTAACTCCAAAAATCAATTTGCCAAAATTCACTACCAATGTTATCATATAAGATTTTATTTTTGTATGAAGATTTTTTTTACTCCTTGCTTAATCACTTGTTTATTTATAATTACAAATCAAAGATTGTACTTCAAACCTTTTGAATATGCATCCATTAGTTCTGATTTTTTCTAATATTCATTTCTCCTTTGCTATATGAAGGTTCTAATATGGAAATGGATAGAAGTTGGATGTATTGTTCAAGGAGTAATGCAGTTTTTAAAAGAGGAGTTAAAGACTTTCTAAATTTTGCATTCAGTAATGAAAGTTCAAGTGGAATGATACTATGCCCATGTAGAGATTATGGAAATGGCATTTGTAGGACAAGAGATGATGTTGAAGGTCATTTGCTTTGGAGAGGATTCAAACCTGGATATTACAATTGGACTGCTCATGGAGAACTTCATTTAGAAATAACATTGGATCACATTCCATCAATGTTGATGATGTTAATGATGACATGGAAGGGCTATTAAATGATGCATTTAGGTTTGAAAGTAATACTACAGATGAACAAGAAGAAATTAATAAACCAAACGCAGATGCTGCAAAGTTTTACAAGTTGATAAGTGACTCACAACAAGAATTATTTCCTGGATGCAAAAAGTTTTCAAAACTTGATTTTCTTGTTAGGCTACTTCAGCTTAAATGCCTTGGTAATTGGACTCAGAAATCATTTACTATGTTGCTTGAATTGTTAAGGGAAGCAATTGAAGATATTCTTATACCAAAGTCTTATTATGAGACAAAGAAGATAATTCAGGATTTGGGCTTGAGTTATAAAAAATATGATGTATGTCGCAATGATTGCATTTTATATTGGGGTCCTCATGAATTTAAGAATGAATGTGATATTTGTAATGAGTCAAGATGGGTTTCATACGATAGCACTTCAAAAGATATATCAAGCAAAAAATAAAAATAAAAAGGTTGCAGGAAAAGTCATGTGGCACTTCCCATTAACATCAAGATTGCAGAGATTATACATGTCATTTAAGACTGCATCATATATGATATGGCATAAAGAATATCGCATAAAAGATGGTTGCATGAGACATCCGGCAGACACTCCAGCTTGGCAGCACTTAGACTACCAAGATACAAATTTTGCTGCAGATCCTAGAAATGTACGATTGGGTTTAGCATCAGATGGATTTAATCCATTTGGGACAATGACTTCAACTCATAGTACTTGGCCTGTTGTATTGATGTCATATAATTTGCCACCTAACCTATGTATGAAATCACAATATATGATGCTTTCTTTGCTTATTCCCGGGCCAACTCAACCTGGAAATGACATTGATATTTATTTACAACCACTTGTGGCTGAGTTAAAAGAGTTATGGGAAATTGGTGTGCAGACTTATGATGCATATTCTAAGGAGAATTTTCAAATGCGAGCTGCATTATTATGGACTATAAATAATTTTCCATGTTATGCTAACTTATCAGGTTATAGTACAAAAGGGAAGTTTGCATGCCCTATTTGTCAGGAGAGTACATGTTCTGAGTGGTTACATTTCAGTCGTAAAAGATGTTATATGGGACATCGGAGATTCTTAGATCACGATCATCCTGATAGAAAAGATAGTCGATCTTTCAATGGTTGTGAAGAACATGAGACAATACCAATACCAATTAATGGATACAAAATTGTTGATATGCTAAGAAGTATAAATGTGAAGTTTGGAAAGAAATCACCTGCTAATCCTAATTTTCCTTCTAATTGGAAGAAGTTTAGTATATTTTTCAAGTTGCCGTATTGGGAAAAAAATCTTTTACGCCATAACTTAGATGTTATGCATATTGAAAAGAATGTATGTGATAAGATTTTGGGTACGTTGTTGGATCTTGATGGAAAGACAAAAGATCATTTGAATGCACGTAAAGACATGGAAAAAATGGGAATACACCCTACATTGCACCCTACTTGTACTTCATCTCGACATACTTATTTACCAGCAGCATGCTTTACAATGAATAAAAAAGAAAAAAAAAATTTCTATAAACTCTTGAAAAATATTAAAGTGCTAGATGGTTATGCATCTAATATTTCAAGACGAGTGCAACTGAAATCATTGAAAATACTTGGTTTAAAAAGCCATGATCATCATATAATAATGCAACAATTGCTTCCATTATGCTTAAGACGAGTCCTGCCTAAGTCAGTTCGCTCTCCTCTAATTTGACTGCGTCATTTTTTTCAAGGCTTGTGATCTAAAGTTCTTCATCCAATAGAGATTCTTAGATTGGAAAAAGAAATTGCAATTACACTTTGCCAGCTTGAAAAAATATTTCCTCATGCTTTTTTTGATATCATGGTGCATTTGACGATTCACTTGGCCACCGAGGCAAGGATTGGAGGTCTTGTATATTATCGTTGGATGTATCCTATTGAGAGGTTAGTAATTATTTTATATATCTTTATTTCTTTTATCATATATAACTTTAATAAAAAATTGATATCATTTATTAAACAAATTTTTTTAGATTTTTGTGGAAGTTAAAGTCATATGTTCGAAATAGAAGTCGTCCAGAGGGATCAATTGCAGAAGGCTATATTGCGGAGGAATGTTTAACGTTTTGTTCTTTATATTTTGCTGAGCATGTGGAAACAAGGCATAATCTACTTGGAAGAAATGAATTGGATGAGAATGTTTTGAATGAAGGACTTAATATCTTTGCAACAAATGGCCGGGCACTTGGAAAGAGAGAGGTCAAGATCTTCAATGATGAGACACTCACAAAAAGCACATCGATATGTCCTTTTCAATTGTGAGGAAATAGAGCCATATGTGAGGTAAAAAAAAATTAGTTGAATAATACATATTTTTTATTTTTAATACAAATCCTATTATTATATTCTTATAAATTTTTTATGATTATATACAGTGAACATTACACTTTAGTCAAAGAAATGATAAGATAAAAAAAGGTCTCGCTATGGAGAGCATGAAGCTAAAAGGGTGCATAATGTGGAGTTCGATTCTTGGTTTGCTAATAAAGTCAGTGTTATAATGCTAATTAACTTTACATGAGAATTCTTACTAATTACATCTATTTTGTTTTAATAGATTGCTTCAATTGATCTAATGAAGGATGATATTATTTCTACTGATTTGAGGCGCTTAGCTAGAGGTCCATCCAATGTTGTCACTCTATACAAGAAGTATCTTATAAATGGTTTTAGATTTCATGTTGCAGATTTGATGAAAAAAAGAAAAACTCAAAATTGTGGAGTGATGGTTAAAGCTCTAACTTCAAGCTTCTCTAGTGTCAAAGATAATAACCCTATTTCAGGTAACTTGACATACTATGGGATCTTAAAAAATATAATTGAATTGGACTATACAGCAGAGCGAAGTGTTGTTTTGTTTGAATGTGATTGGGTTTCTAAAGGAAAGAGACTGAAGGAGGACGAGGATTGTTTCATCTTAACAAATTTTAATAAAATTAAACGGCATCAAGAACCTTTTGTGCTTGCTTCTCAAGTTCAACAAGTTTTTTATGTGGAAGATCCTATTGATCCTACATGGTATATTATTGTTACAACATCACCAAGAAGTAATATTAATAACATTCACATAGACACAGATGTTGATGACTACTTGCAAAGTAAGACTTTGACTCAGCAATATTTTATTGATGATGAAGTTCAGTGGACTAGAGATGAAGTTGATGGCATGCTACTAGAGTAATTGATTTGTGTGCTATTTATTTTATAATGTAAAACCCTTTTTTTATACTTAAATCATTAGATCATTATATCAATCTAACTGATATGCAACATTTTGTGTTTTTATGTGTTTCCTATATGTGTTTATCTAAATGTTGCATTTTGTTTTGATGTATTAAACCTTATAATTGTTTTAAAATATTTTTTACACTTTAATTTTCTCCATAGATTATGTGAGCAACATGAGTGATAAATTGTATTGTTTATCTTCTATTAAAATCTACTCACTTATATGTTTTAAAATGATTTTTAAGAAATTTCGGTACACACTAGAACACATGTTAGAAATACAGGATGCAGAGAACAAACTGAAGTTGAAATAGATGTTCCGACAAATACCATTGAAACTTATGTTACAGGTATGCCTCATATTTAAGATATTGTCAAAACTTTCTATGCTTATTTTTTATTTGCATTATCTTACTTATAAGATTTTAATTTTAAGATATTTTTTCATAGCAGGTAGAAGCAATGAGGAGAAAAAACGAAAAAGAGGTCCAACCTATATGTGTAATATTTGGGGATATCATGCTACCCAACATGGTGGAGAACGACTTGTTGTTAATTTTAACAAATATGGTCAACCTATTGGGCAGAATAAATCATTATTTGTTGAGTTTTTAGGAACTATTGCTCGGAATGGGAAACATGCACCAATTGATATAAGAAGTTGGGATAAAATGCCAAAGTCTAAAAAAAAAAAATATGTTAGAAGTTGTTCAGGTATTTGTCTTCATAATATTTGTACTTATTTTGTTTGATTTCAGTTGCATGCATAAAATAGCAAATTTCTTTGGATATAACAAATAAATATTTTATTTTTTAGGAGAAGTTTGAGATTCCCCGTGTGATGTATGGGTTCTCCAATCAATTGGGAAGAAATGGAGAAATTGGAAAGCAGACGTTAAATCTAGATATTATGATCCAAAAATGTCTACTGAATTACAACTATGTAATGTGCCAAAAAGAATACTCAAAGATCAATGGAAAAATCTTCTAACCTATTGGAATTCAGAAGAATCAAAGGTATATTATAATAGCTTTTAAATGTTAAAGTATTATTCATGTTATATTTTTTTATTAATTCATATTTATGTTTAGTGTATAAGTGAACGAAATAAAAAGAGTAGGTCGAAAAAGAGTTTGATGCACATAACTGGAAAAAAGAGTTTCGGCCAAGTGCGTGAAGATCAGGTAAAATTTATATATCTATACATATTTGTGCCAACATGTGTTATACATAAATTTTGAAGTCAATTATTATTTTCTTTTAATTATTTTTTACATTATTTATTTATTTTTTTAGAAGAAAAGCATAGGTCACTCACCAATAAGAGTTGAAATGTTTGAAAGGTGTTACACAAAAGAAGGAATTACTAATAGTATTGAGGCTTGTGAAGCTTTGGTAAGTACTTATAATAAACTACTTCATGAATTAATTATAAAGTATACACAATATTATGTGAAAGAGTTAATATTTATTATATGTAGGAAAAAAAGAAGGAAATTAGAAGTCAAGCATCTCAAACAGAAGATGTTGGAAGAGATGATATTTTCTCAAAAGTTCTTGGAAATGACAAGGTCGGAAGAGTTCGCATGTATGGATTTGGTGTAACTCCTTATGTTGCATGGGGAGAAATCCCAAATCGAAGTAGTTCTTATCGATTAATAGAAGGTTACAAGGAAGCTTTAAAAAAAATGGAAAAATAAGTTCAAGAACAGGGTGAGGTAATTGCTAAAATGAAGTTGGATATGCAAAGTTCACAGCAAGCTACTAATACCACCCTATTAATGGCTACTCAATATTCTCAAAATGGTGATGTACACTCTTTCAATAACAGTTCTCTTATTCAAGTAAGTAAATTATTTACTTATGAACTTTTATAGTCATATTTTGATCTTTCATATGTTTCAAATTTTTGTTAGATCTTATAAACTTCATATATATAGGTTGGAACTAAAGTTGCAGTCAAAAGTGTTCTTGATTCTACTAAAATTGTGGCAATTGGATATATTCAAAGTATGGATCCTACACATAGGGTTGGTAACTATCCATTAGACCCAAATTGGTGTTCAGTTCATATAAACATTCCTGTGATTTGGGAAGAACACTTGATTAGACCGTACAACACTTAAACAAAAATTGGACAGGCAATTGGAACTTATGTTGCATGGCCTCAAGCTTTAGTAAATATATTTTTAATTTTAAAAATTTAATTAAATAATTAAATTACTTATATTTGTGTAATCAATTTAATTAAGGTTGTTCGTGAAGAAGATTGATATACAACAAGAATGATTTTTGAAGAGTCTACTTTGATTTGAACAGATTTTACATATACTATAATTTGTTTTTATATGTTGATAGAATTTGATTATATGGTTACTCTTTTTTCATTACCTTTCTACTTTTGAATATTCTTATATAGTATTACAACATGAAACATGAACCCTTATTGGAAGATGTTGGTAAAAATTTAATTCAGGTTGTTCGTAATGGTTATTTTTATGTTATTTGCTTTCTACTGCATGAAGTTTGGGATTTATACTAACCTTCTTTGATATTTTCTCATTTGCTTGTTCGATTTTTTTTTTAATGTTGTTTATGATATTTTAGAAGATTGTACTGCATAACATTGAATATTCAGATGCTCTAAATGTCAAGAGAAGTGCCTGAGAGTATAGTGAAAGTGACGTTTTTATGATTTGGGTACTTTCTAAATGCTTCACAGCACACATGCTATATAAAGGAAATTGCAAGGAAAGGTGAGCAACCCTTTACATATAAGTAGTATCATTTTTATTGCTTATTTTTTAGATTTACTTATGAACATATTTTCAAGCCTATATTCAACATTAAATATTTATTTCTTTGTCAAGAATATTCAAATCTCCAGAATTTCCTATGATTCTTGTACATGAATGATTTCTACTACAATTGTTGCTTCTCTCGAGCTATTCATTTTTGTTCTGCTACCTACTAGTTTAGATGTAGTAACACAAGTTTTCTTCTCACTAGTTTTTGGAATATCAGCTCTTATGCCGAAAGATACTTCGGTCTTGTGAGAAAAATCAAAACATTGGTCTGAAAAGGTGGAAAGTCATAAGAATTTCAAATGTTAAGGACCATCTCCTGAATGGATTCAAGTGGTAGTTAAACATGATAAGTATGCAAAATTTGAACTCCTTTCTATGTTGATGCTTGTGGAGTTATTATCACATGACACTTGATTCATTTCATGCTTAGAAGAGTTTATGGTACATTTTTTTCAGAAAAATTTATAGGTCTTTTATCCTCCAGTGATTTTGAATCAAGATCAAAACTGTTCCAGTAGATTTACATTCAGCAAAAATGCATGAATTATGCCATGGAGTTTGTCATTTTTTGGTTATTTTTTTTTCCTTTAACAAGTTATTTGGAAGACTTTTCAGTTGCCTTTTCTTTTTTCTTAGATGGATTAGGGAAATCAAGATCAGGCACATCCAACTTGAAGGAGGGCAGTTTGTCAAAGTTCCCACTGAGTTCAAAATTATCACTTGAAAAAAGGTGTCATCGTCAGGTTCTTTCATACATGAAAGTCGTATTTTGATTTAATTCTAAGGGGAAAACACAAAGATGAATTTTTCAAAAATTAATAGCTTGTATGATTCTGAAGTGCTTTTATTAAATACCTATAATAAATTAAAAATAACAACTAAGCAAATGACTTATAGTTCAAATTTAAAAGAAGATTTTTTATTCTTTGGGACTGTTTCCACGTCAAAATCAACTGAATCATTTCCCAATTTTGTTGATTTCCACGAATTGAAAAATTCTTCCCAAAATCATCATCTATGCATCGGAAAATAGCAGATAAAACATAATGCTACCAATTCAGCAAATTAAAAAAGGGAAGAAATTTTCTGCTTTTTTTATGCCGCAGTAACATTTGTCACTGCTGATGCGTGATATATATAATAGACTTCTGTGACTATTTTCATTTCTAATGTAGATAATGTTGAATCCTTTTGAGTCCTCAACTTTTGTAATTACTTTTGTAGCAGTTTGAGCCATGTTGCAGAAGCTTTCATTGCTTTTTGGAAAGTTTTTAACAGTGATAAACATAAGTGATTCTTGTGATCTCTCTTTTGTTTATGGTTGATATCTGCTTCAACTAGTTTTGCTTTTGCAGCATATTGCGTAGTTACAGTGTATCAGTTGGATGACAAATCCCCATTGCTATCTTGGAAAGGGTCAAAGAGGTTCTTGCGCTCAAAACTCCGTTCTAGGAAGCCAATACAGGCTACAATTGTTGATAGGCCGGCCGATATCCTAAGATCAAGAATCCTGGAGCGGGAACGGTTCTGACAGAGGCGTAGAAATCCTAGCCATGATGATTTTTTTTCGTTCAAGTGCCAGAATCCTCTAGTTGGCTGGACACTGCAACCATGCGAATGATCCTCACTGCCGTTGTGATTGCCCTTTTTGCCAAAGTCCTCATGATGGTATGCTTACAAAGTCCTACAGAAGTCCAATTTTTTTTTATTGTCTTGTTTTTATGGTGATTAAAACAATTTGATCATGTTCATGAGCGTTTACTGCTTTAAGTAAAATATACTTTGTTTCTTGGGATACTGTTGCTGATTGCTGGTTCAGTTTTATGTATGGCATTTAGCTGCTCATTATTTCCGATTTCTTTGTTATGAGTGGCTTTGATAAATGTTGGGAAGATCCTGTTCTTAAAAACCATATGTTTGTTGCATCACTTGGCCATATCTAATTCTATATTGCAAGTTAGACATGCTTTAGAAATACCAGAACCTAAAGTTATCTAAACTTTTAATCGCTACAGCTTTCATCTCTACAGAAGATCGTTGTCTCACCACCACTTATGTAGTGGTCTTGCATTACTTAGTATTGTTCAAATATTACCACCTTTTCTCTTATGAATTTACACATTTCTTTGTGATACAAGCTATATATTCTATTTTTCTTTCAATGCGGAACTTTTTTTTATGATATTATTAAGACAGTCATGCTAGGTTAGGATTCTATTAGGTAGTGCTTTTGGAAATTGTTCAAGTTTTTTTATTTGTAGTTGCCAGCAAAGAAAAAAAAAACATAAAAGAAGATGACTATTAAATTATGTGATAAAATAAGAAATTTGGGTGTTAAAATTTTTTAATTTATTGACTATATCTTGTGATTTGTAATGAAGTATGTAGAAATAGGACACTGAAAGTTTAGATGAAAGTTTTTGTGGTCATGCATTGTTCAGGTTAATCAAATGTAATTTTTGGTGTCACTCATAGCTTGGTGGCAGAAGTTTTTTACTTATTTCACTTTTTAAACTTCTAATGTGTTCTAATCTTCTTTTTTTTTTTTAATTCCTGCAGAAAACGTGTTCTCATCATTGATAGGCTTACGATTTTCATGGAAGCTAATTCCCAAGTCTTTGGAGGCTGAGAGTATGCATCATCTTTCACATTTCAAATTGTCTTTTTAGATGTAGGCTGGAGTGGATGCCACTGAAGTTAGGAAATAGAGATCCTAATACTTGGTTGATATTGTGTAAAGAAATTGCCCTCATGATAAGGGCTTTTTTTTTCATGTATTATTTTGTGAAGCTATTATTGTAATATATTGATTATGTATATATGTGAAGATTGTAGTAGAACTTTTGTTATTTTAAGGTGGAAAATTCTTGTAATTTTAAAATTTTTTAATTTGAAGAAAAAGATCTTATGTAAGCTTTCATATGTACTTGAAAGTTTTAGATATTTGATTGGAGATTAATTATTTGCAATTGAATTATTATGAGTCAACATAAGTAATTGATAATTGAATGTAATTTATATTGGATACAACATATATTGAGGCACATAATAATGTCATTTTATTAAAATTATTTCATTAAATTTAAATGTTGGAAAATTATATATCTTAGGGCAACTTAAATGTGTCTTATTATAAAACATATTCCGTCAAATAAATGTGCTAGGAAAGTTAGTCTATTATGACATATAATATTTGTCATATGTATTAATAAATTCCATCATATGAAGGTGTTAGAAAAGCTTATCTATTAGGACACCTTATAGGTGTCGTTAAGGAGATTATGCCATCAAAATTATATGTCTTAAAAGCTTAGTTTTTAAGACATATAAAAATGCCCTTAGCCCTATGCCAACAGCCACCTAAGTGACACCATTGTTTGATGCCTTAATATATAATGTGCCCCAATAGATACATATTATGGCACTTTAAGGTGCCCTAATAGCCATTATTTTTTGTAGTGAATTTATAACAGTTCAATCAACTTGACCAAAATACACTCTCAAAAAGATTCTCATCTTTAGGAATTCCACTAAACATTGAATGTTCTTCCTCACACAACTCAACAAAGATGCCCTTCCCCCTTACTACAGGCGGAGAATAACCCTTAGAAACTCTCCACACCCGAAGAATCTCTTCCTCTCACCTCCATGGTCTTGCAGATCTGGCATCCCTCCTTTCGCCTCCAAGCTCGACAGAGATGTTGAACCCTCATTTCTCCTCCAAGACCAGTGGAGATATTTATCCCTCCTTTCGCTTCTAAGCTGGGGGAAGTTGCAAAATCCTTAGCTTCCTTAATTAATTGGTATTTGGCCCGATGACTCTCTTCCCTAAATATCTTCCTCAATAGCTCCACACACACACAACAAGAGGACCCAAGGTGTAGGTGATGGGAGCGGTAGAGTAACCTAAATAATTATGAAGATAATTTAAGGATCTATCAATCCCTAAACAATACTTAGGGCTTCTTTAATTTTAAAATTAGAAAAACCAACTTAATCTATGCAAGTATTTATGCTGATATCAATCCCACAGAAATAATATTTACTTCCAAATATTAGTATTATCTACTTCAACTACAATAATTATCCTACTAAATTAAAATAAGTTTGGTGGAGATTCAATCACTTAAATTAAAATAAAAAATAATTAAATAAATCACTATTTATATTAATTTTTTAGTGAATGAAGAATATAAAATACAATATATTTTCTAATGATTCTCTTTTATATTGATGCTATGTAGAGCATATGCATCACCGGTGCTCAATCAACATGAAGTGACAAATGATAGATTAAACATTCCAACCCCATTACCACTCTAAACTATCACAGTCTGTCACCCTATGAAAATCTTAGAATAGTAAGTAAATCATGTACTGTTAAACCTCCCTCATGATAAGTCATCTCTATAAATTTGATACATGATAAACACTTTGCCTATTCTTGCATCATACCAATCTAATATATCTGGTTGTACCTACTTTCCTATTTCTAGGATCCACATTACATTTGATATTAATTACACATATGATAACTATGTGTATTAAATGAAGATATGATATATTGAAAAATTATGAAATTATTAATGAAGAGAATTCATTAATAGTCCTCATTTAATTTACACCATAAATCCAAAACTAAAGAATTTAGCCAGACATGAAGAACAAGTTAAGCAAATTCATTATCATTAATTGCATAAAAAAGGATAATACAAAAGAAAAGACTTCACCACATGGGTTCAATGCTCTCCTCCACACTCCTCTTTGAACTTACAGAATTTCTTCCACAAACATAAGGAAACCACTCTAATGAAATGTTTCTATTACTTCTCTAAATTCTCTTAGTTTTAACTCATAAGAAAAAGTAGATATGCACTATTAAGACTAAAATTAAATAAGTGATCGAACTCCTCCACTAACATTACAAACGGACTATTTATAAAAAACATAGAAAATGGATTCTAGCGGCGGCATGACACTTGAGACACTTGAGACACTTGCGCCGTAACACTCATAAAATGAACTAACATTACAGTGCTGAGGGGTTCCTCTATTGTGACGCTTACTGACATTGACTTACTATTTAATGAATTGACGCATTGCTTCACTAGTAGATTGTGGCCTAAATAATTACAATAGTAGTGCTACGGTGCTGCTGCTGACGGTTGAGCTCCACGCTGTCCACATGGCACTCCCCTTGGCTTAGTAGTGCGGACTTCAACACTGCAATGCTTTAATTGTAGACAGAGACCGGGCTTTACAACGCTGACTCCTCTGATGCTACGATGTTGTCAAATAGAGGTTGGGCACCACCATGCCCATATTTGAATGCTTCAGTGATGTTAATTATGGCATATTGATGATATTGTTTTCAACGCTATGGTATTGTACCATACTTAAAAAATTTTTCCATATTTTATATTTTCCTAAAAAAATAAAACTATAACATCAAAAAAAAATTTAATAAAAAAATTAACACATAAAATGTAACATTATTTACTCTTATCAAATCCTCTCCAGCTTACACTCTTGCTTATCCTCAAATAAATAAATGTTAATCTTTTTCTTTTGATAAATTTTTTTTCTTTTTAAGAACTGTTTATAGTTCTTTTTCTTTTTCTTTTGTGGAATATATAAGTAATAATTTTGAATATCAGCTTTTGCTTTTGGATTCTAATACAATCTTAATAATTTTAATATATATAAGTACTTGATGAAATTACACATTCTATCTTTAGGTTAGCTATGAATTCAAATTTTAATTTAATCATATCTAAATTTTAATAATAACTATTAATTTAAATTCATAAATGTATGGCTTATAAATTCAAATTAGGATAATAACTCAAATGTTTTATTGGGTTAAGTATTACTTTTTCTAACCTTTGAAATATAAATATAGTTCATTCAAACTAAGATCTAGGGTTTTATTATTATCTTAATTTATTCATAAATTTTAATTATCATTTTTTTTAAGGATTAATTAAATAATCAAAATGTAAAAGTAGTTTGAGAATAATAACAATTTAAGTATGAAGAGAATTTTCTAATATATAAATAAACACATAAACAAATACTAAAAACACATACTTTCATATAAGTGATTAAAGGAGCATAAAATATGAGTTGAACACAAACATAACATAATGAGTACTAGGATAACACATACATGGGTTGCATCCCAAAAAATTTTAAGTTTTATATCTTCAACCAGACTATAAATAAAATGCAAAATAAAATAACATGAAAATTCAACACAATAAACTAAAAATAATAATATATTTCTTTCTTTCTTTTCTCTCTCTCTCTCTCTCTCTCTCTTATGCCTACCCCTTAAAATTAGGGTCTTCCATATCTTCTTCCTTCTCTTTATCTCCTCCAGGCTGCCAAATAAAATGTCAGTACTTGGGTGTAGATGGAAACTTATACTGCTCTAGCCTTTAAATAAATGGGCAATTTTTAAATATTCTAATAAGAGCATCATTAAAATTAGATATATGCTGGTAGTATTTTTCTTATTAGTCCATAGTATGAGCAATCCGCATTTTCATCTCAATTTTCCAATCTCATGACTCTTCACAAAATTGAGTCACCCTCTCCATTTTCTAACTCAAGTCGCAACCTAATCACTTAAAGATTTAGGAGTCGTTTCACTCTACCTACTGCTATTGCTCCCTGCCGCTCTAGAAAACCTAGGCTCACTAGGATTCCCCTCTTCTCAATCTGATTGTTCAAAATTCAATATTTTTTCTGTGGTGAGAGTAGCTATGGGGATAATTGTTCTTCATCACCCCTCACTTCTGCTACTACATAAAGATAATATACTAAAGAAGGGTGGCCTAGACTAACTGAAGTAGATCCTTTCATAATGTATTTAAGGGAAGAAAGGATTAACTTTCCAATATTAAAAGTGTATCCCTTTTGAATGGCAAAATTTAGGAGGGCTCTATTATTTGTTACTTCACTAATGTTCTTGCTAATTTGTCCCAAGTGACTTATTTCAATTATTTGGCTTCTGAGTGTTATTTAGATGGAGCTTTGAGAAGAAGTTCTAGGAGAACTTTGGGAAAAAGAGGGAGAGCCTGTGTGCGAGGGAGAAGTAGTGCAAGGGGATGACAATGTTGCTCCACGTAAGTGTCATGCCTTGTTCCTTTAATTGTTTGAGTAGGTTTGCTAGATGGCTCAGGGGGGAGAAATTCTTCAGCTCAAGGATGGGGCTCTCTACCATCACCAGGAGAGTAAGAATGTTGTTCAAGGTACTCTACCTTCTTTAGGAGGGAGATAAAGATTGAAAGTCTATTGTCGTCGCCTAAAGGGTGACAAAGCTTCTGGCTCACTGCCCCACCAAATTTGGTGAAAGAGATTTGTGTAAAGGCTTCTCCACTTTGTTATTGGGGAAAAAGGAGAGACATTATAGTGATAGTGCAATACTCAGAGTGAATGTAGGTCATTATTTTACTGAACCACTATAAATTTCTATTGTGTTTGTTCTGATTTTTAATTTTCATATTTTACTTTTTGCACCTTAATTTTGTTTTAACTACTTGGTGAAAATTGTACTCAATGCTTAGCTCTATTGATTAGAGTTTCATCATCATTATTTTCATGTCTTGATATGTACTCAACTAGAGACTCTCCATACTTCTACTGTTTTTCAGCCAGATCACCATAATTATATGTTGAGCACCAAAAAATCTCTTTGAGAATAGACCATCTAGCATAGCAAAGGTTCCTATCAAACCATTCGGTAGATTGGCATACCATTCAAAAGATATTCTTGAGAGACCATTAATAAATTGGCAATTTTATAGAGCATCTGACCCTCTTGGGTTGCAATAACTTATATAGAAGTGGGTTAGTTGTTGCATCAGGTTTTCAATTTCCCTAAAGATTTTAAAAGAAGGTGGCATAAAGCCCTTCGGGTAAGAAACCAAGTCATATTCCTCGGGGTAGGACCTACCCTATGGAATATATGTTGCTCCTTGGGAAAAGGCTATAGCCACCCTTACCTTAATTTTAATCATATGCTTAATAACTTTTTTTATTGGGACTAGAGGTACTGAAGGGACTATTTGAACTTCTTAAAGGATCACTGGGGTTGACTCTAGATTTTTTAAGATTAACTCTAGTTTTGTTCTTTGGTCTTTCACTTTGTGAACTGTATACTAAAGTTGCTCAGGCAGAGGCTGTCGTATCTTGGCCAATTGACTTTGTATTTCCTCTACACTTAGTAATATTTCCTCAACTTGTCTCTCCATATTCTTAATGTACTTATCCTTATCCCTTGGTCTAACTAAACTATTTGAATCATAACTAACCTGTTTGAATCATAATCAACTACCGCTGAATCTTCTTCTCTACCTAACTGATTTCTGCTGGGTTCATCATCTTTAGCTTATAATATATTTCAACCATACAAATAATTTTGATAGTAGCTTCATCCTCATCCATAATGATACCATCCAAATCTGGGTTACAGAATTTTATAGTCTATTTCTTCTTGAGGATGTCTCTAATTTCTTGGACTGCCTCATCGATCAATCTACGCTCTACTAATTTATGGTCAATGGGTAGGTATCCATTATAATCCATTACATCATTAAATTCCTATTCTCCTAACATAAATAGAATGCCTTGCAGTTTAATTTCCTCTATAGAAAGTGACACTTCCATTATTTGATCAATCATCCCGTCATTGGTGCTAGGAACTATCCTTTCCTCTTTGACTTTCCCGTGGTCAGTAATTGCAAGGGTGTCATCCATAATAGGTTGGGGGTATCCTCCTTATGAGGTGATGGAGGAGCTTTAGGAGAAGAGACTCCCACATCAAGCGAGGTGGAGCCCTCACATCCCTAAATAGGAAGCTTATGGATATCTATAGGTATCTAAAGATCTTCACTCTTACAGATCTTCCTAGGAATATACTATTTCTTTGGAGACTTGGGCCTCTTAACCTTGACTTCTACCATTTTCTTATCTTTTTCCTCCTCTTGAGGATTGACTACAATAGAGGCCAGTTTTGATATTTTCTTAGAAGGGATTGATGGCCTACTATTGTGATGGAAGCCCTTTCCAGATCAAGTTAAAATAATCTCCTCCTTCTTGGTAGACGGGAGGTGAGGCACCCAATGATGGCCTTCCAATAGTATAGATGGGGATGAATATCTCACACATTTCTTATTTTTTCTCATAGGCTAAGGAGTTAAAATCCCCACTTTAGTTTTCTCCTCTTTTAGAATCGCATTTTAAAATATGTGCAAAATCATCCCCTTTAGGTGTTTCATGTATTATTATTTTGTTTCACCTGCCTGAGCAGTATATGTAGGGATTTTGTTTTTAAACATCCTAGACCTTTAGATATTTTTTCCTTTGGAGTCCTTTTGAAAGTGTAATCCACCAAGCATGGTGGAGAGGTAATTATACTAGCAACCCTCTCATCCCTTGTGGCAACAGTGAGGGGGTATAAACAACTCTCTTTAAGGGAGAAGAGGGAGAATTAGGGAGAACCTCAATAGTCTCAGGTTTTACCTGGCCCAGAGATTTTAACTCGACAATCATTTTTAACTTTGTGATCTTCTTCTTGACTCTTCTCAGGTAGTTTTTCCTTTGATCCTTACTTGTGAAGGGGATCCTAGAACTTCTCCCTACTTCAAACACATACCCAACTTCAGTATTAACAATATATTTCAACTTCTCATCCTCCCTAATAAAGGATGCAATTGGTACAAGACCTTTATTTTGGCAGAGGGGAAGTCAATCCCTAACCCGACAATAATCTTGACTATCGGGGGTGTCCTTATCACCCTCAATAGCTTTATCAACTACTACTCCCCATTGATAGTCAACTTGAGGGTCTGACCCCCCATTCAAAACTGGATTGAAATATTATAGATTAACTCTTCAACATATAAATCTTAGTCCAAGGAAAACATCAGTTTGCTAACCATTGTAGTAAAATTGATTGTCTTAAATTTAAAAGAGAAGATTCTAATTAGAGATTTGAAGTTAAATTTGAAAAGTCATAAATTATTTTGTGTCTTATAACATTTGCTGAACTATAGGAGATATAACCCAACATATGATGATAAGTTGCAAAGATCGCTTATGACTTAGAGAAATATGAATTTTCATTGCTTATGTTAAGCTATAAGGAGATGTTGTGGCATAACATATGGTAATGATATTTGAGATTAATCTTATTTATTTTATAAAGAGGATTTTTAATTTTAAAATAAAAAATGACAAATATTCTTCAAATTTTGTAACTCAAGATATTGAGGTTAATTCAATCATGCAGGTTCACAAAGTTGACATGAAAATCCCAAGAATCAGCTTGACTCAATCATTCCACCAATTGACTTGGGGTGAAATGTCAAAACCTAAATTTTTTAGAGGTTTCCTCACACACCTCTCATGTTTTTTTTTTCTTTTTCATGTTATCCACACTCACCCAAGGAAGAAATGGGTAGAGAGACCAACAAAAGGAGGATAGTCAAAATTATTGATGCAATAAAATTTCTACCATTCATAAAGATTGAGAGAGAGAAAAAATCCCCAGTAGAGTCACCACTTTGTTTTTGAAAGCTTCTAGAGAGGTATTGAACAGCTATAATGAATTATATTGGAGTGATAATCAAATACTTAAGTAGTTTGATAATTTTTAGCTAGTTTAGGTGACTTGTTTCCCTAGTGTGGTCGATATGGGGATTTATGGTGCTAGTTTAGTGAAGCGTATGGGGTTTGAGAGTATGAGATTAAATTTTGGATGTGTGAATGGATATAAATATGAGTTTGATCGAATTATAGTGAGTTGACTTGGTCAAACTCACTATGGCTTGACTCACTAATAATTTAGATATGATTAGGTCATGTTGTTGAGTGAGATTAAAGGATTAATGGGGTTTATATGGGTTGATTTTATTGATTGAAATGAACTGAACCATGTTGACTTGGTTTGGCTAAGCATAGGTATAGTTGATCAAGTAAACTGTTGATTAGGCCACATTAACAAGTCATATCAATTTTACTAGGAGTAATGTTTAGGGAATTTTGGTGAAGGTCAAACTTCAACTAATGTTGAATTTAAAGATGATTGATTTTTTATGATCGATTGGGTAGCCTGATCTAGCTCAATTGATCATCTTGATCAATCATTAACTTACAAGGCCAATGATTCTTGATTTTATGTATAAGGCTCCTAGTGAAGTGGTTTGGACCTTGACTAAGGTTAAAGGTACACTGAATTAGGCATTGGAATGAGTCAAGTGATTGCAATGCAAGACTACAACTACTTGTGACATTGATCAATTAATTGGAGTTTAAATATGAATGTTTAATAACTAAAATTTGATTGAGTGGTGGTTGATTGAAGAATATACTATAAATTATTGATTGATGGTTATAACATAGATTGAAATGTTTATTGAATACTGGTGCTTTAGGTGGATTGAACAATTGATTAAATTATAGACAGAAATGCAGGCTATACATTTATATAATTGATTGTGAATTTAATGCATGATTGAAGTTTGATTGAGATTTCATGAAATATGTGCAGGCTGATTAGAATTTGGAAGTGATTAAAGTTTGATTAATGACTCGATTAAAGTTTTGATTTAAAATTGGATTGAAGTGAAGACTAGATGATTGACTGATGGATGAATATCAACCATTAGATCAACATACAGGAGTCTGGATGGATGCTGATAACTTCATACAAAAAATGAGTACAACAAGGTTGAAGGTATTTTTTGGATTAGGTCCATATATCCAAATTCAAATTATCTAAATTTAATTCATACTCCTTTGTTATTTCTATTATGGAGTTTAATTAGTTCAAAATTTATCTAAGCTAGTGTGTTCAAAAAGACAATACATAATTATATTTGTATTTAGATAAAATGGTTGGAAAATTAGTCTTTATCTTCTATAATAGTCTTAATAGCCCTAAACCAATCCCAACTATATGATGGGAGTTTTATTAATTTTGGAGTTAGATTTGTCAACTTGGTGATGATAGTTAATAGTCTATTTTTTACTACTGTCAAATCTATTGAGATAAAAGATTAGAAACCCATCCTCAGGTACGCTAAGGAAGCTGGGTCTTTGGTTACTCCCATAGCCACTAAACCTTTTATGTTCTTGATGATCAAATTTCTTGAGTCTACTTCTTAGAACTTCAAATCTATAGTACCATCTAGTCTACCTGCCCCTTTCCTAACATAAAGCACCTTTGAAATAAGGTCTTCATCTACCTTAATAGGATTATTTTTGTAATTACATGCTTACGCACTAATCAATCCTCTAAATATAGTTTAATTTGTTAAGGTATAAGTCATATTCTACACAAGTACATGTGTCATGTCAAGTACTTAAGTTTTAAGAAGAGTATTGTTTACTCATGTATTTCACTTTAGTATTTTCTAATGAAACTACTCTATTTTTTTAACCAAACGGTTCAAAATAGGTTGTGCAATTTAAAATAAAATGATACAGATGTATAATGTAAGTCTGATATTTGTTAAATCTCTAAACCTATGATATTAAAAAACACATGAATGCATAAAATTGGATTTCTACCTATTGTGGTGGTGAATTAGAGCATAACTCCTCATCGTCTCTATTGAGCTTGTTGGAGTAATTGCTAGGAATCCTCCTAACTATAGTTATACTTTATCTAGGATCTTATAATCATAACCACCATATGTCTATGTTT
Organism: Dendrobium officinale; assembly: GCA_019514585.1. NCBI lineage: Eukaryota > Viridiplantae > Streptophyta > Magnoliopsida > Asparagales > Orchidaceae > Dendrobium > Dendrobium officinale. The sequence continues at coordinate 12,439,154 of CM033689.1, forward strand.
TGTCATGACTACATTTCAAAATCTCTAATTATTCAGCTACTCCTTTGTTGAGGCTCTAGATGAACCTAGGGTTTTAAGTTTATGCATTGCCTATACATAAACTAAATTAAGCTTGGAGGATTAAAAATAACATAAGTAATTTATAAACGTCAAACCTACTCTATGTAATTCATGGATTGTAAATAATAATTTATTCAAAATTAAATTATTAGCTTTACATGGAGACAAAATAACACAACACAAACATTTTCATTTTATTAACAAACATAATACAAACATTTTCATGTATTCCTCTTAAAGGGATGATTAATCTTGATAAACTGGGGTTGCCTTACATTCGTCATTACTAGTGTTATGATGATTGATTTTCTGTTTTCGGTTGGTTGTGGTGTGCTGGGGGTTTGGCTTTTCTGGTTATACCACCTGTTGTCTCTCTACTTGGATACTGGGTCCTGCTGCTGCTGGTTGAGTTTTTATGTTTCCCAATGGATGGGTTTTTGCTGGTGCTGTTGTGGGCGTTGGGTTGTTACTGATACAGTTTTGTTTACTACTATCTCTTCTATTATTAGCTGTTGCTTTCAGATTAGGACGTCGGTTTTGCTCTGCTGGGTGTTAGGTGGTTGTCATTTTTTATACCTGATGTTGGATATGTTATACACGTTTACTGGCAATTTTATTGCTGGAGACAGCAGGTTCACTGGATTTATTTTTTTGGTAAGAAGAACTTCACTATTGGTTATGAGATGTGGAAGAGGTTTTTGACGGTTAGCTTGGGGGTTGGCTGGGATAATTGGAAATGGTTTCTGGGTTTTAATATCATTGGGTTTTTATGTTATATTACTATATTCTTATCATGCTTTATGTTCTATATTTTTAAGTTATCTTTTTTTAGAGCTCTTTGCAGGGATTTTTCACCTTTATGTTACAAGACCTTCAACGACTGTAAGGTTCCTTTATTTTGGTTTATATTTTGTCTTTGTTATTTTCTTCGTCATTTTTGTAGGAAGATTAAGCTGAATGATACTAATCGGATCTTCCAATTTTGGGTGCTGTTTCATCACAGCCCGCGCATTTATTTCGTTTCTTTTTGTAATCGTAGGTTAAGAACCCACCGGCTCTCTTAGTTTTTCTTTACTTTTTTATTGTAGCTCTTTCGAGCATTAGTGAGCTGGAGGGTCCTTTTAAGGACTTTTGTAATCGTGTTTTTTAATTAATGCATAGGACCCTACTGTGGGTTTAAACTAAAAAAATAAATAAAAAAAAATAACAAAAACATTTTCATTTTATTTAAAAAAACAATACAAATTAGAAAGTAAAGCACATATGATAGAAGAAAGGTTAGAAGTGAAGTGAATCTAATGTTTAAAGTCTTTGTACTCTTTTACTTTTATCTGCACTAATACAAAAAACCAAGTAAGTATGAAATAGCCAATTCCTTTCTAGAACAATCTCTCGCATTGACATATAGACATGACTGCCTAAGTTGCTAACCACTTTACATGAACATTAAGGCTATTATTTATAATTTAACAAAATAATTGAACCGACATTGCAAGCTTAGTCACACTACGACATTGTAAGTCCATCATGTCAATTCACCATTCATCACATCAGTTCACCGGTCTAACTGTCTCCTATCATGACACTATGTGATTTAGTGCTATGATGCTCCAGCTAAAGCCGCGGTGTTTCATGAATAGAACCTCAATGCTAATCTCTCTAGTAATTTTTTGAGGCCCTTCGCTTTGATGCTAAAGTGTTACCACTATGGTGCTATGGAATTATATGGTGTTGCGGCAATGCTTTTGTGGCTTTGTAGTGTTGGTTTAATTTTTATGATTTAAACCTATTTTATGCACAAAAATATAAGGATTAAAATCACAAAAATAATAATATATGCAATTTGGACTTAGAAAAATTTTTCTCTTATGAAATCTCCCTAAACTTTATGATATTTCTTTTTCTCAAGTAATTTATACTACACTGAGATAAAACTATCTTTTACTTTGAATATAAATTTTGAAAAAAAGTTAATAATCCAACTATTTTTAAAATACATAAGTTAAAAAATTAGACAATAATATAATTTATAACATCATATTTTTTCATTTTTAAATTAATATTCCTTATAAGTAAACTCTTAAAGGTGTTGGTGTAGTATTTTGATTAGCTGACTTAGCTTTATTGAATTTTTGGAAGTAAAGAAAATACACTTTTAATTAATCCTTAGATCCACCTACAAGCTTTCTTTAATAATTATGATTCCAATAATACCCTTAGAAGTATAGAAGTAGAGTTAGACATTGTAGGTATCAATTTTTTATATTTTAGTATTTGGTATTTTTATTTTTTCTTTTCTTTTCTTTTTCTTTCGCTAAATACTTTATAATGATTTTGAATACCTATCTATTGCCTCTACTTATTATTTTTAAGTGATTCTATATATTATAGATAACTATTTATAATATTCCATTGCTTAACCTATTTTAATTTTTTTTTTCACCTCTAACTTCTTTTTTTTTTGCTTAAATACCTTTCTTTTATGTTGACTACCGATCTATTTTCTCCTCTCATTATACTAATATAAAGTTTGTTAAATGTTTATAATTCTCTAATTACATACTTTTTAGTTGATTTGGATTAATAATCAAATGAGTTAATTCATAGTAATCCCAAAACCCAGTATTCAGATGCTTAAGTGATTTTTAGGAATTTTACTAATCCAGAATTACTAATTTTAAATGATAAGATTAGTTGCTACTTGTAACTTTTTTATTAGAGAAATTTTTTAAGTTGTGTACTTTTAAATTGTTAAGGATCTTAATTTTAAATTTATTTTTGTTCTATAACTCAAGCAAAAAATGTGTAATATAGTAAGAAAAACAATTTCATAAAATTGAAGAAATGGATTTCATTCTTTTTTACCAAATTACATTTTACAAAAAAAAAAAGGATAGGAAAACAAAATAAATAAATAAATATTTAAAAACTACAAATAAAATAAAATAAAAAATAAAAATAAAAAATCAATAAGAAAAAAAATAATAAAATAAACACATGAATAATAGTAGAGCTCTCCCTACTCATCGTCATCATCTTCTTCTACTACTGCATGTTTTGACTATATTAATGAAAATCATCCTCCTAAATACGTTTCAGAGGGTGGGCCTGGAAATATGTTTCGTTAAACATGGTAGATCCCTCTCCTTTCTCGGATTAGGAGATTTTGAAAGATATGAGCCTGGACCTAGTCAGGAAAGAAGCAGACATAATTTTCTCCTCCTAGGTTTCCTACTGCTCTAGTTGACTCACATAAATTATAGATAACACTCGGATGCCCTAAACATATATAAGTTGTCCCCTTAAGCATATACTGAATAAAATGGAAGATAATATTCCCAAAATCTATAGTCATTTCTTTTTTAATACAAAATCTTAAAACTTCCCTATTATTCATCACTTCACTTATATTTTTTCTAGGAATAAGCTTTGCATAAATGAAATAGTGTTAGGCTTTGGACTACTAGGTAAGGTCTGGTGTAGAAAAATAAATATTTTTATCCTCCTCTTTTTTTATTGGACATTTAAATCTCTCTAGGTTGGGAACCTAATTATTTCATCCTATTATATTATAATTCTATAGAAATTCAGGTACACATCACCATTAAATTGAAAGTTGGGAGTTTGGAAAACTTGGTTCTTAGAAATTGGAGTAAAAGGGACTCACATACCATGAAATTAGATAAACACTTTTTGGGGCTCCTTCATGTCAGCGAACAATTCCTGGACAATGCATGAATTTGTTGGTTGAGGTTGGATGACTAAAATGTGCTAGTTGTGTTTTATAATAAAACCTTGAACAACCTGCTAGGTTATCAAACCCCCTCGAAAAATTTATATATATACCCACTAAATTATATTACTACCCCTCAATAACAACACTGATGAATCTAGGAGCATTATCAATAGTAGATCTTGACCTCTTACTACTGATAAAAATTTAGGGGTCATTCTAAATAAGAAAATGAACTAGGGATCTTAAAACATACTAATACAAGGGGTCATTCTAAATAAAAAGGAAGCAAATGGAAATGTAATGGTAGCTACATTCCTATTTATTAACAAACTAACACTATGATACTGGCTTTTGTAGTGCTGTGGGTGCTAACTCAATATTTATTAACATGGGTACTAGCACTATAAAACTTGGGGCAGGTAGTGTTATGATGCTCACCAAGGAAATTAGAATCACATACTTTTTGATAGTGAGATTTCCACAATACTTTACAAATGGTACCATTATTTCTCTCAAATTAACTTCTACCATGGTGCTTTATCAACTCTATCAATGTTTTGACCAAGCACTTTGATGTTGTAGGGTAGCACAAAAATGCATTATTAGATAAAATGACTAAAGGGCTCAATTTCATGGCACTGCTTGGATGTCTCTTCACATTCCAAAAGTTAATTTGTCATGGCAATGTTAGTTTTTTCTAGTTTTATGGTGTTATCATTGTAAATAATTTTGTAAAATTGAAATGGTGTTGTACTACTTCAGGGTATAATGTTGAGACACTAGGCTAAATTTTCTAATTTAACTCATACATCCATAACAAAAATATAATACACATAGCATGATGCAACTAGGATAAATTCTAACCACAAAATAGAACACCAGTCACACAAATTCTAATAGAAAACTAGGATGATCAATTGGGTTGCCTCCAAATAGCTCTATGTTCATACTCTTCAACCATACTATAAAAATATTCTTTCCCAGAGGAGCCAACTATATTGAACTCTTTAGGTGATACACATCTCCTCCTAGATAGGGTGTCAATCTATAACAGTTGACCTCAAAAATTTTAGTTATTTTATGATACATGATTTTAATAGGTCCATAAAAATACACGTGTATGGCCATGTCCACTTGGGCTTTAGCTTCACATGAAAAAAATTTGATCTTAATTTGGACAGTAAGTATCCATATTCAATTCTTTCATAATGAGCTTATGATCATGCCACTTTTTAATTTTCTCTTCATGTAACTTGGCATTTTTTAAAGCATTATTTAAATTTTTTTCCAATTCTATCAATAATATCAACCTTTTTTTTCTTCAGCATCCACAAGTTTATAATTTAATTATTTTATTGCCAAAAATTGCTTTGTGTTCAAATTCTAGGGGCAGCTGAAAATCATTTTTTAAAAAATGATTTATAGAGAGACATTCAAATTGGAGTCTTATAAGTAGTCCTATAAGCACGTAATGCATCATCTAATATTAATGACAAATCTTGCCTATTTGAACTTTTAGTTTTCTCATAAATTTTTTAAATCTCAAAATTTTTAATCTCTACTTGGCCATTAGTTTGGGGATAATAAATAGTTTATATCTTGTGCTTAGTTTCATAGTTAAAAATTAGGTTTGTAACCACTTACTATAAAAAAGCTACTCACATCACTTTTGGTGACTCAAGGCACGCCAAATCTAAAAAATATATTTTTATTTAAAATATAAAGTACTATACAAGCTTCAATCTTAAGATTTTCTACTCCTTCTATCCATTTAGAGACATAGACAAAAACTATCAAAATGTATAAATTTCTAAAGGATAGAACAAAAGGACTCCTGAAGTTTAAATTACAAAAATAAAAAATTTCAACTTCAAGCATATAATTTTATTTCTTTTAGAAATATTTCATACCCTCTTGCATCTATCGGATCATTTAACATAATTATTAACATCATTGAATGTTAGGTTCTTAAACCTCAAAGAACTAGCTTGAGGATAACCAAGATGGGGGGTGAATTGGTAATTTAAAATTGTTTAAAAAAAAAAATCTTTTTATAACTTTTTCAATATATGAAAGCAGGCAAATTTATCACTTGATGTAGAAGCAAATTGATTTTGCAATAACAAGAAGATCTGAGTTTTCAACCATAGAGTTAATCACAAAAAAATAAAGTGCATAAAATAATAAGAACGAAAACACCAAAATATGTAATTGTTCAGTCTAACCTGACATATGTCCATTCACTATAACCCTCTGTTCTAGGTATTAAATTAAAACTAGTTTCTCTTCTTCTACCCTCATAATAAGATAGAGAAGCCCTTACAAAATCACTTCCACCAACTCGGTGCAGTAGAGGACTGGAAGTTTTTCCCACCCTCCAGATGACAGCAGGGTACCTTGATCTTTTTCTTCTTCTACGAGAAGGCAAAGTTCCTTGATTCCTTTTTCTCCCTCGATGTTATGGTGGAGAACCATGACTTAGTTCTATAGAATGTCTTCCCAAAGGCCCCAAAAATAAAGGTAGAAGCTTAAAGAAGACAGGAAAGAACCTCGCATGGAGTAACTTAGTGAATCCCACACAACTCTCCCTCACCAAAGACTCTCCCTCTCTTCTCTCCCAAATCTCTCCTAAACTCGTCCTCTATACTCCCTCTCTAAACACTTAGAAGGCAAAAGCTTTTTAAAATAAGGCCATATGAGAGTTTAAATAGAGAGCCTAATAGGAAGCCCTAATTTTAATTATGGAAACTCTAATCATCAATAAGATCCTACAATCATCCTGTATAATTTAAAAATAGCCCTTTTAGATAATACAAATTGCATTGTCTTGTATGATCAGTTCAAGATATTGTACTGATCATCCAATACGATAGGCGATGATAAATTATCATCCATACAATGTTCCGGTAAGTCAGGAACTGGTGGAGGGATGGCGGCGGAGGACCGCTGATCTTCTACCCCGGCAAGATCTTCGTCGGGAACTGGTGGAGGTACGGCTGGTGATGAACATCGCCTCTCAACGCTGAGAAGGACTCTTTCCTTTGTCAGAAATAAGGCGTTCGGTGTGAAATTGGCTGATCGTAAAATGTGGAGATTGATTTTGAAATTCTAAGAAGGAAATATCAAGGACCTTTGGTCATTAAGGATGTTGTTGAGGAGACTCCAAGGAAGGCTATATATGTGGAAGGGAAAGGAAAAACAATTGCCGTGGATGGAAATTATTCAGAGACTCCGGTAAGTGGCAAGGTGTCTATGGATACTAAATTTACAAATCCTTCTACATCATCATCGGGTATGAAAATTTTTGTTAACAGGTTTTGGAATTCAAATGCAATCCCGGGGTTGCCCATCATGATAAATGTGAATTCTCTAAGCTCTGTTAACAGAAGTTCTCATGCTATCAGTAATGATGCGTATGCCAATGTTAAAGGGGGAGCGGACAAGATTACTGATGATTTGCCTTTGAAGACAGTAAAGGAGTTGAAGCAAAACCCATGGATCAATATGCCTTATATAAAGAAAGATTTCAAAAATGAAGAAAAGGTTTTTAACTGAAGACGGTGTCGCTATGAAGATGTGTGAAGAAAAGGAAATGGAAAATTCTAATAAACTCCTAAACCCATTGGTGATTAAAGTGTTTGGGAAGGAAATTCCAGCGCACTTGGTGGCATGGGAAGTGAGGAGACAATGGAGCATGTTTGGCAAATTTCACTTCACATCCCTTGGGAAAGGATGGTTTTTATGTGCATTCGGTTCATCCGATTCTATGGAGGCTGTATTATCTGGAGGACCATGGGTTTGTGAATGGTCAGATTCTTGGAATGGAAAAATGGACACCAGAATTTTCACCTTTGTCCTTGAAAGGTTTGACTTCTCCAATCTGGGTTAGAATGCCCCATCTACCTCTCCATTGCTGGGATGAGAAAAACATGGAAAGAATATCTTCTATGATTGGCAAGCCACTCATGATGGTTGGGAATATGTTTCAATGGGGAAGGAGGGAGTTTGCAAGGGTTTGTGTGAGAATTAAGATTGATCAAAGCCTTTCATTAGGTGTTTGGGTGGAAAGCTTATCGGGAAGGTTCTTTCAAAAGGTTGAATATGAGAAAATTCATTCACTTTGTTTCCAATGTGGATTGATTGGGCATGCCAAAGATGACTGTATCAAGAATAATTTGGTCCAGGATAATGTGAAGATGTCTAATAAGGAGGATGGCTTGGTCTCTGATGGGGAGAAGAAGAGTGAGGAAGTTGTGGCACCGGCTTATGGACCTTGGATCCATGTTAACCATAAGAGGAATAGAAGGATAGCTCATAGAACTAATCTCCCAAAACAAACTGTTAAGTTTGTCAAAAAGGTTGATATGCTCAAGATTAATAGGGATGCTGAGAAGTCTAATGCCCAGAAGGTTTTATCTGTTCCAAGAAATGGGATCATGAATGTGGAAATTGCTTATGAAAATCAATTAGAAGAAGGAGAGTTCTTAAGGGAGCAAATTCTGGAAGACAATTTACAGAAGGATATGAATGTAAAGTTCATTTCTATGGAGGCTGCTGATGTTCAGAAGACCGGAGATTCTCTGGGTAATAAACTCAACTCTGATTTCTATTTTCTATCTACTGACAACAACAAATTTGAAGTTCTGGGAATGGTAGATGAAATCATTACAAAAGATAATATTCAAGAGGAAAGTGGTTTATTTGAGAAGAGTTTGAATATTAACTCTTCGGTTTGTAAAGATTTGAATGAAACTATTATTGAAGCATATGAACTATGTGACAAAACCATGTCCAAGGCCTATAAATCAATCTCTGTTAATGGTGACTCTAATAAAGTAGAGCTTGCTAAAGAACTTAGGTCTTTAGGACCTATCAAAAATGCTACTCGTGGAAGAGTTTTGGATGGTGGTGGTGGAAGAAAGAAGGAGGGTGGCCCCTCTAAAAAAATAATTAAATGAATTCCATTGCATTTTGGAATTGTAGAGGGGCTAAAAAGAGTGAAGCCTCTCTATACCTTAAAGAATTCATTAAAGATTATAAAGTTATGTTTGTGGGGTTGGTGGAGACTAAAATTAGTGAATTTGATAAAGTCTTATTCTTGAAAATTATGGGACCCAATTGGGATTTTTTTCTTATGCCGTCTGTATGTTTGTCTGGAGGTATTATGATCATATGGAGGAAAGATTTGGCTGCATTTTCTGTGATGAAAGCTTATGACCATTGTGTTATTGGGAAATTAGATGTTTTCAACAAAGCTGTTTGGATGATCACTACGATTTATGGGAGCAAGGAGGTGCATAAGGGAAGGTGATGTGGGACTGCATTCAGGAAGTTAATCATAGGAAACTTCCATCGGTTGTAGGAGGTGATTTCAATTGCATATTGTCTTAGGAGGATAAAAGTGGAGGTAGAAAATTTTTCTTTTCTAAAGGACAAAAGGAGATGATAAACTTCATGAATGTAAATGATTTTCATGACATTAGCTATGTTGGACCAAGGTTTACTTGGTGTATCAATTGGTAGTGGGAGAATTTTGGAAAGAATAGATAGATGCTTGTTGAGCACTTTGGCATTGAATTGCTTACAAGTGGCTGTGGTAAGACACTTACCTAGAATTGCTTTCGATCATAGTCCCATTGTGTTAAAAATCTTTGACACTTTTGATAAGAAGAGGGAAATTCTTAAATTTGAAGATGTTTGGATTTCCTTTAAAGCTTCAGCTCGTATCACTGACAAAAAATTTGGAAGAAGAATTATTTTGGAGATGAAATGCAAATTCTAAAAAAAAAGTGCAAGAAATCCTTAATGGATTTATTTTACTGGAGTAGGAATAAGCTCAAATAATTTTCCAAAGATAAAGAGAGGTTAAAGGCTGAAATTCTGATCCTTCAAGAAGAAGAAGCAAACAATGGGAATTTAAGTGAATACAAGCTATGGACGCTTAGGTGCAAAGTCAAAGAACTGAGTGCAACACCTGTTCATTTAAATACTTAGTGGAAACAAAGAGCTAAAGTGAAGTGGATTGAAGAGGGAGATGCTAATACAAAGTTTTTTCATGCATTTTCCAATGCCAGAAGGAATGGAAACTAGATATCTCAGTTAAAAAACAGCTTTGGAACTCTAACCGAAGACCCTAAAGAAATTGAAGAGTTGTTTTACAGTTATTTTCAGAAGAAATGGGATAACAGAGATTGCATTTTGAATAATTGGCCACCTCCTTGGAATATTTTGAATGAAGAAGACAAAGCCAGTCTGGATACTAAATTACGGGATTCAGAAATCTGGGAAGTGGTTAGAAATTCTGGGAAGAATAGAGCACCGGGATTTGATGGAATTACTTATTCTTTCTTCAAACACTACTGGAGCATTATAGGTATGGATGTTTGTATGGCTGTTAAAAGTTTTTTTGTTACAGGAAAAATGAATAAAGATTGGAAGAACACAATTGTAGTACTTATTCCCAAGAGCAATAACCCTGTCTCTCCAGCACGTTTTCGCCCCATTAGTTTGTGTAATTCTATTTATAAGATTGTCACAAAGATCTTACTAAATAGGTTACTTATTGTAATCCCAAAAATCATTTCCGATGAATAAGTGGCATTTATAAGAGGAAGATCAATTTCAGAAAATTTGCTTCTATCACAAGAGATCTTCAATAAAATGAGGCTGTCAAAGGATAACAATGGGATGTTGGCTATCAAGGTGGACATGGAGCAAGCATACAATAGTAGTATGTGCTGGACCACTCTCTACAAAATGTTATCTCTATTGGGGTTTTCGGAGAGGTTCATGAAGCTGGTGATGGAATGCATAGAAGAACCAAGTTACTCAATACTCATAAATGGTGGATACACTAAATGGATAAAGGGAAAGAGTGGTTTCCATCAAGGATGCCCACTCTCACCTTTTCTATTTATTGTTTGTTCACAATTGCTTTCTAATATCTTTCTTAGCAGGGGTACAAATTTGGGCATCAAAATAGCTCACAAAAGTCAAAAGATATCCCATCTACACTATGCAGACAATGTTCTGTTATTTACTGATGCAAAAAAGAAAAATTTAAGAAGATTGAAGGAGATTATTGAGGATTACTGCAGTTGGACTGGACAAAGGATCAACTACCATAATCTTCTATGATTTGTGGTAAAAAGGTTGATAGAAGAAAGAAGAAAATGATTGAAGATTTCATGGGTTTAAAAGCGGTGAATGAAATGGAATACTTGGGAGTTAAAGTTGCTCTTAGAAGACTGAAGAAGAGGGATTATCAATTTCTCTTGGACAAATCCCTGAAGAAGTTAAACTGTTGGAGTAACAAATTCATATCTTTGGCTGGAAGAATGGTGTTAGTAAATTCAGTTTATGTAAACTTTCTTGTTTTTATTAGCTCACACTCTCTTATTCCTTCAGGTGTTTTGAATGAATTTGAAAAGTTATTGAAGGGATTTTATCTAGAATAAAGTAGATGGAAGTCATGGGCTTCATTATGTAGACTGGAATGAACTTTTCAAGTCGAAAGCCTTGGGAGGTTGGGGGATTAAATATGCTCTTTCTAGCGTGGAACCATTAAGAGCCAAGTTTGCTTGGAAATTATTAAAGGATCCATATTCATTGTTGAACAAGAACCTGCTAATTAAATATGGAGAGGATTGGTGGAATGATGATAATAAGAAGGGTGATTCTCCTTCTTGGAAGAACATAAAATCTGGGAGGAATGCACTTAAGAAGGAAGTGAGATGGAGAGTGGTGACAGGGAGTAAAATTAAAGTTTTGAAGGATGTGTGGATATTTGACATTAGCCTGATAAGATGGCCAACTTTTGTTACAAATTTCGATGATGAGAATACATATTTAGACTTCTTTATTCATGATGGTAGATGAAATATAGATAAATTATCTTTATTCTTTGGAAGAGAACTCATAATTCTGATCAGTAATATACAAATCTCAGAAAATGAAGATGGTGACTTCTTGGAACTAAAAAAAAGTTACTTTGGAAAAACTATTTCTGCATTGATTAAAGAGGAACTGCTATATGAAGAATCTTCCTCTGTTTCTTATTCTATTCCAGTGAATTGGATTTACAAATTAAAACTGAACTCCCATGTTGAATTGTTTATATGGAGGATGGCCAAATCAGCTTTACCAACTGCAGATTTCTTAATGAGAAGAAGGCTTACTAATGTAATTCATGTCCGAGAGGTTGTGAAGCTACTAAAGATCTAGATCATATCACCACGTCTTGCATTAAAATGGTGAAGGTTATTGATATTTTAAGGAGTTGGGGATTTATGATTCCTAAATACAATTATTTCCATGACTGTTGGAGCAAATTGGAAACTCTTGCTGATATAAATCCGGTGATGGCTAGAATATACTGCACTATGCTTTGGTTTTCATGGGAAAATAGAAATTAGAGCAAACATGGAAAGTTAGAAAATGGTGATAAGTTAACAACTTCTACTATTTTTAGTTTTGTAAGTAGTAAGAAGTTCAACCTTATTCAATCGGACCACTGGGATGTTCATCAGTCCATGGGACTATTTTTTCTATTCTTGGCATCCCCCTCCACCCGGTTTGTATAAGATTAACTTGAATGCAGCCCTCAAGAGTAATTATGAAGCTGGAATTGGTGGTGTCGTTCGAGACTTCAAAGGTAGATTCATCATGGCTTTCATTTTCTATGGACCACACTGGGATATTGCACAAGTGGAGCTATTAGATATCAATTCTTTAAATAAGCTCCTAAAAGGTAAATTACTTGATGCCATTGGTATTATTGTTGAAAGTGATAATTATAATATCATCCAAATTCTTCAATTGTACAGCAAAGACAAGAAGTTGGATGATAATAGTGACGAGGATCACGATTTCTTTTTTGGGAATAATTTTAATAATGTCATTTTTCATCATATAAGATGACATTGAAATAAGTTAGCACACTTTTGTGCTAACTTAGCCTTGTCCTATGAATTTTTTTGGGAACTTTTTTCTGAGAGGAATCTACCTAATTCTTTTGTTCAATTATTGAAGAGAGAATGTAATATGGTAGTTTCTACTCATTAGCTTGTATCTAGGTTTCCTTTTTCTTATTTGCTTTAATATATGCTTTTTAGCATTCTTAAAAAAAAAAAATACAATGTTATGTTCATACAGTACAAAACTGGGGGTCGTTTTATATGATTAGTTGAAACTATGACATTTCATCTTGGATGATAGGCATTGATAAATTATAGTCCCATGCATCATTTGAGTTGTATAGTATGATCATCACCAATTATCATGTGCAATTTGATCAAACAAATTTATTATAATTGTTTCCCAAATAACAGGATCAATTTAGGCATGATTGTCATATATAGTATATGTTGAGTCTAGTAAATAGGTTGTTAAACCTAAGTTAATATCCCAAGGATACTAAGAGGGGGGTGAATTGGTAGTTTAAAAATTTTAATCCCTCTTTTAAAATGAGTTAAACCGAAATGAAAATTTTCTTTTAAGTTTTTGTAGAAAGCGTTTTTCAACCACAGAGTTTTTAAAAAGCTAAAAATAAAATGTGGAAAAGTAAAAATAGTAAAGTAAATGACACCAGATTTATACTGGTTCGGTCTAAACCAGACCTACATCCACTCCCTAGAGGCACTCTATGAGTATTGCACTAATACCAATAGTGACTCTCCTTTTGCACCCACAGCAAGGCGGAGAAGCCTTTACAAAACACTCTTTTCACCACTACTCGGTGCGGCAGAGAACCGTCATCCTTTTACACAATCCCCAGTGTTGGCAGAGAACCGTCGTCCTTTCACACTCTCCTAGAGTGGGCAGAGAACCCTTCGGCTGTTCACACTCTCCAAGTGTAGGCAGCGAACCCTTCGGCTATTCACACGCTCCAAGTGTAGGCAGCGAACCCTTCAGCTATTCACACTCTCCAAGGGTAGGCAGCAAACCTTTCGTCTGTTCACACTCTCCAAGTGTTGACAGAGAACCAGATCTCCTTGACAGATCTTCTCACAAGAATCTAGAAGGAAGAAGGAAAAGAGTGAAGTAATCCCAATTCACAAGTAGAGATTCTTACCTTTGAACTCCAAGTGAAGCCTTCATGCTCTAGTGGTAGGAATCCTGCTTTGAATGCACTCTCACACTCTCTCCTTGGCTATTCTCTCAAGAGGCACGAAGATCAAATGATAAAAAGATTGGGTGGCAGTCTAATTTGGACTATTTATACAAAAGACAAGAAAAACCGCCCAAAAACTGCAAGTATTCAATTCTGTACGCAGTGGATCGTCCCGTACGATCGTGGATTGTCCTGGACGATATTACTTAAATGCTTTGAAACGACCCTATTTGTATATGTGTACAAAATGTCTTCGTACAAGCTGATCGTCCCGTACGAACAAAGTTCGTCCGATACGAACGGTTATTACAAGGTCGGTTCTAGAAACTGCAGAAAAACCGTCCTAAGTCGGTTGTATCGTCCGGACGAAAATTGGTTCGTCCGGACAAAATTTTTACAGAGAACAGATCGTCCTGGACGATTTTTAATTTCGTCTTGACGAAAATTTTACAGAGACCAAATCGTCATGTACGATAATTTAATTTCGTCTGGACAAAAATTTTACAGAGACCAGATCGTCTTGGATGATATTTAATTTCATCTGGACGAAAGTTTTACAGAGAGCAAATCGTCATATACGATAATTTAATTTTTTCTGGGTGAAAATTTTACAGAGGAAAAATCGTCATGGATGATATTTAATTTCGTCCTGGATGAATAGGACTTAGAAAAATTTTTCAAGCCAGTTCCTATTCGTTCCATGTGCTCAATAGGATATAAATGTCTGATCGTCCCGTATGAACTAATATCGTCCCGTACAATTAGTATAAATTTTATATGATCTCCTTATGTGTGTGTGTATGTTTTTATTCACTCAATTACAATCACTCCCTTTCAATTTTATTTCAAAGAAAAGTATAAGCTTCAAAATTTATAAAGTATTTCATGCTGAATTTGATTTGAAGTCTTCGTAGTATGGAGTTCGATTTTCCTGTTAGTACACACAAGAGCAAATATAAATCTTCTAAAATTGTTAGGAGATAACTACATATTTGAACAATAATATTTGGAATCATCAAAACTATAAAAGTTGAAAAAATGTAAAGCATGCAAATAGCAACTATCTTAACAATCTCCCCCTTTTTGATGATGGCAAAATAATTATTGTTTGTATGATTTCAATTTAAACAAATCTCCTAAACTCCCCCTGAATTGATGAATACATGAAAATAAGGAGTCATTTTGAACCAAAGAACACGATTTTTTGTTTTTCAAAAAAATTTTTTAACAAAAAAAAAAAATAAAATTAAAAAAAAAAGACCAAGACAAGACCACAAGCCAAAAGACACAAAATCAAAATACAAGCTTACACAAAAAGATAAGCATACAAACACAATAATTTCTCATCCTTTTTTGACAACAACAAAAAGTGAAGAAGAAATAGACAAGAAATGTAAGTAATTATATGAAATTCATTTGAAAATTTAATCTAAATAGTGATTGACAGAAGGTATGCAATCTAAAACTAATAACATTAGGTAAATCATAGAAATTCATAGAATTTAAGAAGTGATATAACACTATAAGTAATAAGAATTTATCAAGGACATGATTCAATTTAGACATTTGAATATAGAAAATCATTACAAGAGAGATGAATAAAAAATTATATTTTTTAAAGTTCAAGAGAATATAAATGAACATAAGATCAATTTGAATTAAGAGATTGAAAGAATTTGAAAAGAAGAGAATTACCACATGTGGCGCTTTGCACATCTTTTTTAAATTTTTGGCACAATTTTGTGCATCTTTTTACATTGGGCTTATTTTGTGCCTATTTTTCACATTTGCGAACCTTTGCGCATTCCTTTTGATTTTTATACTCTTTGTATAATTTTCAAGAGTAATTGAAACCAATTCTTTCCAAGATCAATAATCTAAAATTTCAAATTTTTCTAAGTGCATAAATATCACTTGAGCAAAGAAATACAAAATAAGAAAACATCTAAATTGCAATAAAAATATTAGCTTTTATGTAGTCTAAATGAATATACATGAGATTAAAAATTCTAATTATGACAAGTTATAAACAAATTTTAAATTTAGAAAGATTAGATTTTCTAATGAAATTAATCTCAAATTACAATCTAATTTAAGCATAATTAAGATTAAAAATAAAAGACTAATTAAATTTATAAAAATTAAGCACATTTCAAAAACAAACCAAATTTAAATCAACTACAACAAATATTGATATTGATGAAAAAGATTAAAAGATCATTTCATAATATCAATACTAAAATACTAAAAGAAAAATACACTAAACATTTTAAAATTTAACACAAACAAACACAACTAAAACAAACACTAGAACAAACACTAATACAAACACAAATACAACAAACATAAAGGAAATCATCACTCAAATCTCTATTCTTCTGGTGGAGGAGGAGGAATGCCTCCAAATAGGTTGAAGTAGGAGGCCATCAACATAACATTGGTATTACCAATGTCCTGTTGCTGCTGCAGAAGTTGAGCATCAATTTGATCAAATCTTTGATCAAAATGAGTCTCAAGTCTATCAAATTTCTCAATGAAATTCTGATAATCTGATTGAGGTGCAGAAGTTTGCTCTTCTTCTTCTTCTTCAGAAGCACTGGCATGTGTTTTTCCTTTTTCCTCCTTGAAAATTGCTCTGAAAGAAGCATCATTGTAGTAGACCGGTTCCTCATATTCTTCATCAGGATGCATTAAATTGTATTTCTTTTCCAAAACATAGGTAACTAAGTGTCCTAATGAGATATTCCTTTTTCTTTTTTGTTATGCATGCCCAATTTCTGAAAGCCCATAAAGATGGTCTAGGATAAGTTGGGCTTCATCGATAGGCTTACGATCCATAATCAAAAAAGTCACAACAGAAAGGAGTGGGATAATATTGATCCTATCACCATCTTTGGGAATAATTGAAGATCGAAGAATGTGTTGGATGATTTGAGCATTTTTGGTCATTCCTGAAACTCTAGCAATATGATATGTTAGGCCACTTTCTCTAATCACCCTATTAACTTCATACCATTTGAAGGTGTTCTCATTAATAAGGGTGTGGGCTCTAAATCCTTCAGTTCTTAAGTTTAGAAAGGCACCTATGTCGTGCTTAGTGATTTCAACTTTTTGTTTGAAAACAAAAGAACTTATACAGGAGTGGTTGGAATTGAAACTCATATTGGCTAGGAAATAGAGAAAGGTTTGTTTGTTATAGAGGTGTACGAGAGAAAGAATGAATCTAAACTGGGTGGAAGCAAAAAGGTGCATTACCTTGAAGTTTATCTCGCTTTGAATCAGAATGCGAGAAGGTGTGATTTTGGCAGATGCAAACGAGGAAAGGATTCACCATTTGCTTTTGAAAGGAAGTTTTCAGAAGCATTCCTATGGGGTTTCTTTGCTAACACCTTTTGTCTCTTGCTAGATGAGGCCATTGTCGATTTGGAAGTCGAAAGGGAATGAAAGAGATGTTTGGAGATGTGATTGTTGAGTTGGAAAGCCTTCATATTTAAAGAAAATGATACGTTCATCCTGGATGAAAACATTTCATCCTGGACAAAAATTATCATTCTTCTGGACGAAAAAATTTCATACAGACGATCAAATTCATCCAAAATGTAACGGCTTTTCGTAATCAACACAATTTACGATACGTCCTTTTGTACAGACTTTTTGACTTAACCGATCGTACAGACGAAAAATTTTCATACAGATGATCAAAAGTTAATTCATTTTAATGTCTGTTGAAAATCGTCCCCTACTATGAATCGACGTCTGTTCGTCTGGACGAACAAAAAGTTCGTACGGACAAACTTCACAATTAAAACTGCCATATCCACTCAACTGCTACATTCAATTGTCCCGACATTTGAGAAAAATATTTCATCCTTGACGATCATCAGATCGTACAGACGAACTACATTAAAAATTGCTCTCAAGATGTTTCATATCACGCAAACTGAATTTTACACACATCGTCCAGTACGAAAAATTTCATCCTGGACGATTTCCACATTTTTGGATTTTTTGAATTTTTATCAAACAAAAATAAACTAATCATACAAATCACAGAAAATAATGACAAATCCACAGACTCTAAAATGAAATCACTAAAAAATTGTCAAAAATCACAAAAAACAAAACAAAACAAAATAAAATAAACTACGAAAACATAAATATAGTATTTGTTGAGTCTAGTAAATAGGTTGTTAAACCTAAGTTAATGTCCCAAGGCTACCAAGAGGAGGGGGGGGGGTGAATTGGTAGTTTAAAAATTTTAATCCCTCTTTTAAAATGAGTTAAACCGAAATGAAAATTTTCTTTTAAGTTTTTGTAGAAAGCGTTTTTCAAGCACAGAGTTTTTAAAGGTAAAAATAAAATGCGGAAAAGTAAATACAGTAAAATAAATGACACCAGATTTATAGTGGTTCGGTCTAAACCAGACCTACATCCACTCCCCAGAGGCACCCTCTGAGTATTGCACTAATACAAATAGTGACTCTCCTTTTGCTACCACAGCAAGGCGGAGAAGCCTTTACAAAACACTCTTTTCACCACCACCCGATGTGGTAGAGAACCGTCGTCCTTTTACACAATCCCCAGTGTTGGCAGAGAACCGTCATCCTTTCACACTCTCCTAGTGTGGGCTGAGAACCCTTCGGCTATTCACACTCTACAAGTGTAGGCAGCGAATCCTTCAGTTATTCACACTCTCCAAGTGTAGGCAGCGAACCCTTCGGCTATTCACACTCTCCAAGTGTAGGCAGCGAACCCTTCGTCTGTTCACACTCTCCAAGTGTCGGTAGAGAACCGGATCTCCTTGACAGATCTTCTTATAAGAATCTAGAAGGAAGAAGAAAAAGAGTGAAGTAATCCCAATTCATAAGTAATGATTCTTACCTTTGAACTCCAAGTGAAGCCTTCACGCTCCAGTGGTAGGAATCCTCCTTTGAATGCACTCTCACACTCTCTCCTTGGCTATTCAATCAAGAGGCACGAAGATCAAATGACAAAAAGATTGGGTGGCAGTCTAATTTGGACTATTTATATAAAAGATAAGAAAAACTGCCCAAAAACTATAAGTATTCAATTATGTACGTAGTGGATCGTCCCGTACGATCGTGGATTGTCCTAGATGATATTACTTAAACGCTTTGAAACGACCCTATTTGTATATGTGTATGAAATGTCTTTGTACAAGCTGATCATCCCGTACGAACTAAGTTCGTCCGGTATGAACGGTTATTACAAGGTCGGTTCCAGAAACTGCAGAAAAACTTTCCTAAGTTGGTTGTATCGTCTGGACGAAAATTGGTTCGTCCGGATGAAATTTTTACAGAGAACAGATCATCCTGGACAATTTTTAATTTCGTCTGGACGAAAATTTTACAGAGACCAAATCGTCATGTACGATAATTTAATTTTGTCTAGACGAAAATTTTACAGAGACCAGATCGTCCTGGACGATATTTAATTTCGTCTGGACGAAAATTTTACAGAGAGCAAATCATCATGTACGATAATTTAATTTCGTCTGGACAAAAATTTTATAGAGGACAAATCGTCCTGGATGATATTTAATTTTGTACTTTACGAATAGGACTTAGAAAAATTTTTCAAGCCAGTTCCTATTCATTCCATGTGCTCAATAGGAGATAACTGTTTGATCGTCCCGTACGAACTAATATCATCCCGTATGATTAGTATAAATTTTATATGATCTCCTTATGTGTGTGTATATTTTTATTCACTCAATTACAATGACTCCCTTTCAATTTTATTTCAAAGAAAAGTATAAGCTTCAAAATACACAAAGTATTTCATGCTGAATTTGATTTGAAGTCTTCGTAGTCTGGAGTTCGATTTTCCTGAAATGTTAGTACACACAAGAACAAATACAAATCTTCTAAAATTGTTAGGAGATAACTACACATTTGAACAATAATGTTTGGAATCATCAAAACTATATAAGTTGCAAAAATGTAAAACATGCAAATAGCAACTATCTTAACAGTATAGTGCGATGTATATCACATGGAATGATTAGAACAAAATTTGAATTTAAAAATATTACCTAAATTGTGATTGGCAGTTATTTTCATGATCATAACTAATCATCCTGTACAATAA
This sequence comes from Dendrobium officinale, assembly GCA_019514585.1. Taxonomy (NCBI): domain Eukaryota; kingdom Viridiplantae; phylum Streptophyta; class Magnoliopsida; order Asparagales; family Orchidaceae; genus Dendrobium; species Dendrobium officinale. The sequence continues at coordinate 12,459,172 of CM033689.1, forward strand.
TGATCGTACAGTATGATTGGTTAAATCAATCTTAATTAACAAAAGTGTCCTAACTAATAATTTTTTTCTAATTTAATTGATTATTCAGTATGATATAAATCATGCAATACGATAAGTTCAGAAAACTCATCTTCTACCTAACTCACTAACTTACCCCCTTGAGTGTGTGTGTGTGTGTGTGTGTGTGTTTGCAAGGTTTCTCAGCTTTATATAGGATCCACCAAAATTCACGATTCACTAAAGAATGATAAAAAGTATATAAAGATTAAAAATATTGACTTTAATCCTAGTCTACGCAATCTTCGGCTGATCGAATTTTCAAGTGAATAGTGGACCAAAAATGTTAATGAGTAGGGCAAAATAAATATGTAATAAACTCAATTATCAAAAGATAGTATGGTAAGAAATCCAATAATATATGTTATCTTCAAAATCACAAGACTTGGGTCCAGATTTGGAATAATCTCCCACTTTTTGAGGATGGAAAACATTGTTGATTTATATTTCAAAAGTGTTTTGTTATTTCCTAAGCCCCCCTTACTAAGTAAATTCTTTCAATAATAGGGGAGGTGTTGGTATATATTAATTATTTTTTTTAAATGAAAAATATCATATAACAATAGACACATAATATTAAGAGACAAACATGGAATTAAATATTTTAGAACAAAATATAATCTAACAATAACATGCTACTCCCCCTTTTGACATCACAAAAAGGAAGAAATAAAAATAAAAAGGTACAAGAGTAAACATTGATAATAAAATAGAATAAACTAAAATAAGGAGGGATCAGGATCAGGTGGAGGTGAAGGAGGTGGTGGCTGGAAATACTAGTATCAGGAAAGCTCCATGAAGGAAAATATCAAATAATAATTAAAAAATTAAACAATCAAGCAAAAAGACAAAATACACACCAAATTAATTTTTTTTTTTTTTAAGAATTGATCAATTTCAACAAATGATAAATTTACCTCATGAAAAAACTCTGTAACAAATGTATTTACAACGCTTAAACCAAAAAAGGTTGTAGATTAAATTTTGTTGAACCTAGCTCAAGTTTCTTATAGGTTAAAGTCCTTTATTAAATAAAAATCTAATTCATAAAAAAAATTAGAGAGAAAATGTGATCTTTTCAAGATTCTTTTTAGAAATATATCTAATAGAATAACATTGCAAAGTGATAGATCAAGAATCATGATTTTCAAATTTAAGTATAGAAGATATCTGTACATGGATTCTTTTAAGATTTAAAGATTTAAAAGAAAGGAAAGTTAAGTAAATGTGGACTCATTTTGTGACTCTTTATTAGATTTTGCCACACCTTACGCATCTTTTAACTTTTGATATACCTTGTGTTTCTTGTAATTATTTGATAAACATTATACATATTTTTAGTTTTGGTCTCATTTTATACCACTTTTTATTTTTTACAAACTTACATTCTTTCCAAATCTTTAAAGAAAGAGTAATCTTAGTTGTGAGATTATCTTCCAAGTATAAGAGAAGAAAAACTCACTCTCTTTTACGAGGAAGAGTAAACCACAAAGCAATACCCGATCTATATGATATAGATAAATAACTTGATTATGAAAATTTTAAAGAAGATTTATTGGCTTGAAAAAATATTCATATGAGAAAAACGTGGTAGGAAGATAAAGCAGATCTCTATTTCTAGGTCCAATTTCTAATTTGAAATAGATTTTGATTCAAAAAGAAATTACACCACTAATGGAGTTAGAGGAAGAGGATAACCACCAATGTTTTCTCCTTTAACTGTAATAAAGGAGTAAATCACTACTTATATAATATTATAAAAGTAAGGTAAGATTTTCATTTAAATTAAATGTTGAACTAATGAAGTGAGTAGTGATTAGATTCTTAAATTAAAAAAAAAATTCTTAAAAACAAACACATGCATAAAAGCAGAAACATGAAACACTGAAAGATGGAATAAAAAACAAAGACACAACATTCATATTTCATATTTTTAAAGCATCCAATTTTAGGCATCAATATATATGACACGTAAACTTTTTCTTAAGGTGCTGAAGGTTTCAAAAGCCAATGATTTTATAAAGATATCTGAAAGTTTATTTTCAGTGGCTACATATTATAGCTCTATTTCTTCTTTGGTGACATGGTCCCTAATGAAAAGGGGCATTATATCCATGTGTTTGGTCCATGATTATTGGATTAAATTCTTTCTTATACATATAGCACTAAAGTTATCACATAAGATTGGAATGTTTTATCTAGGTAGTCCTAAATCTAGGATTTGGTGTTTTAACTAAATGACTTATGCCACATAACTTTCTAAGGCTATGTATTCTACTTTAGTAGTGAATAGGGATATTGAGTTCTATTTTCTACTGGACCAAGAGAGTAATGATTTTACTATGAATTCGTAGGTTTTGAAAGTGCTTTTCATATCAATCCTACATCTTTTAAAGTCTAAATTAGAATATCTTATGATTTCAAATGAAGTGTTATGCCAAGGAAAACTCCTTCATCATATTTAGGGTCAAACATTCCTAATAGAGATTTCTAATTATTTAGAATAAACACTTTACATCCAAAGACGGGAAGGTGAAAGACTTTGGATGTCCTACCCCTTAAGAATTTCATTTGGTGTCTTATTTAGCTTAGATCTAACATTAACTCTATTCAAAATGTAAAAGGCTATATTTATGACTTCTATCCAGAAATATTTAGAAAGTGAGTATTCTAGTAATATAGCTCTAACAACTTCTATTAACTTTTAATTCTTTCTTTTAGAAACCTCATTATGATCTATCCCTTGCTCCCTATAATAAGATTCTAATTTTTCATTCTCAAGTTCTCCACCATAATCACTATGAATGGTTAGAATTTTATATCCTAGCTTTATCTAAATCCAAGTGGAGAATGTCCTAAACTCCTTGAATAATTCAATTTTATGAGATAAGAATCTAATCCAAGTAAACCTTGTGTAATCATCAATAATTACATACCCAAAGACTTTCCTTCCTAGGCTTGAAATGCTAACATGTCTAAAGAGATCTATGTAAAGGACTTCTAAAGGTTTGTTAGTGTTAATGTCCTTAATTGAGTGGAAGGAGGATTTGACTTATTTTCCTAATTGATAGGCATCACACATGTGGTCCTTAATGAAGTCTTGTTTGGGTATGCCTCTTACTAAGTTTCTTGGGTGATTTTTTAAAATTTTTCATGCTTGCATGACATAGTCTCCTATGTCATAACCAGGATTCATCAGCAATAGTTTTTAGGCATAAAGAAGAAGCATATTCAATATAACTCAGATCAAGCATGTAAATATTATTAATTTTTTCCTTGCAAAATAGTATTTCCATTTAGGTTAATCATGTTTCTCGTAGATAAAAATTTCATGCTGAAGCCTTTCTCACACAATTCGCTAATGCTGAGTAAATTATATTTCAAGCCATCTACCTGTAAGACATTTTAAATAAGAATTTTTTTAAAGTTTCTAATTATAAATGATCCAACTACTTTCCTAGTGGTATTATTTTCAAGCTTTACCTTGCCTCTTGCCCTGGCTTCCATCGTAATGTATTGCTTTATATCTCGAATCATGTGTCTTGAACATCCACTATCCATATACCACATGCTCTCACTAGGCCTTTTATGAGAGCATCCCTACAAAGCCATCAAGGATTAGATTTGTGAACCTAAAAATGTTTTGGTTCATCCTTATGGATTGAGGGATGAAATGCTTACATCCTATACTGTGATTTATATAGTTTTGGTCTCCACACTAAATGTGTTCTACATTAGATAGTTCAAGTGTGGGATATATGTCTGAGCATGCCACAAGAAAAACACTTAACTCCTGGGAATGGATTCACTAATCTATGTGGTTTATGGTGCCTGTTCTTATGTTTAAATGGTGCATGGTGTGGTGATGGGATGTGAAATTTTACAAGCGTAGGTGAGGTTTTATTTTCTTTAAAAGTAGTTAATTCCACTTACAAAAATTTGTTTGCACTTTCAAGAATTAAATTGTCAATTTTCAATGCATGCTCCCTAGCATCAACTTAATCTAAACATGATTTTAATTCATTAAATAAATTTTCTAAATCAACATGAGATTCTTTCAAGGAATCATGTTCAACAATTAAATAAAGATGCTTCTTGTTTAATGCATCAAATTCATCAAGTAAGATCAAATTATTATTATCCAAAGTAAAGTGATATTTCCAAAGGCATTTATGCACTTTTTACAAATTTGAAAAAATCAAAATTAAGGCTAGCATACATTTTATTGAGCTTTTAATATGCATTGTGAAGTTTTTTAGAAACTTCAAATAATTCATTATAAGAAATCTCACGTACCTCCTCTTGATCAAAATGATAAAGATGGTTAACTTCCAAGATAAGTCTAAAGTGAAAGCCTTTTAAGTTTGTTGCTTGCTCTTTTAAATTTAGCTTTTTCTTCACTCTTCTTCTTGATTAGGTGAGCTTTAAGATTTAGGCAATCTGTCCTTATGTGCCATGGCTTCCTACATTCAAAATAGATGACATCAAAAGAAACCTTAAAATTTTTATTAGCTTTATCTTTGTTCCATTACTGATGATGCTTTTATTTTTTCTTTAAAAAGCTTTTAAATTGCCTTATCATCAGAGTTATGTCATCATTATCTTCTGGTATAGAACTATCACAATCAGAATCATTAGATTATACGGCTATAATTTTCTCCTTTTTTTTCTCACGTGCATCAATCTATTTTTTACTCACTCCTTACTCTTGGGAAATGAGTGATCCAAGGAAGTTATCAATTGAATAAAATTTTAAAAATTTGGATTCAATAGTGGCAGTAATTTAAGCATCATATAAAAATAAAGTGCAAAAGATAATAAGAACAAACATACCATAATTTATAGTGGTTTGGTCCAACCTGACCTATATCAAAACCCTCCATTCAAGGTATTGAACTAAAACTATTGTCTCTCATTTTTCCTCCACAGCAATGAGTAGTATCCCTTATGAATCACTTAACCAATTTAGTGTGGTAGAGAACCAAAAGCTTTTCACACTCTCCAGGTGATGACAATATACCTCAAAGTTTTTTCTCCTTCTAGAAGAAGGAAGAGTACCTTGAATCCTTTTTTACCTCCCAGGTGATGGCGAAGAACCACCTAGTGTTATACAATTGTTAAGATAGTTGCTATTTGCATGCTTTACATTTTTGCAACTTATATATTTTTGATGATTCCAAACATTATTGTTTAAATGTGTAGTTATCTCCTAACAATTTTAGATGATTTGTATTTGCTCTTGTGTGTATTAATATTTCAAGAAAATCAAACTCCAGACTACGAAGACTTCAAATCAAATTCAGTATGAAATACTTTGTGAATTTTGAAGCTTATATTTTCTTTGAAATAAAATTGAAAAGGAGTGATTGTAATTGAGTGAATAAAAACATACACACACACACATAAGGAGATCATATAAAATTTATACTGATCGTACGGGACGATATTAGTTTATACGGGACGATCACACAGTTATCTCCTATTGAGCACATGGAGCAAATAGGAACTGGCTTGAAAAATTTTTCTAAGTCCTATTCGTCCAGTACGAAATTAAATATCATCCGGGACGATTTGTCCTCTGTAAAATTTTCGTCCAGACAAAATTAAATTATCGTACATGACGATTTGCTCTCTGTAAAATTTTTGTCCAGACGAAATTAAATATCATCTAGGATGATCTGGTCTCTGTAAAATTTTTGTTCAGAAGAAATTAAATTATCATACATGACGATTTGGTCTCTGTAAAATTTTCGTCCAGACGAAATTAAAAATCGTCCAGGACGATCTGTTCTTTGTAAAAATTTCACCTGGACGAACTAATTTTCGTACAAACGATACAACCGACTTAGGACGGATTTTCTGCAGTTTCTGGAACCAACCTTGTAATAACCGTTCGTATCGGACGAACTTAGTTCGTACGGGACGATCAGCTTGTATGAAGACATTTTGTACACATATACAAATAGGGTCGTTTCAAAGCATTTAAGTAATATCATCCAGGATTATCCACGATCGTACGGGACGATCCACTGCGTACAGAATTGAATACTTGCATTTTTTGGGCAGTTTTTCTTGTCTTTTATATAAATAGTCCAAATTAGACTGCCACCCAATCTTTTTGTCATTTGATCTTCGTGCCTCTTAAGAGAATTGCCAATGAGAGAGTGTGAGAGTGCATTCAAAGGAGGAGTCCTACCACTGGAGCGTGAAGGCTTCACTTGGAGTTCAAAGGTAAGAATCTATACTTGTGAATTTGGTTCTAGATTCTTGTGAGAAGATCTCTCAAGGAGATCCGGTTCTCTGCCGACACTTGGAGAGTGTGAACAGATGAAGGGTTCGCTGCCTACACTTGGAGAGTGTGAATAGCCGAAGGGTTCACTGCCTACACTTGGAGAGTGTGAATAGCCAAAGGGTTCGCTGCCTACACTTGGAGAGTGTGAACAGCCGAAGGGTTCTCTGCCCACACTAGGAGAGTGTGAAAGGACGACGGTTCTCTACCAACATTGGGGATTATGTAAAAGGATGACGGTTCTCTGCCGCACCGAGTAGTGGTGAAAAGAGTGTTTTGTAAAGGCTTCTCCGCCTTGCTGTTGGTGCAAAAGGAGAGTCACTATTGGTATTAGTGCAATACTCAGAGAGTGCCTCTGGGGAGTGGATGTAGGTCTGGTTTAGACCGAACACTATAAATCTGGTGTCATTTATTTTACTATTTTTATTTTTTCGCATTTTATTTTTATCTTTAAAAATTCTGTTGTTGAAAAACGCTTTCTACAAAAACTTAAAAGAAAATTTTCATTTCGGTTTAACTCATTTTAAAAGAGGGGTTAAAATTTTTAGACTACCAATTCACCCCCCCTCTTGGTAGCCTTGGGATATTAACTTAGGTTTAACAACCTATTTACTAGACTCAACAACAATGTCTCCCTAGAGCCACCAAAGAATTAAGGCAGAAGGTTGAAGAAGATAGGCAAGAACCTTGCTTGGAGTGACCTTATGAATCCCTCATAACTCTCCCTTACAAAAAGCACTCCCTCGCTTCTCTCCCAAAACTCTGATAAACTCCTTCTCTATGCTCCCTCTCAAGACACTTAGTAACCCAAAAGCTTTTTGAAACAAGGCCATGTAAGAGTTTAAAAAGAAAGCCTCTCAAGAAGCCGTAATTTTGATTTAGATGACTCTAATCATTTAGTATGATCCTACGATCGTCTTGTATAATTTATAAAATATAGTCCTTTTAGATAGTATGAATGACATTGTTCTATATGATTAGTTTAAGAGTTTATACTGATCATCTAGTATGATATGCGATGTTAAATTTTCATCCCATGCAGCACTCAATTTGTAAAGTACAAAATTGGGGGTCATCCTGTAAGATTAGTTGAAAAATTATGGCATTTCATCTTGAATGATATGTAATAATAAATTATTGACCCATGCATCTCTAGGGTCGTATAATATGATCGTCACCAATTGTCCTGTATGATTTGATTAAGCAAATTTACCATAATTGTTCCCTTATTCATAGGATCAATTTATGCATTATTATTAGATATCATATAGTATGATGCATATCGTATGATATGATTAGAACAAAATTTGAATTTTAAAATTTTGCCTAAATTGTAATTGTTGGCTATTTTCATGATTATAATCGATTATTATGTATGATAATGATCATCTAGTACAATTGGTGTAATCAAAATCAATTAACAAAAGTGCCCTAACTAATATTTTTTAGTTTAACTTATCATCTAGTATGATGTAAATCTTACAATACAATTTATTCAAAAAAATGATATTCTACCTAATTCACTAACTCGCCCCCTTGAGTGTTTATGTGCAAGTTTGCTCATCTTTAGGATCCACCAAAATACATGAATGACTTAAGAAATATAAAAAGCGCATAACCATTAAAAATATAGACTTTAATCCTAGTCTACCCAATCTTTAATCGATCAAAGTTACAAGTTAACAGTGGACATGAAATGTTAGTGAGCAAGGTGAAACAGATATACAAAAACTCAATTATTAGGAGATAGCGTAGTAAGAAATCCAATAATGTTTGTATCATCAAAATCATAATACTTTGGTCTAGATTTTCAACAATTGTTAAATAGGGTAAGACAACAAAACCAAGATTGAAGAATCTTAAAAATTATGCATTTGGATAAAAGAAATGTCTATAGGGGTAACACTACTAACAATATAATTAAAAGTGTTAACACACTAATAAATATTGAAAGATGTGATAAAAATAGATTTTCACTAGAGATAAAAATAATTAATATACTTATCATTATCTTCATAATCCTCACTCTCCAATCATGATAAATGATTGACCACCTAATTTTTAGAGCCTTTCCTATCCAAAATCTCTATATCCAATTTATGTATCAATTAAATCCAGCTGATAAATTTGGGCTTAGCATCTTACTTGGTTAGCAACTATTTGATAGAAGAATGATCAATGAAAAAAATTACTTTGGTGTTGATTAAGTAATATATAAACTAATTAAAGGCATAGACTATAACTATCAACTCCTTTTCAGATATTGTATAATTAATTTGGGCATCATTAAGAGTTCTACTAGCATGGAAAAAGGCATAAAATATCTTTTCAAGCCCTTGTCCTTAAATGGATCCTTTGGCATAATCACTGGCATCACACATAAATTTAAAGTTAAGAGGCCATTTAGGAGAAATGATGATAAGTTCAGTAACTAATTACTTTCTAAACTTCTTAAATGTCACTAAGCAATCAAAATTAATATCAGAAGGTATATCCTTTTCAAGAAGATGTAAAAATGATTTGGAAATTTTGAAAAAAGCTTGTATAAAATGCCTATAAAATTTGACATGACCTAAGAAACTCCAAACTCCCTTAACAGAAGTAGGAGATAAAAAAATTAACAATACCTTGGATTTTTACCATATTGACCTCCATACCCTTCTTAGAGATTTTGTGTCCATGGATAATGCCTTCCTTTACCATGATATAACATTTCTTCTAATTAAGCACAAGGTTGGTTTTCTTACATATTTTCAACACTAGCTCCAAATGATCTAAGATGATATCAAATATCGTTCCAAAGACTAAAAAATCATCCATGAAGATCTTAAAGCTATACTAAATCAAAGAATACTCACATTATACATCTTTGAAATATAATAAGGGCTTTGCACAAGCCAAATGGCATACACCTTAATGCAAAGGTTTTGTAAGGGTTGGTGAAAGATATTTTTATCTTGATATTATGGGGAAATATGAATCTTTTGGCAATAAGAGTAGTCATCTAAGAAATAGTAGAAAGGATGCCCAACTAATTAATCTAATGTTTAATTAATAAAGGGCTTGTGGAAATGATCATTTATAGTGGCTTTGTTAAGCTTCTAATAATTAATACAAATCCTCCACCTAGTCACAGTATTGTAGTAATAATTCCATTCCTCTTATTAACAGCAAAAAATTCTTCCACCATTATTATGGACAGTGAATATGAATAACCCAATCACAATCAAAAGTAGGAAAAATGATACCCGCATCTATCCATTTCATAATTTCTCTCTTTACCACATCTTTCATTGTTGAATTCAACCTCCTCTACAGGTCATCTTTATGTCGTTAGTCTTCTTCCAATAAAATCTTATGTAAAAAAATGAAAGGACTAATCCCTTGAATGTTAGCAATAGATAATCAAATGCTCTCTTATATTTACTAAGAACTTTAAACTTACCTTTCCAATCTTTTTCAAGCTTAGCAAAGATTATAATGGGTATTTAAGTCTACTCCTAAAATCCATATTTTAATGGGCACAAAGTGCTTTTTTTTTTTTCAAAACTTGGTTCCTCGATTACAAATGGTTTTAAGGATTACCCTAATGATGGTGTATCTAAGACCTCATATCTCTCTTTATACATTATAGGGCTTTCCCTTATAATATGAACAATATCTCCCCTAATCTCAAACAAATGATCATCACAAAACACTAAATCCATCTGACTATCTCCTAATAATTTCTCCATAACTCCTTTTATATAAGAGTCTAAACAATCTACTCTACAATAATCCTCATCCTGATCTTTAAGAAATTTGATTAATTTTAAGATATTAAGAAGAATTTCTGATCTTGAACTCTTATGGCTAGCTCTCCTTTCTAAACATTAATTATAGCCCTACTAGTAACTAAGAAAGGTATATTTATAATCTCCCTCCATGTCCAAAATAATAAAATATATAGGAAAATGAACTTATTCACCTTCACTAATACAACCTCTATTACCCCCTTACATAGGTAAATGAATAACCAACTAATTGAAGGGTAATAGGGGTAGGTTGGACTTCTCCTAGTCTAGTAATTTAAAAATAGAGATGGGAAAAATATTGATACTATAACCTAAATTGCAAAATGCTCTCCCATAAAATTTATCTCGAATAGCCATCTGGATAGTGAAACTACCAAGGTCCTTAAGCATTAGCTGGATTTTCTTTTGTATAATAGCACTACATTATTCAAAAAGAGGTATAGTTTCAAAATTTCCTAATTTCTTCTATTTTCTTAAAATATCTTTAATAAACTTTGAATAAGTAAGCCTTTGTTCTAGAGTTTCAGTAAATGGTATCACTATAGAAAAATCACCTATTACCAACAAATTTTTTGGTAGAAATCGGTTAACTTCCTAGCAAATTTAGTCTTTTTTGTTTTATTTCTAGCAAAAAAAATTTTGCTCGCAAAACCCTCATGTAAAAAAATTTTCATAAAAAAAATCACGGGAAAAATTTTTCTACTACTGTCTAGTAGAAAAAAGCCAATCAAATATTTTTTAAAAAAACTCCCCACAACCTCCTGTACTTCCCACAATGGCTACCCACCCACTTGCCCTTGGGCCCTACAAGCATGCGTTACCCCCTAGCCTACCTACTAGTGCTGCTCGATTGCCTACAGCATGACTCCCCGTGTGATTCGAACACAAGCTAACAAATTTTCAAACATCTAACCACTTTGCTGAAAAGGAAAATCTGTTATAAACATTACTCTTTTATATTTAAGCTATAATAATATGAAAATTAAAATTTAAAATTTAATTAAAATTAAATATTAATATTAATAATTAATTTAAATAAGTTATAAAATTTATAACTAATTAAAATAAGTTATTAAATTAATAATTTAAATTTAAAAATAAACTATTAATATTTAAAATTAGTTTAAATAAATTATTAAAAGCCACCAAAAAGTCGTCAAAAAATTTGCCATAAATTATTTTTGAATTTCTGCTGGAAAATCTGCCAGACAATTAGTTAGAAGAACTATCATATATATTTCATCAAAATCCGTTGAAAATACACTGAAAATTTTGATAGAAAATTGTTTGCCAAAAAATCCACTAGTAATGGAAGATTTTTCTATTGTGTATATTAATTATTAACTTTTTAATGATCAATAAAATTAGAAAACTACCAATCTAAGTTTTTTTTTTTTTTGCAATCTTTGAGAAAAGTGTGGTGGTTGTCTCTCAACCACATTCCTATTTGGTTTTTCTATCTCATTAGTAGGTTAAGATGACTTTTCAACACTAATAGGGCATAATGGGGCTTCCTCAATAATAACATCAATTGGTTTTTCTTTCTTGCTAACCACTTCCTCAAGTTCTTTTTCACTCCTTAACTGAATAAATTTGCATTATTTCTTACCCTTTTCTTTTGAATTTGTTTGTTTTACTAGGTAAGTTTCCTTGAGTTTTATTGGTTAAAGATCCAACAAATTATCCTAATTGGTTTTCAATATTTTTAATGGCAATAGTCTGGCTTTGCAATTTCATACTCACTTGTAAAACCAATTCATCCTATGAAAGCTTTTTATCCTTAGATTGATTATTTTAGTGAAATCCAAGGGGATAAGTGAGCCTTGGGTTTGCTAAACTTTAAGGAGAGTGTCTCTAATTTCCTACTTTATTTGACTAGATAGAGTTCCAATTAATATTACCATTTTAATTATTACTCAAATTTAAATTGGGTTGATTTCTCCAACCAGGATTATAAGTGTTCAAGAAAGGGTTATTTGTTCTATTATTAATAGCATTATGGGATTTCACTCCTAATACACTTAGATAACTAGAGGCTCCATAGATATTATCTTCTACAACCAAAGGTGAATTATGCAATGAATTGATTATAAGATTATCTATTTTAGATATGATAGCTATGTAAAGTCCGTATAGGTTGTTAGACCTACGCAATTGTCCCAAGGCTAACCAACAGGAAGGTAAATTGGTAATTTAAAAACCCTATTGAGATTTTTTATAGAAAAACTGAATATTAATAATTTTGTAACTTAATTTTATATTAAAATTTGCTTTTCAACCACAACAATAAAACTGTAGATAAAAATGTGGAAAATAAAATGACATAAAGATTTATAGTGGTTCGATCAAACACGACCTACATCCACTCCCTAAAAACTCCCTCTTCAGGTATTGCGCTATTACCAAAGTGACTATCCTTTTACCCCCACAGCAAGGCGGAGAAGCCTTTATAATTCCTCTCTTCCAACAATCCTTGGTGCAGTAGAGAATCGTTGTCCTTTCATACCCTCCAAGTATCAGTAGAGAATCCGCATCCTTTCACACCCTCCAAGTATCGGCAGAGTACCGTCATCCTTTCACACCCTCTAAGTGTCAGCAGAGTATCGGATCTTCTTCAAAGATCTTCTCTTGAGAAATTAGAAAGAAGAAAGAAAGACTAGTAACCAAATAATAAAAGAGATCCTTACCTTCGAGTAACCATGTGAACCCTTCACACTCGACTTACAAGAAATCTGTCTCAAACACTCTCCCAAATACAATCTTTCACTTTCTCTTAAAAAATCATGAAGAATGATCATTTTTATGTTAGTATAAGGACCTTTTATATGAAAGACACAATAAACTATCTAGAAAATTGAAAATTATATTCTAGAGCATACACAATCATACAGTATGATCTATGTTCATCCCGGACACACAGTTAAAAATTAATTGGTATGATCCTGTATGAAATATTTTTATACAAGATTATCATATAGTATGATATGTATATTGTACAGTACAAATAGTTATAAAAAAATTCTCATTCGTTTGGATGAAAATGTTCCCAATAATTTCGTACTCTGGATAGCATCTGTATGAAATCTAGATTGTCCCAAATGAACAGTTCAAAAAATATACATGTTCATTTGGAAAAAAAAATATTCCCCATATTTTCATACTTTGGGCATCGTCTATACGAATGCCAGATTATCCCAGGCAAATAGCTCAAAAATTTTACATGTTCATTTGGATGAAAATGTTCCCCATATTTTTGTGCTCTGGACGTTATCTGTACGAAGCTAACATCGTACATTATGAATAGTACTTATAAAAAAATTCACCCAATTTTTGATTAACTGCTCGTTGGAGGATGTAAACTAACGAAATCATCTCGTATGAACAAAAATCGTATAGTGCATTTTGTCTAAAAATTTAGAAATTTTAAACACTCCTCTAGTGTGTATGTGTGCACGATTATTCAATTACAATCACACTCTCTCAAACTTATTAAAAGTAAAAATTACATGCTCCATTTATAATAAACACTAATCTATTCTCTATTCAAGTCTTCAACAGTCTGGAGTATGATTTCCTTGAAATATCAGTACACATAAATAACAAAAATAATATATCCAATATATGCTAAGAGAAATAATAATTAAAATAATAATATTTAGAATCATCAAAAACACACATGTTGCAAGATTCTTAACAATAAAAAAACTAAATTGCAACAATCTCAACAATCTCTCCCTTTTTTATGATGGCAAAATAATTATTTTGTGAGTTTACATTTATACCTAAAATTTCTCCTTAGCTCCCCCTAAATGAATGGACATTTTTTAATATAGGGATTTTCCATAAATTTTTTTTTTTTTAAACGCAAACACACAAAATGCTCAAAAACATAAAAATACCATAATCACAAAGACACTGATAAAAACACATAAAAATAGACAATAATAAAAATTCAAATACAAGAACTCAAACACAACCAACATTACTTCTCCCCCTTTTGACAACAAACAAAAAGGGAAAAAGAAAAAATTGAAATGAATGATGACAAATGATAAACCAAAAGTAGTGATCTTAAAAATTATTGTAAAATAATTGTAATAATAAAGTTAATTATACAAGATGAAAAAAAAATTCAGAAATCTTATAATAAAGAACAACATAAATAAGAAACATTTATCAAGATTATGATGCATTCTAGACAATTAAATAAGGATGATTATTGTAAAAATGATGAAATGAAGATTAGTTAAATTAAATTGTCAATATAAACTAAAATTGAATATTAGATTGATTTGAATTAAAGATTAAAGGATACTTGAACGAACATAATACACAAAACTTTCAATTAGTGATATTGCGTATCTTTTCAAATATTTGTAACACATTTTGTGCATCTTTTTCTATTTGGGCTAATTTTAAGCCTCTTTTCACTTTACAAACTATTACGCATTCATTCAATTTTTGTTCACACTGTACATTTTTTATATACCTTTTTTGGTTATTTGGTCATTCCAAAATCTATAATCTAAAATCAACTTCCCTAATAACAAAATAATTATATTGAAAAAGAAAAATAAAAAATAATATGACATCAATATTGCAATAATAATATTTTAATTATATTTTGCCTAAAAAAAACATGAAATTCATATTCTTAACTTAAGTGAATCATAATTTAACTTAATTTTTTGAAAAATTAGATCTAATAATAAATATAATTTTATAATGCAAGTTAATTTATAACATAATGTAGATTAATTACAAAAGGCTTTTCATATATACATGAAAGTTCGTTAGGGATGTTAGGCCCTATGTGAATTGGCCCAAGGCTAACAAAGAGAGAGGTGATTTGGAAAACTATAAAATCAAGGATAAAAATCCAAACCAAAATCACCACAATTAAAGTGAAGAAATTAAAATGCGGAAGCAGTAAAAAGAAAGAACACACCAGATTTATAGTAGTTCGGTCAAACCTTGACCTACGTCCACTCCTTGGAGGCACCCCCCAAGTATTGCACTAAACTAGTGTCTCTCCTTTAGCCCCCACGGCTAGGAGGAGAAGCCCTTACAAAATCACTTCCACCTTCCCCGGTGCGGCGGAGTCGCCGGGTCCTTTGACACAAAAGAGATCTTCTTCTTTGGTGAACTTACCTCGAGATAAGCCTTGAATCCGATGGTACTAAGGTACGAGTTCGCCGGAGCAACCGTGTGAATCCCCCACCACACTCCCTTGAGTCCCCCCTCACAGGATCTTCTCCCTCTCTCAAACTCTACCCTTTCCTCTCTCCCTTTCAAGCTCTCTCTTCAAGTTTCCCCCACAAGAACGAAGTTATAATAGCTGCCAAAGACACTTACAAAGTGCCTTGCCATAGCTTAAATAGAAGTTCTCAAAATGAGATCATTAATGCAAGTTGCCGCCATTATCGTCCAGGACGATAGCCAAATCGTCCTGGCCAATTAGCATAAATATGAGGAAAATCATCCTGAATATCGCCCTGAAATAAAGCTGGACGATGTCTAATCGTCCCGGACGATCTTGCGATCGGCCTGGACGAAATCCCTATTAAATGCTTTCCAAAACTGCTTGAGAAATTTTGGAAAAATTGCTCTTGAACGTCCGGGACGATATTTTATAGTCCAGGACGATCCACCGGGACGATGGCAAAAAATAAGATTTTCCTAAGTAGATCTGGCAGCAGATTCTTGCTGTATTGAGCCGATCGTCCTGGCCGATACAAAATTATCCTTGCCGATACAAAATCGTCCAGGACGATGTGTTTTGCATAAAGACGGCTGCTTTAAAGAGGATGCCCTAATTAGGATTTCTACTTTTGTTAGATCGTCCAAGACAATATAAATATCATCCCGGACGATGTTACAAAAAATAGAAAACTTTTAGGGCACAATAGAAAATCTTCCAAGAAACAAATCATCAGATGCCACACTAAATACAATAGACTCAAGAAAGGAAAAAGATTACAAACTAACACAGGCCTAGTCTACCCAATCTTGAGCTGGTTACAGATTGCAGTCATATAGTGTGGACCTGAAACCTTAGTAGAAAGTAGTCATAGAGAAAAAGAATGTTTTCTATCATCAAAATCATAAGCCATGCATCCGCAATAATCTCCCCATTTTTTGATGATGGCAAACAATTCAATTTGAATTTTCAAAAGAAAGCAATTTCTCCTAAAATTTGAATTTTCAAAGGAAAGCAATTTCTCCTAATCTCCCCCTCACTAGAATAAAACTTTTAAAAAAATAGGGGAGTTGAAAATATTTTTGTTGTTTTTAATTTTTTGAAAACAAGATACAAACACGATAACAGTACGAAAATTCAACAATACGTTCTCCCCCTTTGACATTATCAAAAAGAGAGGAGGCACAAATAAAAAAAATAAAACAAAAGACAAAAAATATTTTCTGATCTAGCTCTGATATCACTTGAAAGTTCGTTAGGGATGTTAGGCCCTATTGAACTAGTCCCAAAGCTAATTAATAAAGAGGTGAATCGATATTTTAAAACAAACACAATCCAAAACAAATATTCACCACAAAGAAAAATAATGCGGAAGAAAATAATGCAGAAGCAACAATAAGAAAAGAACACACCGGATTTATAGTGGTTCGGTCAAACCTTGACCTACGTCCACTCCTTATAGGCACCACCCAAGTATTGCACTAAACTAGTGTCTCTCCTTTAGCCCCCACGGCTAGGCTGAGAAGCCCTTACAAAATCACTTCAATCTTCCCCGGTGTGGCGGAGTCGCCGGGTCCTTTGACACCAAGGAGATCTTCTTCTTTGGTGAACTTACCTCGGGACAAGCCTTGAATTCGATGGTACTAAGGTGCGAGTTCGCCGGAGCAACCAGTGTGGAACCTCCTCCACACTCCCTTGAGTCCCCCCTCACAGGATCTTCTCCCTCTCTCAAACTCCACCCTTTCCTCTCTCCCTTTCAAGCTCTCTCTTCTAGTTTCCCCCCAAAAGAACGAAGCTACAATGGCTGCCAAAGACACTTACAAAGTGCCTTGCCATAGCTTAAATAGAAGCTCTAAAAATGAGCTCATTAATGCAAGTTGCCGACATTATCGTCCAGGATGATAGCCATATCGTCCTGGCTGATTAGCACAAATATGAGGAAAATCATCCTGAATATCGCCCTGAAATGAAGTTGGACAATGTCTAAGCATCCCGGACGATCTTGCGATCGGCCTGGACGAAATCCCCATTAAATGCTTTCCAAAACTGCTTGAGAAATTTTAGAAAATTTGCTCTGGATAGTCCGGGACGATATTTTATAGTCCAGGACGATCCACCAGGACGATGGCCAAAAATAAGATTTTCCTAAGTAGATCTGGCGGCAGATTCTTGCTGTATTGAGCCGATCGTCCTGGCCGATACAAAATCGTCCAGGACGATGTGTTTTGCATAAAGACGGTTGCTTTAAAGAGGATGCTCTAATTAGGATTTCTATTTTTGTCAGATCGTCCAGGACGATATAAATATCGTCCCAGACGATGTTACCAAAAATAGAAAACTTTTAGGGCACAATAGAAAATCTTCCAAGATAAAAATCATCAAATGCCACACTAAATACAATAGACTCAAGAAAGGAAAAAGATTACAAACTGACACAGGCCTAGTCTACCCAATCTTGAGCTGGTTCCAGATTGCAGTCTGATAGTGTGGACCTGAAACATTAGTAGAAAGTAGTCATAGAGAAAAAGAATGTTTGCTATCATCAAAATCATAAGCCATACATCCGCAATAATCTCCCCCTTTTTGATGATGGCAAACAATTCAATTTGAATTTTCAAAAGAAAGCAATTTCTCCTAAAATTTGAATTTTCAAAAGAAAGCAATTTCTCCTAATCCCCCCCTCACTAGAATAACACTTTTAAAAAAATAGAGGAGATGAAAATATTTTTGTTGTTTATAATTTTTTGAAAACTAGATACAAACACGATAACAGTATGAAAATTCAACAATACGTTCTCCCCCTTTGACATTATCAAAAAGAGAGGAGGCACAAATAAAAAAATAAAACAAAAGACAAAAAACGTTTTCTGATCTAGCTCTGATACCACTTGAAAGTTCGTTAGGGATGTTAGGCACTATTAAACTAGTCCCAAAGCTAATTAATAAAGAGGTGAATCGATATTTTAAAACAAACACAATCCAAAACCAATATTCATCACAAAGAAAAACAATAGGGAAGAAAATAATGCAGAAGCAAAAATAAGAAAAGAACACACCGGATTTATAGTGGTTCGGTCAAATCTTGACCTACGTCCATTCCTTGGAGGCACCACCCAAGTATTGCACTAAACTAGTGTCTCTCCTTTAGCCCTCACGGCTAGGCGGAGAAGCCCTTACAAAATCACTTCCATCTTCCCCGGTGCGGCGGAGTCGCCGGGTCCTTTGACACCAAGGAGATCTTCTTCTTTGGTGAACTTACCTCGAGACAAGCCTTGAATCCGATGGTACTAAGGTGCGAGTTCGCCGGAGCAACCGTGTGGAACCCCCTCCATACTCCTTTGAGTCCCCCCCTCACAGGATCTTCTCCCTCTCTCAAACTCCACCCTTTCCTCTCTCCCTTTCAAGCTCTCTCTTCTAGTTTCCCCCCACAAGAACGAAGCTACAATGGCTGCCAAAGACACTTACAAAGTGCCTTGCCATAGCTTAAATAGAAGCTCTAAAAACGAGCTCATTAATGCAAGTTGCCGACATTATCGTCCAGGACGATAGCCATATCGTCCTGGCTGATTAGCACAAACATGAGGAAAATTGTACTGAATATCGCCCTGAAATGAAGTTGGATGATGTCTAATCGTCCCGGACGATCTTGCGATCGGCCTAGACGAAATCCCCATTAAATGCTTTTCAAAACTGCTTGAGAAATTTTGGAAAAATTTCTCTGGATCATCCGGGACGATATTTTATAGTCCAGGATGATCCACCGGGACGATGGCCAAAAATAAGATTTTCCTAAGTAGATTTGGCGGCAGATTCTTGCTGTATTGAGCCGATCGTCCTGGCCGATACAAAATCGTCCAGGACGATGTGTTTTGCATAAAGACGGCTGCTTTAAAGAGGATGCCCTAATTAGGATTTCTACTTTTGTCAGATCGTCCAGGACGATATAAATATCGTCCTGAATAATGTTAGCAAAAATAGAAAACTTTTAAGGCACAATAGAAAATCTTCTAAGATACAAATCATCAGATGCCACACTAAATACAATAGACTCAAGAAAGAAAAAAGATTACAAACTGACACAGGCCTAGTCTATCCAATCTTGAGCTGGTTCCAGATTGCAGTCTGATAGTGTGGACCTGAAACGTTAGTAGAAAGCAGTCATAGAGAAAAAGAATGTTTGCTATCATCAAAATCATAAGACATACATCCGCAACAATCTCCCCCTTTTTGATGATGGCAAACAATTCAATTTGAATTTTCAAAAGAAAGCAATTTCTCCTAAAATTTGAATTTTCAAAGGAAAGCAATTTCTCCTAGTCTCCCCATCACTAGAATAACACTTTTAAAAATATAGGGGAGATGAAAATATTTTTGTTGTTTTTAATTTTTTGAAAATAAGATACAAACACGATAACAGTATGAAAATTCAACAATACGTTCTCCCCCTTTTACATTATCAAAAAGAGAGGAGGCACAAATAAAAAAATAAAACAAAAGACAAAAAATGTTTTCTGATCTAGTGAAAAAATATATATTCTTAAAATGAGAAAGTTACCTCTTTGTTTTAATCAAAAACTTTAGTAGAATTGGATTGACAATGCATAATCCAGAAAAAGTAAGAAATTCATAAATTGTTAATCCAAGCTCAAGTTATTTTAAAGGCTAACAAAACTTTTTAATTCAATATCCAAATCAAAAAATAAACGGAAAAAGAAACATTAATTTTTCAAAACTCCTTTCATAAAACATATCTAATAGAAGATCAATGCACGAATTGCTGAATCAGGAACCAAGATTTTCAAGCACAAGTTTCGAACATATCAAAGATTTTCTTAAATTTTTAGTAGTATAAGAAAAATTAAGCATATTTTTTTTGTTGGCTCATTTTATGCCCTTTATCACTTGAATGTCTCTTTGAGCATCTTTTAATTTTTAATACACTTTGTGTATTTTTTTTTTTTTCAATTTGGCGTCATTGCGCATCTTTTGGTTTGGCATCATTGGCCACTTTTTTTTAATTATTTTCAAAAAATATGCTTCCTTTCTTATATTTTCAAAACTAAAGTAAACCCAAATTATTGACAACACGAATAACTTGATTAAGAAAATTTCATGGTGGATTCAACAATCTTGCAAAAGATTCCTATGCGATAGAAAAAATGTAGGGAGATAAAAACAATCAGTTTCAAAATCCAATTTAAAATATGATGAAGATTTTGAATCAAAAGTAAAATAACCTCTTTAAGAAGAGAGAAAGAGAAACAAAATCATGAGTTCCCTTCCTCTAGCTGTTTTAGAGAAGTCAAACACAACTTACCAAAGATTTTAAGAAAAAAAATAGGAAGTAGATTTCTCATTTTTAGAAAAGTGAATGTGTGTGCTGATCAGAGAAAAACTTCAACGAAAAAAAAATTTCAAAAAAAATAAACAAAACTAAAAAACACAAAAAAAGAAAAACACAACACAAAAAACACGAAAGGCTCTTAACCATTATCTCTCTCCTGGTCTGATGCTTCAGAGACTAGATCTGCCCATGAGATTTTTTGCCTTTCATTATTTTCCCAGTTCAAAGTTTGTTTCGCCTTGCCCTTTTCTTTCGTATGAAGAATTCTTAAATTAGGGCACTCATTTTTTATATGTCCAGGTTTCCTACATCGAAAATAAATAATGTCAGAGGAAATATTAACATCTTTACCATTTTTACCTTTTTCCACTTTTGCTTATACTTTGTGAGCTTTGTGATTTGCTTGACAAGACATTTCTATCATCACCAACTAATCTTTCTCTTTCCGTATCTTCAGCTTTTAGAACGATCGTTTCACCTGCATCCAAAAGTCTTTGACCCAAACCATGCTCGTAGGCAATGAGTGAGCCAATCAAATTATCAATAGAATAATCATTCAAATCTTTTAATTCACAAATAGCAATAACTTTGGCATCAAATTTTTCAAGTAAACAATGAAGAATTTTATTGACTTTTTAAAAATTTGAAAATTCTTTTCCTAAAGCATGCAATGAGTTTACAATATGAATGAATCTGGTGTATATGTCTAAGATCATTTCATAAGGTTTCATGAAAAATAATTCAAAATCATGCATTAACAAATTCAACTTGGATTGCTTGATTTCACTAGTGCCTTCGTATATGGTGTGCAATTTATCCCAAACTTCCTTACCGGTAGTGCACGTGGATACTAATATAAAATCATCAGAATTTAAAGCACAGAAAAAGCAATTTAAAGACTTTGCAATCAATTGAGCATTTACTTGTTCTTTCCTATTCCACTGATTAAAAGGAATATCAATTTTAACTCCATTAACCATTCGTGACGGTGATGAATAACCAGTTAAAATCATATGCCACATGCGAAAATCAATCGATTGCAAGAAAATAGACAAACGTGTTTTTTAAAAATCAAATGACATATTTTTAAATAAAGGTCGTCTGGTGATTGAATAACCTTCCGCAAAATTACGATTTGAAAAATTAGCCATGGATCGAAATTCAAAAGCTTTTAAAAACTTATTTTATGAAAATCTGCTCTGATACCCCTTGAAAGTTTGTTAGGGATGTTAGGCCCTATGTGAACTGGCCCAAGGCTAACAAAGAGAGAGGTGATTTGGAAAACTATAAAATCAAGGATAAAACTCCAAACCAAAATCACCACAATTAAAATGTGGAAATTAAGACGCGGAAGCAGTAGAAAGAAAGAACACACCGGATTTATAGTGGTTCGGTCAAACCTTGACCTATGTCCACTCCTTGGAGGCACCCCCCAAGTAATGCACTAAACTAGTGTCTCTCCTTTAGCCCCCACGGCTAGGCGAAGAAGCCCTTACAAAATCACTTCCACCTTCCCCTGTGCGGCGGAGTCGCCGGGTCCTTTGACACCAAAGAGATCTTCTTCTTTGGTGAACTTACCTTGAGACAAGCCTTGAATCCGATGGTACTAAGGTGCGAGTTCGCCGGAGCAACCGTGTGGATCCCCCACCACACTCCCTTGAGTCCCCCCTCACAGGATCTTCTCCCTCTCTCAAACTCCAACCTTTCCTCTCTCCCTTTCAAGCTCTCTCTTCAAGTTTCTCCCACAAGAACGAAGCTACAATGGCTGCCAAAGACACTTACAAAGTGCCTTGCCATAGCTTAAATAGAAGCTCTCAAAATGAGCTCATTAATGCAAGTTGCCGCCATTATTGTCCAGGACGACAGCCAAATCGTCCTGGACGATTAGCACAAATATGAGGAAAATCGTCCTGAATATCACCCTGAAATGAAGCTGGACAATGTCTAATCGTCCCGGACTATCTTGCGATCGGCCTGGACGAAATCCCCATTAAATGCTTTCCAAAACTGCTTGAGAAATTTTGAAAAAATTGCTCTGGATCGTCCTGGACGATATTTTATAGTCCAGGACGATCCACCGGGATGATGGCCAAAAATAAGATTTTCCTAAGTAGATATGGCGGCAGATTCTTGCTGTATTGAGCCGATCATCCTAGCTGATACAAAATCATCCAGGAATATGTGTTTTGCATAAAGACGGCTGCTTTAAAGAGGATGCCCTAATTAGGATTTCTACTTTTGTCAGATCGTCCAGGACGATATAAATATCATCCCGGACGATGTTACCAAAAATAGAAAACTTTTAGGGCACAATAGAAAATCTTCCAAGATACAAATCATCAGATGCCACACTAAATACAATAGACTCAAGAAAGGAAAAAGATTATAAACTGACACAGGCTAGTCTACCCAATCTTGAGCTGGTTCCAGATTGCAGTCTGATAGTGTGGACCTGAAACGTTAGTAGAAAGAAGTCATAGAGAAAAAGAATGTTTGCTATCATCAAAATCATAAGCCATACATCCGCAACAATACAAACTCACATTTCAAAATAAGAACAAAAAAATTTGCAAAACATGTCATTATTTATTAATTTAAAAAAAGATTTTAAAAAAATTAGTACAATGATATCAATCGATAATACTCCAAAACAACATACAAAAGCATCACATCTAAAAACTTAACAACTTACAACAAACATCCACTAAAAGAAAATACAACATCACATCACAAACATGAAGTCATCATAAGTAAAAGACTAGCAGAGGCAATGGCAAAGAAGTACATCTAAAACTCAGATAGACCCTGGTCTGGAGGAGGTGGCTGATTGAACATTGAAAAATTGCTATTCATCATAGCTATATTTATGTTCATCGAGTCAAACTGACCTCAGATCCACCCCTTATCCTCTTGGTAAATGGTATCCTACTAGTTTTGATGAGTTTGAATTTGATCAAAATATTGATCAAAATGAGTCTCCAACCGATCAAATTGATGGACCATTTCCTGAAAGTAATTCTGATAAGGTCCCTGAGCAGGTGTAGGTGCTCCCCCTTCTCCCTCAGTATCCTCACTAGAACTCTCATTTCTTCTAAATAGAGATCTAAAAGAGGAATTAATAAAATAAATTCACAGTTTAATTGAGGATCAGGTTGAATCAAATTATACCTCTTTTCAAGAATATAGGCAA
The DNA here is from genome assembly GCA_019514585.1 of Dendrobium officinale. Classification (NCBI taxonomy): domain Eukaryota; kingdom Viridiplantae; phylum Streptophyta; class Magnoliopsida; order Asparagales; family Orchidaceae; genus Dendrobium; species Dendrobium officinale. The sequence continues at coordinate 12,483,046 of CM033689.1, forward strand.
CAAGATGTCCTAAGGACACATTCTTTTTCCTTTTATGATGAGGTTGACTAATCTCAAAAAGGGTGTAAAGATAGTCCATAATGAGATGGGCTTCATCAATAGATTTTTAAATCAAGATAAGATATGTGATAGTGGACAGGAGTAGAGTTATATTCACTATATCACCAGCTTTTGGAATAATAGAAGTTCTTAAAACATGCCGGATGATTCTAGCATTTTGGTTCAATATATAAACTCAAGCTAGACGATTGATTGAGGTAAGACCTCTAAGAACTTTGTTAATTTCCATCTAGTCATAGTCAGATCTAGAGGTCAAGGTGTGAGCTCTAACCCCTTCAGTTCTTAAATGGATGAAGTTGCCTAAATCTGCTTTGGTAAATTCTACGTCTCGCCTTTGGTCAAAAGAACTTATCCTAGAGTGATCCTCTCTTACTCTCTTATTAGCTAAGAAATATTCAAAGGTTTCTTTACGATATCAATATATGAGAGTCAAAATGAATGATAGTTGAGTGGAAGCAAAAAGTGGCATTACTAAAAAACGAATATCATCTTGCATTAGTTGTCGAGATGGAGTGATTTTTGCAGCAATGAACCTACAAAATGCATCTTCATACTTCTTAGATAAGAAGTCAAAATTAGTAGCACTAGCAGAGGAAGAACCTTTGGAACCTCGAGGATACTTGCAAGAACTGCCCATTTTCTAAACACGGGCTCTAAAGAGTTTTGAAGTGAAGATGAAAGTGAATGAAAAATGTTTTCAAAACCCTTATATTTAAAGAAAAACTATATATCGTATCGTACAAAATTTGTTTTGTACATACGATTTATGAAATCGTACGGGAAGAACATTTTTTCATATGTACAAATGAAGACTACCAATGATGAATAGCTTTTTGTAAAATGTTATTTCCAAGGCATCATTTTGTATAGGCTTTTTTGACCATAAGATCATACAGACAAACAGGTGTTCGTTCGGATGATAAAAAATTTTAAGATCATTTTAAAGGTGGTTAGGTTCATCCCCTACAAAAATTGACACTTGGATCATACAGATGAAAACAAATTTGTATGGGATGATCAAAAATAAGAATTGAACCTAACCAGTAAAACTGTCCCCATTCATATAGATGAATCCACACTAATCCTACCGGACGATGACAACATCGTACACCATGAAACGTTTAAAAATCAAGGTTTCACATTTTAAACTACCACATGTTGCAACTCATGACCCCGAGTTTGAGATTTTGATGATGACAAATAATGTCGTTTGAATTATCTTGAGATTCATTGAATATTATTTGCTATTGTCCGTGAGTACTAACATTTCAGGAAAGATCAAAAGCAACTCAGGACGACAGGAAGACTCAAGAATGGGTAGATTAGGAGTATGAGTTTGCAAAGTATTTTGTAGTTTATTTTATTTTTATTTTCTTGAGTCTGGCCACAAAATGCATAAAAGTCTGAGCAACCATGCACACACACAGGGGGAGAATGTTTTTAAATGAAAAATTTAGAGTTTATCTTTCTCTGTAGATTGTACTGTACGATAGTATTTCATACCGTACGATCAGAGCTTTGAAGGATGATTCTGTGAATAGATCATACCGTACGAATATAATCGTACTATACGATATGTTCAAATCCAAAACCCTAGCCGTCGTTTTAACTTAAGTAAGTTATTTTGCACCGTTCGTACCGTACGAACATGTTCATACTGTACGATTTATTTTAAATACTTATTTAATTTAACCTGTGATTAGTGCTACAAATCCAGGCTTAATTATAATTTGAACATCATATTGTATGAACCCTTCGTACAATACGATGAATAAAAATGAATTATAATCGTCTCGAAGATCATCCTGGATGATCTCTTGGGTTTTGTCTCATCGTACTATACGATGTACATCGTACCATACGATGAACAGAGATGATGTTTGATCGTCCCGACTATCGTCCTGTACGAACAAAATTATTGTGGATTGTACCGTACGATTTAATATCGTACTGTATGAATTATTTTGAACTGTTCGTACCACTTCATATCAGGACGAAGTCTATTTATGAACATCGTACTGTACGATAACAGTACTGTATGATAGTAACGGCTACTTTTGAAATTTAAGGTTTTTGGAGCACATTTTCTTAGGTCAAAATTGTAATTTTTTTTAGTGTGAATTAGAGAGGAGAATGTGGTTAGAGAGGGATTCCGAGGGAGAGAGCTCTTGAGAAGTTCTTTAGGGTTTTGGAGAGGAAGGAGAAGGTGAGCGTTGTGAGGGAGAAGAGGTGTGAGGGAGATCACACGGTTGCTCCGAACTTGCTGCATCATTCTCCTCCTGTGGCCCTAAAAGAATTTGTGGGAGGATCTCAAAGGGGAAAGGCTCTTCTACATCCGTGACCTCGAGGTACTCTGCCTTCTCCAGGAGGGAGAAAAACGAGAAGGTTCTCTGCCATCACTAGGAGGGTGAAAATAGTGTTTGGCACACCGCCACGCCGGGTTGGTGAAAGTGAGTATTGTAAGTGCTTCTCCGCCTTGCCAAGGGGGGCAAAAGGAGAGCTATTGCTTGTAGTAAAATACCCGGAGCAGAGGACTCCGGGGAGTGGACGTAGGTCATGGTTTGACCGAACCACTATAAAAATCTCGGTGTGCTTTCCCCTTATTTTCTTTCATTACTGCGCACATTTTATTTTTCAATATTTTCTTGGAAAAATTTGTGAAAAAAGGTTGTTTAAATTTTTATGTTAAAACTTTAAAACATCAAAAAAATATTAGAACTCCTGCTTAGGTTTTAACTGTTGTCAAAATATTTTCACAATTCACCCCTCTTGTCCATCTTGTAATTTCAATTGGTATCAGAGCTAGTTTTCAAAAATAGTGTTTTAGAAAACCTTGAAAAAATGATCATGTCACATTTTGGTAATCGCAATACTGCGGAGGGTTATTCAATAACCCGTCTACCTATTTTTGATAACATTCCATTTGATTTCTGAAAAATTAGAATATCTACTTTTTTACAATCTATTGATTACCGTATGTGGATGTTAGTGAAGGATGGATATGTTGCACCGTTTAAAACTGTTAATGGATTGAAAACTTCTGTACCTTTTAATGAATGGAGCAATGAGGATAGGGAATTAGCCCAGTTGAAAATGCCTAAATTATTTTTTCTGTGCATTGAAACCTAAGGATTATATGAGAGTATCTACTAGTGCCACTGGTAAGGAGATTTGGGATAGACTGTGCATTACATACGAAGGAACAAATGAAGCAAAACAGTCTAGGCTTAATATTTTACTACACGATTATGAACTCTTCTGCATGAAACCTAGCGAAAAAATATCTGACATGTATACTAGGTTCACCCAAATCGTGACATCCTTGCATGCATTAGGTAGAGAGATTTCAAATTCTGAGAAAGTAAATATAATTCTTAGATGCTTACCTAGTTCCTATGATGCAAAGAGAACTGCTATCACTGAATCTAAAGACCTTAACATTTACTCTATTGATAATCTCCTTGGGTTACTCATTACATACGAGCAAGGAGTGAGTCAGAGACAAAGTGATGCAAGTGAAAAGAAGAAGGAGCGAACGGTGGCATTAAAAGCAAACAACTCAGAAAGTGAAAGCTCTACAGGGGAGAAAGAGGATGAGATAGCACTGATGACCCGACAATTCAAAAATTTCCTGAAGAGAAAATAGAAGCGTCATCAGAACAGCTAGAATAAAGGTAAGAGCTCAAGGTACAATAAGGTTTCATCTGATATAATATGTTTTGAGTGCAGAAAGCCAGGTCACGTTCAAGCCGATTGCCCTAATCTAAAGAGCCAACCAGCTAAGGAGAAAGGTGACGACAAAGCCAAAAGGAAAGATGAAGACACAAAAAACTTTTTAGGCCGACTCTGCCTCAGAATTATCAGAAGAAGAAGCATAGGAGGAGGTAATAAATCTGTGTCTTATGGCTAATGATAACCTTGATCAATTGGATCAAGATGAGGTATGTCAACTCTCATATGAAGAATTATTGCTTATTTCTGAAAATATCCATGACTCATATAGGAAGTTGAAAAAGATGCATGCCAAGCTTAATATTGAATTTAGTTCTTTACAAATCGAGCATGCTAAGTTGTTTAAGGAAAATTTTGATTTAGATCATGATCATATGCTACTTTTTGATGAGTATGATGCATTAAATAAGAAGCATATTGAACTAATTGAAATGCATGAAACCTTGAAAACCACTTATGTTGAACTAGAAGAAGCTTTTCATAGGTTAGAAAAACTTGCATTAGAAGTAGATCAAAATGAGCATTTGTTAAAAATAGAAGTTCATGGATTGACATATCAAAACAACACGTATAGTGAAAGAATCAAAGAACTAGAAAATGAAATTGCATCACTCACAGGCCAACCTAGAAAATCACCAACACAGCATGCATCACATAACTTTAGGAAGAGGCACCACCAACCACATAGATTAGTAAACCCATTTTCTAGTGTTAGGTGCTTCTCTTGTGGCATGCTAGGTCACATAGCCCGTACATGCACAGTGCACCGTAGGACACACTTAGTATGGAGACCCAAACTGCATCCATCACAGCATAGCATGCATACATCTCATTCATGCAAGCATAAGGTGGAACCCAAACTCATTTGGGTTCCCAAATCTTATCCTTGAATGAAATTGTAGGGGTGCTCTCACAAAAGACCTAGTGAGAGCATGTGGTACCTAGATAGTGGCTGCTCGCGTCACATGACTCGAGATATGAAGAAGTTAATCCTACTAGAGACCAAAATTGGAAGCAAAGTAACGTTGGGAGACAACACTACCAAGAAGGTGATAGGCTCAGGTATTGTTGGTAATGCTAAAAAAATTTTAATTGAAAATGTCTTACTAGTTGATGGTTTGAAACATAATTTACTTAGCATTAGTCAACTGTGTGACAAAGGTTTTGATGTTAAATTTCTATCTGATAAATGCTTGATTAGTTTATTTGATAAACTAATTTTAGAAGGAAAATGAATGAACAATGTTTACATATTAGAACTTGATTGCATTGATAACTCAAATTCATTTTGTTTGAAAATAATAGTTGATGACTCGTGGCTATGGCATAGGAGACTATGCCATGCTAGTATGAAAACTCTTAGAAACATCACTCAGAAAAACCTAGTTAGAAGCGTACCTAAGTTAGATTTCATAAAGGATCATTTATGTGATGCTTGCCAACTAGGAAAACAAGTCAAATCATGTTTTCATTCAATTAGAGATGTGATCACCGCTAGGCCACTAGAAATACTACACACGAACTTATTTGGACCCATTAGTACAGCCAGCCTAGGTGGGAAAAATTATGGATTTGTGATTGTAGATGACTTCACTAGATTCACTTGGGTAAGATTCTTAGCACATAAAAATGAATTTTTTGAGGAATTTAAGATTTTCTCCACATGGATTCAACAGAAATTGGGTTGTGAAATCTCAACAATTCATAGCAATCATGGTAGAGAATTTTAAAATGATAAATTTGAATCATTCTGTCAAGAGCTAGAAATAGAACACAATTTCTCAGCCACTAGAACACCACAACAAAATGGTATAGTAGAAAGGAAGAATAGAACCTTGGTAGAAGCAGCTAGGGCAATGTTAGCGGAGTACACCCTTCCTAGATACTTTTGGGCAGAAGCAGTCAACACAGCATGTTATATTTTAAATAGGGTGAACATTTGATCTAACCTGAACAAAACTCCGTATGAACTCCGTAAGGGTAGGACACCAAACCTTTCACACTTACATATCTTTGGGTGCAACTGCTTCATCTTGAATAATGGTAAACATCCCTTAGGAAAATTTGATCCCAAGTCTGATGAGGGTGTCTTCTTAGGTTATTCTTCTTTAGGTAAAGCCTATAGAATCTTTAATAAGAGAACCCTAGTAGTAGAAAAGTTCACCCATGTGGTATTTGATGAATTAGATAAGCCCTCTGAATCTAAAATTAAAGATGATGAAATAGAGGCAATTCAAGGAGTAGAGACTATGACCTTAGGAGAAAGGGTAGAACCTCAGGATGATTTGCCTAGAGAATGGAGATATTCTTCTAGACATCCTAAAGATTTAATTTTAGGAGACCCTTAAGAAGGTATAAGAACTAGGCATGGAACTAGGAAGGAGGTTAGTCATTCAGCATTCATCTCTATGATAGAAGCTACAAATATAGATCAAGCCTTAGGAGATGAATTTTGTATTATAGCAATACAAGAAGAGCTGAGCCAATTCACCAGAAATGATGTTTGGGAGTTAGTCAAGAGACCTAAAGAACAAAGTGTTGTTGGAACAAAATGGGTCTTTAAGAATAAGGTGATTGATTCAGGAGCAAAAATAAGGAATAAAGCCAGATTAGTAGCTAAGGGGTACAACCAAATTGAGGGAATAGACTTTGAAGAAACTTTTTCCCCTATTGCTAGACTAGAAGCCATAAGAGTGCTCTTAGCTTTTTCTTGCTTCAAGAACTTTAAGTTATATCAAATGGATGTAAAGAGTGCATTTCTGAACGGGGTAATTAAGGAAGATGTCTATGTTGAGCAACCCTCCAGATTTGAAAGTTCATAATTTCCAAACCATGTATTCAAATTAAAGAAGACACTTTATGGATTAAAGCAATAACCTAGAGTATGGTACGAAAGACTTAGCTCATTTCTGTTGGATAGAGGATTTAAAAAGGGTAGTGTAGATACTACACTCTTATTACAAAAGTTCAAAGAAGAAATTCTCATTGTTCAGATATATGTGGATGACATTCTATTTGGATCTTCAGATAAAATGTTATGTGATAAATTTTCAAAAATAATCAGTAATGAGTTTGAAATGAGCATGATGGAAGAACTTAATTACTTTCTTGGATTTAGTGTAAAACAAATGGATAATAGAACTTTTCTTAGCCAAACAAAGTACATTAAGGATATCTTGAAAAAATATGAAATGGATAGTGCTAAACCCATGAACACTCCAATGAGCTCAACAATTCAATTAGACAAAGAGCCTAGTGAAAAATCAGTATATCAGAAGAAATATAGATGAATGATTGGGTCCATTCTTTACCTTACTTCCAGTAGACCGAACATAATGTTTAGTGTGTGCCTCTGTGCTCGTTTTCAAGCTGATCCTAAAGTGTCTCACTTAACTGCTGTCAAGAGAATTCTTAGATATCTACTAGGCACCCCAAACTTAGAAATTTGGTATCCTAGGCACAACACTTCCTTTGAAATCTTAGGGTACTCAGATTCTAACTTTGTAGGATGTAGGATAGATAGAAAAAGCACCTATGGTACTTGTCAATTAATAGGACAATCATTAGTTTCTTGGTCCAGTGGGAAGCAAAACTTAGTAGCACTTTCCGCAGCCGAGGCAGAATATATTGTAGTAGGAAGTTGTGTTGCACAAGAACTATGGCTAAAACAACAGATTCTTGATCTTGGCCTACCTGTAGGAATCATTTCAATCATGTGTGACAACACAAGCGCAATTTGCATCTCTAAGAACCCAATTCAGCACTCTCGAATAAAACACATAGACATTAGACACCATTTCATTAGAGATCACGTTGCTAAGGGAGATATAAAATTGCATCACATCGCTAGGAGATCAATTAGCTGACATATTCACAAAACCTCTAGCTTTTGACACCTTTAGCACCTTGAGGATTAGATTAGATGTCATAGATATAACTGCATAAATAAAAAAAACAAAAAAAAGGGATGCTCCTGATCATCACACACTCACTACACAAAAAGGCACTAACCTTGATTCTGTAATATCGTACTGTATGATACATAGATCATACTGTACGGTATATTATAATCTACCCAGAACACACCTAAACGATAAATTTCGTCTCTGTTGATCGTACTGTAAGACTAACATCGTACTGTACGATCCATTATTGGTCATCGTACTATATGATATCTCCTCTTCGTAATGTACGTGCCATGTCAGCGAACGGATTGGGATGAATTTAAGCGTGCTGGTATGTTATTATTGCCAATCATACTATACGATATCTTCACATCATACTGTATGATCCACCTCAGCCAATGGATAAGAACAAAATAAAGGCGTTCGGTATGATATTAATGCAATTCGAACTGTACGATACACCTGTTCGTACAGTACTATATGTTTGGTCAAAAGTCGTACTGAATTCCTCGGGACGATCGACATTCCTTTGATCGTACTGTACGATATTCATCGTACTGTACATTTTGACCTCCTTTTCACGAAATGAACCGTCTGAACAATTAATACCATATCGTACTCTACGATACACTATCGTACTATACGAAGTTGGGAAAATTCTATAAATTGCCCGGCTAGGCAGCTGTTTTCACTCTCACCTTCCTCACTCCACTCACACCTTGTCCTTCTCACATTTCACACCTTCCTCACTTCACTCTACACGATGTCTAGCTCCAGCAAGAGAGGCCGTTTGGCAACGGGAAGTTCGTCTTCTTCTAGCCATCACAGCGCTCGGTTCCTGAGTGCTGAAAATGAGGAAGCCTACCATAAGTATAAGGCCTGTAAAATTACTCCTTCCAAAATGCTCAATCAGGCTGCACTGAATTTCGAGGTACTAAACCTTTTTGCTTCCACCACCTTTCAGTTCCTCCTCACTCTGGCCTTTCCCTACAACTCCGAACTCTTATTAGAATTTCTAGCAAACCTCACCTACATTGTCGACAACACAACTTTCCACTCCTTTTTTTGTCGTCAAAACATAGAAATCACCAGAGCCGACATCGCCCAATATATTGGGCTATCCACTGAAGGTCCTAGGGTTCGTTCCTTCCTCACAAATGAATTTGATTGGAGTGATGTTAATCGTCTATCAACACCAGCCCCTCGTCCAATCACTAAATTGGAATGCCAGAATTATTCAACATGTCCTTAGAACCTCTATAATACCCAAAGCTGGCGACCGGATCAACATGACCCTTATTTTATCTGTCACTACCTATCTCATCATGTCCAACACCAAATTCGATGAGGTCGATTTAATTGTTGACTACATTCATCATATGACCTTCGTTCGTCTCCCTACCACTCGCCAAAAACAAAATATAGCTCTTGGTCACCTTATAGGATATATTCTCCAAAATAAATATGAATTGACTTATCCTGGTGAACCCAGCAATATTCCTATTTTTTATACGGATGCCTCTTTCCTTATTCTTTTCCATTGGTGACATGAGCCAGAATAACCTATTTTTGATGAAGAAGAAGGAGAAGATGCCCCAGCCGCAGCTCCAGCACGTCAACGACGACATGCACCACCCGAGCACCTGCACCAGCACACGATGATTTGGTCGAACGCTTCGACCAACTTCAGACTCGTCTAGATACTCACATTCAAGAACAACATCAGCAACACGAGACAAATATGCAATAGTTTAGAGAACACTTTACTGCTAATGATCAGCGCTTTGACACTCTCTTTCAGTACTTCCAACTAAACCCACCTCCACTACCTACTGATCTGGATCCTCCACTATAAATTATATTTGTATTGTAGTTATTTTTTCTTTTTTAGTGTTTGCTCCTCTTTTTGGTTCTGTCAAAAGGGGGAGAAGGTTATTGTATTTTGTTTCTTTGGTTAAATGCATATTTTTTTCCTTTTGTACTGCATTTTCTTTTATTCCATTTCTTCTTGTTCTTATGGTTAAATTAAATTTTTAAAAAAATGCCTTTAACACTTGCTTACAACAAACATTATTTGACATCATCAAAAAGAATGAGATTGTTGCAACTCATGACCCCAAGTTTGAGATTTTGATGATGACAAATAATGTCGTTTGAATTATCTTAAGATTCATTGAATATTATTTGCTATTGTCCGTGAGTACTAACATTTCAGGAAAGATCAAAAGCAACTCAGGATGACATGAAGACTCAAGAATGGGTATATTAGGAGTAGGAGTCTGTAATATATTTTGTAGTTTATTTTAATTTTAATTTCTTGAGTCTGACCAAAAAATGCATAAAAGTCTGAGCAATCATGCACACACACAGGGGGAGAATGTTTTTAAATGAAAATTTTAGAGTTTTTCTTTCTATGTAGATCGTACTGTATGATATTATTTCATACCGTATGATCAGAGCTTTGTAGGATGATTCTATGAATAGATCGTATCGTACAAATATAATCGTACTGTACGATATGTTCAAATCCAAAACCCTAGCCATCATTTTAACTTAAGTAAGTTATTTTGTGCTGTTCGTACCGTACGAACATTTTTGTACTATACGATTTATTTTAAATACTTACTTAATTTAACACATGATTAGTGCAATAAATCCTGGCTTAATTATAATTTGAACATCGTACTGTATGAACCCTTCATACAATACGATAAACAGAGATGAATTATAATCATCCCGAAGATCATCCTGGACGATCACTTGGGTTTTGTCTCATCGTACTGTATAATGTACATCATACCATATGATGAATAGAGATGATGTTCGATCGTCCCGATTATCGTCCTGTACGATCAGAATTGTTGTGGATCGTACCGTATGATTTAATATCGTTCTGTACAAAATATTTTAAACTGTTCGTACCACTTCGTACCAGGACGAAGTCTATTTATGAATATCGTGCTGTACGATTAGAAACCGTACTGTACGATAATAATGGCTACTTTTGAAATTTCAGGTTTTTGGAGCCCGTTTTTTTAGGTATCAAAATATTAATTTTTTTTAGTGTGAATTAGAGATGAGAACATGGTTAGAGAGGGATTCCGAGGGAGAGAGCTCTTGAGAAGTTCTTTGGGGTTTGAGAGAGGAAGGAGAAGGTGAGCGTTGTGAGGGAGAAGAGGTGTGAGGGAGATCACAAGGTTGCTCCAAACTTGCTGCATCTTGCTCCTCCTGGGGCCCTAGAAGAATTTATGGGAGGATTTCCAAGGGGAAAGGCTCTTCTACATCCGTGACCTTGAGGTACTCTGCCTTCTCCAGGAGGGAGAAAAACGAGAAAGTTCTCTACCGTCGCCAGGAGGGTGAAAACAGAGTTTGGCACTCCGCCACGTCGGGTTGGTGAAAGGGAGTATTGTAAGGGCTTCTCCGCCTTGCCAAGGGGTGCAAAAGGAGAACTATTGCTTGTAGTTAAATACTTAGAGTGGAGGACTCCGGGGAGTGGACGTAGGTCATGGTTTAACCGAACCACTATAAAAATCTCGATGTGCTTTTTCCTTATTGTCTTTCATTACGTCGAGCATTTTATTTTTCAATATTTTCTTGGGAAAATTTGTGAAAAAAAGGTTGTATAAATTTTTATGTTAAAACTTTAAAACATCAAAAAATTATTAGAACTCCTGCTTCCCCGGAGTATTGAAATCAGAGGAGATTTCAAAATATTTTCACAATTCACCCCCCCTCTTGTCCATCTTGTAATTTCACCACAATCAAATATCTATACACTACATAATTCGTACAGGATGAATATATATTCGTACAATACGAATAGAACATAAACATAATACATGAAAATCATACAAACTTCTCAAAGTCAAGTGACTTGCTTTCAATTGTAATACACATAACAAACAAAATAAATCAAAATTTCAAAAATAAGAAAAGATAAAAACTAACATAAACATAAAAACAAGCAACAAAAACAAACTAAAAAGACATAAACATAGAATATTTCAAGTTTGCAGAACTTTTTAAATTTAAGCATTAAGATCAATCACACCTAACCTTGTCTTTAAGAAGCTAATTGTGTAAAAGGCTAGAAGTTTTATAAAAATATATGCAAGTTGATTTTCAGTAGAAACATGATTCAATTCAATTTCTCTTTTGGCTACAGGATCCCTAATGAAATGATGCCTTATAACTATATGTTTGGTTCTAGAACGTTAGATAGGATTCTTTAAAATGCAAATGGCACTAGTGTTATCACAATAATTTGAAATTTTGCTAATTGTTAATTCTAAATCAATTAATCGTTGTTTCAACCAAAGAAATTATGCCACTTAACTTTATAAGGTAAATATATTTAGGTTTAGTAATAGATAGGGCTACATAATTTTTATTTTCTAATGGACCAAGAAACTAATGAATTTCCTATGAATTAATAAGTTTTAGAAGTACTCTTTCAATCAATCCTATAACCTGCAATGTCTAAATCAGAAAATCCAACATTCTCAAATGAAGAGCTGTACTTCGGATATAAAATTCCTATGTTTTGAGCTTCCAAAAAATATATTAAAATCCTTTTTATTGCTATCAAATGTGATTCTTTTAGTTCAGATTGAAACCTAACACACAAATAAAAAACAAAACATTATATCTGGTCTACTAGCAGTCAAATAAAGAAATTATCTAATTATACCTCTAAATTTCTTTTGATCAATAGATTTTTCCTTTGGGTCCTTATCCAACTGAACTGAGGACCTGATTGGTGCACTTATTGATTTAACATTATTTATTTCATACTTTTTGAGAATATCCTTAATATACTTTGAGTGACTAAAAAAAGTTTTCTCCTCAATTTGCTTAATGCTAAAATTAAGAAAATTATTTAGATCTCCCATTAAACTCATCTTAAATTCACTACACATTATTTTAGAAAAATCATCATAAAGATTTTATTTATAGATCCAAAAATGATATCATCAATATATATTTAAACAATGAGTATATCGTCTCCTAATTTCTTCAAAAATAGAGTTGTGTTCACACTTCCTTTTATAAAAGATATATCTAATAGAAAAGTGCTTAACCTCTCAAACCAATCCCTAGGTGCCTGTTTATATCCATACAATGCCTTTTTTAATTTATACATATGATTAGGGAATTTAGAAATTTCAAAACCTAAAGGTTGTTCAATATAAACATCCTCTTGTATCACCCCATTCAAAAAATAACTTTTAACATCTACTTGAAATAATTCAAATCCTCTAAAATAGAAAAAGGCTAATAAAACCCTAACTACTTCAAGTCTTGCTACAGGGGCAAAAGTCTCCTCAAAATCAATTCCTTCAATTTGATTATACCCCTTAGCCACCAATCTAGCCTTATTTCTAACAACAACTCTTGAGTCATTCATTTTATTTTATATACCCACTTAGTTCTAACTACACTTTGATCCTTTAGTCTTTCAATAAATTCCCAAACATTATTCTTTACAAATTGATTTTTTTCTCTTCTTGGATGGACAAAATTTAAATTTATTTGAAAGTGCTTGATTAACATTTATGGGTTCAATCATAAAAATAAAGGAAAAATGGTTAACCTCTTTTCTAACTACATGCCTTGTCCTAACACCCTCACTAGGATCACTTAGAATCAATTCCTTAGGGTGTTTTTTAGAAAATTTTAAATCTTTAGGCGAAGGGCGTTCATTCTTCAAATTTTCTTCCAAATTTATCTTCTCAATCCTTTGGGAGTTATTTTCCATATTATCCTCTTCCAAACTTTGCTCTTCCAAAATGTCATATTCATCAAATACAATATGTGTGGTCTCTTCAAATTCCAAAGTTCTTTTATTAAATACTCTATATGATTTTTCAAAACTAGAGTATCCAAGTAAAATTTCTTCATCAGATTTTGGAACAATTTTTCTTAAAGGAGATTTTTCATTATTGTGTATGAACACCTTACATCCAAAAACATACAAATGAGAGAAATTAGGTGTTCTTCCTTTAAGAAGATCATAGGGTATTTTATTCAATTTAGATGTGATATTCACCTTATTAAGAACATAACAAGCTGTACAAATCGATTCAGCCCAAAAATTTTTAGGAAATTTGTATTCTACTAATATAGCTCTAGCAACTTTAATTAATATTCTATTCTTTCTTTTGACTGCACCATTATACTGATGGGTCCTAGGTGCTGAAAATTATGATTAATTCATTTATCTTTATAATACTCCTCAAATCTTTTATATTCAAATTAACCTCCATAATTATTTTGAATAGTCAAAATTTCACAACCAAGTTTTCTTTTAATCCAACTCAAAAAGCTTCTAAATTCTTCAAATGATTAATTCTTACAAAATAAAAATCTAATCTATATAAATCTTTTAAAATTATTTACATTCATAAATATATAAATCTTACCACCAAGACTAACAGTGCTAACCGGTCCAAAAAGATCTATATAAATAATCTCTAAAGATTTGCTAGTTCTAAGATCCTTAATGAACTAAAAAGAGGATTTCACCTGCTTACCTAGTTGACATGCATCATAAAGGTGATCCTTAGTAAAGTCTAGTTTTGGTATCCAACTAACCAGTTCCTTTTGGATAATTTCTTAAGGTTTTTCATTCTACCGTGATAAAGTCTCCTATGCCATAATCAAGATTCATTAGAAATTATTTTTAAATAAAAAGCATTAGGAGTTTTAATACAGTTCAAATCCAGCATATAAATATTATTTAACCTGGTTTCATATAATACATCATTTCCATTTTGGCTTAATGTGCAGCTAGTGAAAAAATATTTGATGATATAACCCTTGTCACATAGCTGGCTAATACTTAACAAATTATGCTTTAAACCTTCTACAAGTAAAACATTCTCAATGAAAAAATTATTCAAGTTTTTTATCATACATGCCAACCACTTTCTTAGTGGTATTATCTCCCAGTGTAACCCTACCTCCATTCATAGCTCCCTACAATATGAATTGTGTAATGTCTCCAGTCATATGCTTCGAGCAAACCGCTATTTAGGAAGCAAATGCTCTCATGAGGTCTTGTATGAGAAAAAACCTATAAAATAATAAAATATTAGTTTAGGGAACCTAAACAAGTTTGGGTTCTCCTCTTGGAAAAATTATACTAGATGCATATATGAAATAATTTATTTTATACATATTAGGTCTCCACACTAAATAAGTTTTGTTATGTAAAGTACAGATGTTGCAAATTTGAATTCATGGATTATGATTTTGATGATAGTAAACACTCTTGTTTCTTTACGACTGCCTTGCCTTCTGATATTAGAGGTCCACGAGATCTAACTACAATTGGAACCAGCTCAAGATAGGGTAGAATAGGTCTGAGTCTGTTTGTACCTTTTCCCTTTTTCTTGAGTATATTATAATTGGTGTGGCTCATGAGTAACCTTGCACATACACACCTTAGAAGAATTTCTGACTGTTCCTTAGAGTTTACTATTATTGATAACATCGATCGGGATGATATTTATATCGGCCTGGACGATCAGTTCAAAAACAAAAACCCTAATTAAAGAATCCTCATTAAGGCAGTCATCATTGAGCAGATCGGCTTGGACGATACTTGTATCGTCCAGGATAATAGGCTCAAATAAAAAAGAATCAGCCGTCATGATCAATTTAGGTATGTTTTATTTTAGGACATCATCCAGGATGATATCCACATCGGCCTGAGCGATGCAACATAATTATTCCTAAATTAATCTGATAATTAACGAAAGGAATTAATGTTGATTTCATAATCACAATGGCCGGGCCGATCGCAAGATTGGCCAGGACGATGTCCTGGATGATTGACCTCGACCAGCTTCTATTCAGGGTGATGTTTAGGATGATTTGTGATCAAATTTACACTAATCGACCCATACAATATTTTATCATCCTGAATGATATGAATAATTTTTTTCTGTTCGTTCTAGATCATCTCGACTGATTTAGCTTAAATTGCATTGATCGTACAGGATAATATTTATATCGTCTTGAACGATAAAGTCGGCAAGTTGCATTAATGAGCTCGTTTTCAGGTCTTCTATTTAAGCTTTAATAAGACACTTGGTAAGTGTCTTTGGAAGCCATTGTAGCTTCGTTCTTTTGGGGGAAACTTGAAGAGAGAGCTTGAAAGGGAGAGAGGAAAGGGTGAGGTTTGAGAGAGGGAGAAGATCCTTGGAGGGAGACTAAAGTATGCGTGGAGAGGGATTCCACACTGTTGCTCCGGCGTGCTTGCAGCTTAGTACCATCGGATTCAAGGCTTGTCTTGAGGGAAGTACACAGAAGAAGAAGAACTCTTTGGTGTCAAAGGACCCGGCGATTCCGCCGCACCGAGGAAGGTGAAAGTGATTTTGTAAGGGATTTCCGCCTAGCTGTGGGGGCTAAAGGAGATGCACTGAGTTTGGTGCAATACTCGTAGGGTGCCTCCGAGGAGTGGACGTATGTCAAGATTTGACCAGACCAATATAAATCTGGTGTGTTCTTTCCTTTATTATTTCTCATTTAATTTCCCCACTTTGATTTTTGTGGTGAATTTTGGTTTGGTTTGTGCTTTGATTTAAAGATTATTTTAAAATACTAATTCACCTCTCTCTTAATTAGCTTTGGGCTAGCTCATAAGGGCCTAACATCCTCAATGAACTTTTAAGTAGAATCAGAGTGAGATTCATAAAATAAGTTTTTAAAAACTTTTGAATTTTTAATCCATGGATAATTTATCTAATCATAATATTGTGGAAGGTTATTCAATCACCAGACCACCTTTATTTGAAAATATTACTTTTGATTTTTGAAAAATTTGCATGTCTACTTTTTCGCAATCAATTGATTTTTGAATGTGGCAAATGATTTTAACTGGTTATTTTATACCATCTCATATTTTAGATGGAATTAAAACTAATATTCCTTTTAATCAATGGAGTAAAGAAGAGAAAATCAATGCTCAATTGAATGTAAAATCTTTAAACTATTTTTTCTGTGCTTTAAATTTTGAAGATTTTTTTGTTGTTTACACATGCACTACTGATAAGGAAATTTGGGATAAATTACACACCATATACGAAGGAACTAGTAAAGTCAAGCAATCCAAGTTGAATATTTTAATGCATGATTATGAATTATTTTGCATGAAACCTTATGACATAATCTTAGACTTGTATACCAAGTTTATTTAAATCGTTACATCACTACATGCTTAGGAAAGGAGTTTTCAAACTTTGAAAAAATCAATAAAATTCTTCGTCGTCGACTTGATAAGTTTGATACTAATATTGTTATTATTTGTGAATCAAAAAATTTGAATGAATATTCTAATGATAATTTGATTAGCTCACTCATTGCCTATGAGTAAAGCTTGGGTCAAAGACCTTTGGATGTAGGAGAGATGATAGTGCTAAACATGGAGGAAAGTGGCTTAGTTGGTGATGAAGGCGATGACTTGTCAAGCAAATTAAAAAGCTCACCAAAGCATAAGCATCAACAAAAGTGGAACAAAAGTAAAATTAATAAGAATTTTAAGATTTCTTCTAACATTATTTGCTTTGGATGTAGGAAGCCTGGGCAAATGAAAAAACAGTGCCCTGATTTGAGAACCAATTCTAGAAAAGAAAAGGGCAAAGCTACGCAAATTGTAAAAATGAAAAATATTGAGAAGAAAAAAATCTCCTGGGAAGACCTAGCTTCTGAATCATAAGACCAGGAGCAAGATAATGTGTAAACCATTATTCGTGTGCTTTTTTTTATGTGTTTTGTTCGTTTTTGTGTTTTTTTTTTTGTTTATTATTATTATTATTATTTTCTTTCTTTTCTTTTTCTTTTTTGTTAAAATTTTAAGTTTATTTTTCCTTCTTTTTTTGTAATGTTTTCTCTGATCAACACACACGTTCACTTTTCTAAAAATGAAAAACCTACCCTATGTATTTTCTTGAATTCTTATGTAAATTGTGGTTGATTTCTCTAAAAACATTCAAAGGAAGGAAACTCATGATTTTGTCTCCCTATCTCTCTTCTTAAGAGGTTATTCTAATTTTGATACAAAATATTTATCATATTTTAAATTGGATTTTGAAACTGAATTTTTTTCATCTCCCTACATTTTATCTATCGCATAGGAATCTTTTGCAAGTTATTGAATCCACCTCATTATTTTCTTAATCTAGTAGTTCGTTTTGTCAATTTTACAGGTTTGCCTTATTTTTTAAATTTTTAAAAAAGTAACATATTTTGTTTGAAAAAAAAAGGCCAATCACGCCAAATCCCAAAAAGTGGTCAATGACGCCAAATCAAAAGATGCGCAATGATGCCAAATTGAGAAAGATACACAAAGTGTATCAAAAAGTAAAAGATGTGCAAAGAGTGCCAAAAAACTAATAAGAGGGATAAAATGAGCCCATAAAGAGTATGCTTACTTTTTCTGTTTTACTTAAAGCTTAAGAAAACCCTTGATATTTTTTATACTTGATCTTGAAAATCATGATTCTTGATTCACCAACTTTTATATTAATCTTCTATTAGAAATATTTTATGAAAGGAGTTCTGAAAAATTAGTTTTCTTCTTCTAATTTATTCCTTGATTTAGATATTAGATTAAAAAGTTTTTGAGCCTTTAAAAGAACTTGAGCTTGGATTAACAATTTTTGAATTTCTAACATTTGCTGGACTATGCGTTGTCAATCCATTCCTTACTAAGTTTTTGAATAAAATTAAGAGGTAACTTTCTCATTTTAAGAATATTTGTTTTGCTTTTTTTTCTTTCTTTTCATTAGATTATGGATCATTTTTTAATTATTTTTATTATTCTGATTGTTTGTGCCCCTTCTCTTTTTGATAATGTCAAAGGGGGAGAACGTATTATTATATTTGTATCTTCTTTTTCTTCTTTTAAAAATGAAAAACAATAAAATTTTTTTATTTCCCTTATTTTTAAAGTTTTATTTTAATAAGGGGGAGATTAGGATAACTTGATTTCTTTTTTGTAATTTCAACTAGGAATATTTGCCATCATCAAAAAGGGGGAAATTATTGCAAATTTGAATTCATAGATTATGATTTTGATGATAATAAACAATCTTATTTCTCTATGACTACCTTGCCTACTAATATTTCAGGTCCACATATCAGACTACAATTGGAACCAGCTCAAGATTGGGTAGAATAGGTCTGAGTCAGTTTATACCTTTTCCCTTTTTCTTGAGTCTATTATAGTTGGTGTGGCTCCTGATGCTAAGTAACCTTGCACACACACAAACACACACCTTGGAAGAATTCCTGACTATTCCCTAGAGTTTATTATTTTTGGTAACATCGTCCGGGATGATATTGTATCGGCCTAGACAGTCGGTTCAAAAATAGAAATCCTAATTAGGGCATTTTTATTAAGGCAGCCGTCATTAAGCAGATTAACCTGGACGATACTTGTATCGGCCAGGATGATAGGCTCAAATCAGAAAGAATCAGTCGCCATAATCAATTTAGGTATGCTTTATTTTATGACATTGTCCAGGATGATATCCACATGGGCCTGAACGATGCAGCACAATTATGCCTAAATTATTTTGGTAATTAAGGAAAGAAATTAAGGCTAATTGCATAATCACATCGGTTGGGTCGATCACAAGATTGGCCAGGACGATGTCCTGGATGATTGACATTAGCCAGCTTCTATTCATGGCGATATTCAGGATGATTTGTGCTCAAATTTAAACTAGTTGTCCCGGATGATATTTTATCATCCTGAATGATATGAACAATTTTCTTATGTTCATCCCAGATTTTTCCGGCTGATTAGGCTTAAATTTTATTGATTGTACAGGATAATATTTATATCATTCTGGATGATAAAGCGACAAGTTTCATTAATAAGCTCATTTTGAGATCTTCTATTTAAGCTTTGACAAGACACTTGGTAAGTGTCTTTCATAGCCATTGTAGTTTCGTTCTTTTGGGGGGAACTTGAAGAGAGAGCTTGAAAGGGAGAGAGGAAAGGGTGGAGTTTGAGAGAGGGAGAATATCCTTGGAGAGGGGACTTAAGGGAGTGGTGAGGGGGATTCTACACGGTTGCTCCGACGAGCTTGCACCTTAGTACCGTCGAATTCAAGGCTTATCTTGAGGGAAGTTCCCAGAAGAAGAAGATCTCTTTGCTATCAAAGGACCCAGCTACTCCACCGCACCGAGGAATGTGAAAGTGATTTTTGTAAGGGCTTCTACGCCTAGCTGTGGGGACTAAAGAAGAGGCACTGAGTTTAGTGCAATACTTAGAGGGTGCCTCCGAGGAGTGGATGTAGGTCAAGGTTTGAATGAACCACTATAAATCTGGTGTGTGTTCTTTCCTTTATTGTTTATGCATTTAATTTTTGCACTTTAATTTCTGTGGTAAATTTTGGTTTGGTTTGTGCTTTGATTTAAAGATTATTTTAAAATACTAATTCACCTCTCTCTTAATTAGCCTTGGGATAGTTCATAAGAGCCTAACATCCTTAACGAACTTTCAACAAGTGGGTGAAATATGTCTAATCATCCCACAAGTAATGCACTTAACTCCAGAAAAAAGATTTTTTAATCTCCAATAAAAAAATTATCTCTTCCTTGGTTTTAAGATTTTTTATCTCCAAATAGGATTAGTAAAATCTTCAAGTTTTGTGGGTATCCTATTATCCTCAAGTGCTTTCACATTCACTTTAAGAAATGAATTCACATCTTCTAGCACATTAATATCATATTTCAAATAAAATTCTTTATTTTGAGATTCATCCTTAAAAGATTTAAATTCTTTTTCCAATTCAGTGTAGGATGATTTTAGTAATTCATTTTGCTTATTCCAATCATAAAATTTATCTAGTAAGCTCATATGGTTGTTGTCAATCTATGCATGATATTTCCTAAGGGTTTCTTGCTCTTTTGTAATTCTTGCAATTTTAAGTTTAATCTAGCATGTATTTTCTAGAGTTTTCTATATGTAGTATGAATTATTTTAAAAACTTCAAGCAATTCACCATAGGTTAAGTCATATACCTCTTCTTGATCTGACTGATCAAGGTTATCAACCATTAAGCTGTTGGTGGAATTTTGAAAACATGTTTTGAAAAATATTAGTTTTCTTTGGGAGCTTTAAAATTGAGATTTAATTCTAATCTAAATCGAATCATCAGTTAGACAAATTATACTCACCCCCGAAGGTCTACGAAAATAAAATTCATAACGGCGTTCAGGATTTAGAATTATGAAATTAATCTTGAAATATTATGACTAGATGCTAAAGGAGAATCTTCATATAGCCCGAAGGGTCAAAATGAGGTTCAACTGAATATCAGCTACATATATTCAAGAGTGTGATCGTTAGTTCACATCAAACCTTATAAAAGAAAGATGGATCCTTCCCGAGGGAGGAAAATATCATTCGATGATAATTCTTTGAATTATGATAATAATGATCACCTAATATTTTAAATTTTTCCAAAGAAATCCAATTGAGTTTTGAAAATCAATTTTTAAAATCAAGTGTGCGTCGTGTGATTCTAAATCTCTGCTGAGCGCAAGCCCTCGTAGTTTAGATTACATCGTAGAAAACGAGGTCCCTCGAAAACTCTCGATAAAATAATGGCAAATTTTGTTAGAATTTTAGGAGTGATATCAAAGTATGAATAGAATTATTGGAATCGAAAGGAATGGATCAAATTGAGCAAGTTATTAACGGGGTCAAAAGGATG
>CM033689.1:12504497-12549288 GCA_019514585.1 Dendrobium officinale
GTCGTGAAAATTAGGTAAATATTAGATCGAAGTTCAACAAAACTCCTCATGAACTCTTTAAGGTTGGTCACCGAATCTATCCCCTTTAATATTTACGTCTTTTTGTTGCAAGTGCTTCATCTTGAATAATGGTAAAACATCCCTTAGGAAAAAATTTGATCCCAAGTCTGATGAGGGTGTCTTCTTCTTAAGGTTATTCATCTGTAGTAAAGGCCTATAGAAATCTTTAATAAGAGAACCCCTAGTAGATAGAAGAGTCCACCCATGTGGTATTTGATGAATTCAGATAAGCCCTCTAAATCTAAAATTAAGGATGAAGAAATAGAGGCAATTCAAGGAGGTATGAAACTATGTATGACCATTCGCGAGAACGGGTTAGAGACCTCAAGAAGATGCCTAGGAATGGAGATATTCTTCTCTCGTTATCCTAAATAGTTAATTTTAAGAGAACGAGCGCTGAAGGTGGAAAAAGCTACGCATGGACTTAAGGAAGGAGGTTGTCATTCAACATTCACCAGCTATGATAGAACCCAAGAGGTATAGATCAAGCGTTAGGAGATGAATTATGGATCCTAGAATCGACAAGAAGAAATACCAAATTACCAGATTATGTCTATTTGGGGTTAGTCAAGAGACCTAAAGAATGAGTGTAGTTGGAACAAAATGGGTCTTTAAAAAAATAAGGGGATAATACTTAGGAACCATCTCATGCGGAAAAATGCAAGAATAAGTAGCCAAAGGCGGCTACAGATCTAAATTAAGGAATAGACTTAAAAGAAACCTTTAGCCTGGTAGCTAGTAAGAAGCTATTCGAGTTGGCAGCTTAGCTTTTGCGCTTAAAAGTTTTAAACTATATTCTAAAGTGGACGTAATGAGTGCTTTGTCTACACCAGGGTATTCATCAAGTGGGAGGAGTGTAGCGTTGAGCAATCCCCCCGGGTGTTTGAATGTGGACCATCACAATTTGACCAACCATGTGATTCAGAATTAAAGAAAAGTGCAAATGTAATGGCTGGTAAAGAAAGACACCTAGATGACCTGGATTAAGAAAGATGTTAGTAAATTCTTTGACTGTGATAGAGGATTATGTTAAAGAGGGTTGTGTGTGGACACTACCCTCGTGTTACAATAGGTTATTGATGAAATTTGTCATTATGCAAAGTTTATGTGGATGACGCATTTTTCTATTGGAATCTTTAGGATATAAAATGTTTATGGTGTTGAATTTTTAAGAAGATACTGGTAATGAGTTTGAAATGTGCGTGATGGAAGATCTCTTAATTACTTTCTTGGTTTTAGTGTTTAAATAAATGGATAATGGATACACTTTTCTTAGCACAAACAAACAGAATTTAGGATATCTGGTAGAGACAGAGATATTTGAAATGTGTTGTGCTTAAGCCCAGTGTTCACATCCAAAGAGCTTCCACGATTCAGTATTGGTGTGAGAATACGGTGGATAAATGAAAAAATTCATGTTGATCCCTGTACGCAAGTTTAGTTGGAATGATCTGGATATCGTTATCATACCTTAGCTAAGTAGGGATGTGTGAAAATATACTGTTATGTGTGTGTGATAGGCTATGTTGCTATGTCAGGTTAAGCCGATCCTAAAAGGTGTTTTCTTGACTTATACTTACAGTCATGTGTGGAATTCTTTAGTTTATATACTTGGCTACCCCCAGATTACATAGTATATCTTGGTAGCGCTAGCGCACATAATATTTCGTTCCTTTTGAAATGCTTAGGGTACTCAGATTCTAACTTTTGTTTTGCGGGATAGTAGGATTAGATAGAAAAAGCAACCTATGGTACTCTTGTACATATTAATAGGACAATCATTAGTTTTTTTGGTCCAGTGGGGAAGAAAACTTTAGTAGCGACTTTTCCCAGCAGCCGAGGCAGAATATTTTGTCACGTAGGAAGTTGTGTTGCACCATGATACTATGGCTAAAGAAAAACAAACAGATTCTTGTGTCTTGGCCTACCTGTAGGATAAGCTCATTTCAATCTGTGTGTGATAAACACTAAGCGCATTTTGCTGCATCTAAGACCCCGTAATTCACTTAACTTTACTCTCGAATATAAACATATAGACATTAGACACAAACCAATTCACATGTAGAGATTTACAGTTGCTAAGGGAGATATAAAATGCATCACAATTAAATCAACGAAAATCTACTAGGGGAGATCAATTAGGCTGGACATATTTTCCACAACGACCTCTAGCTCTTTGGGACAACCTTTAAAAAGCACCTTGTGGATATTAGAACTAGAATGTCATAGATAATTAACTGCATAAAAATTAAAATAAAACAAATAAGGGGATGCTCCTGATCATTAACAAAAAAACTTACACAAAAAGGCATCTAAAGGATGATTCTGTAATTATCGTATAATGGTAATGATACATAATAGACTATACTAATGTTCGGTATTTTATAATCATACCCAGAACACACCTAATCGTGATTTCTCGTGATGTTGAAAGTCAATCCGTAGTAGATATAGTACGGTTGTACTTAATGTAACCATGATTAGAGTTCAGATCTTTAAAATATATTCTCCTACTTCGTAATGTTCGGTGACTAGGGTCAGCGAAATACATTTGGGATGATTTTTAAGCGTAGCTGATACAGTTTGATTATTTGCCAATCACTGATTACTTAACGATATCTCTCCAATCATACTGTTTGATCCTCCTCAAAATGGATGAAGAACAAAATAAAGGCGTTACGGTAGGATAGTATTAATCGTACAAACACGATACTTTACAACACCTTGTTTGTATGGTTTGTCACCACATCATGTTTCACCTGAATAAATTTATTGTCATACAAAACGATCGAAATTTCCTTTGAATCAGGTACGAGATTTCATCGTAACTGTAACATTTTTTGATTCCTTTGATCGTCCCCCCCCTGTTCTCACTCTTCTTTTCCTTTTTTCCTGCTACATCTTTTCTCCTTTCCTCCTTTTTCTCACACCACGAATGAAACCAATCTTAAACATATTTAATAACCATAGATCGTTACTCCTACGAATACAAGATCGTACTAATACGAAAATTCATAAGTTGCCCGGCTAAGGAACGCACTTTTTTTCTGTCCAATTATCACATCTCACCTCTCCCCATGGTCCACCTTCCCTCACTATCGTTAATTTCCAGGCTCAGGTCACTGTTCTTCTAATCCCCCACTCTGACCTCACTGACTCTACTCCACTCAACAAACAATCAACACTAATGCAACCTGTCTACTTCATCACATTTCACACCTTCCTCACTTTCACTCTCAAAAAAAAACACGATGATGTCTTGCTCCAGCAAGAGAGGCCGTTTGGCAACGGGAAGTTCGTCTTCTACTTCTAGCCATCACAGCGCTATCGAATTTCCTGAGTGTGATGAAAATGAGGAAGCCTACCATAAATAAAAGGCCTGTTAAAATTATCTCCTTACCTAAATAAAATGCTCAATCAGGCTTTTTGCCAGCAATTTGAAGAGTTCGAAGGTACTAAACCTTTTTGCTTCTTCACCACCTTTCAGTTCGAGCCTCCTCACTGAGGTTGGGCCCTCCCTTTAAACCTACAACTCCGAACTCTTATTAGAATTTATAGCAATTCACCTCACCTTCATGATTGTCGAACAACACAACTTTCAATCCTTACCTTTTTTTGTCGTCAAAAACATAGAAATCACCAGGAGCCGACATCGACCCAAAATATATTGGGCTATCCACTGAGAAGGTACCAAGGGTTCGTTCACTTCCTCACAAAATGATATTTGATTGGAGAGATGTTAATATCGTCAATATCAACACCCTGCCCTTACTCGTCCAATCACTAAATTGGAATGCGCCAGAATTATTCAACATAGTCCTTAGAACCTACTATAATTTCCAAAGTTTTGCGACCTGGATCAACATGACCCATTTATTTTAATCTTGTCACTTCCTAATCTCATCATGGTCCAAACACCAAAATTCGATGAGGAGTCCGATTGTTTGACACTACATGTTTAATTGTTGACTACCATTACACTTTCATATGCCACGACCTTATACACTACTTACTGTCTCCCTACCTACTCGCCAAAAACAAAACTATAGCTCTTTGGATCACCTTATAGGATATATTCCTCCATAAATAAATATGAATTGACTTATCCTCAGTGAATACCCAGCAATAATTCCTAATTTTTTAAACGGATGCCCTCTTTCCTTATTCTTTTCCATTGGTGACATGAGCCAGAATAACCTATTTTTTGATGAAGAAGAAGGAAGGAAGATGCCCC
The DNA here is from genome assembly GCA_019514585.1 of Dendrobium officinale. Lineage (NCBI taxonomy): Eukaryota > Viridiplantae > Streptophyta > Magnoliopsida > Asparagales > Orchidaceae > Dendrobium > Dendrobium officinale. Next base: position 12,508,792 of record CM033689.1, read on the forward strand.
AGCCGCAGCTCAGCACGTCAACGACGACATGCACCACCCGAGCACACCTGCACCAGCACACGATGATTTGGTCGAACGCTTCGACCAACTTCAGACTCGTCTAGATACTCACATTCAAGAACAACATCAGCAACACGAGACAAATATGCAATAGTTTAGAGAACACTTTACTGCTAATGATCAGCTCTTTGACACTCCTCTTTCAGTACTTCCAACTAAACCCACTCCTCCACTACCTACTGATCTGGATCCTCCACTATAAATTATATTTGTATTGTAGTTATTTTTTCTTTTTTAGTGTTTGATCCTCTTTTTGGTTCTGTCAAAAGGGGAGAAGGTTATTGTATTTTGTTTCTTTGGTTAAATGCATATTTTTTTCCTTTTGTACTGCATTTTCTTTTATTCCATTTCTTCTTGTTCTTATGGTTAAATTAAATTTTTAAAAAAATGCCTTTAACACTTGCTTACAAACAAACATTATTTGACATCATCAAAAAAGAATGAGATTGTTGCAACTCATGACCCCAGAGTTTGAGATTTTGATGATGACAAATAATGTCGTTTGAATTTATCTTAAGATTCATTGAATATTATTTGCTATTGTCCGTGAGTACTAACATTTCAGGAAAGATCAAAAGCAACTCAGGATGACCCCCCCAAAAAATGAAGACTCAAGAATGGGTATATTAGGAGTAGGAGTCTGTAATATATTTTGTAGTTTAATTTTAATTTTAATTTCTTGAGTCTGACCAAAAAATGCATATGCAAAAGTCTGAGCAATCATGCACACACACAGGGGGAGAATGTTTTTTTAAATGAAAATTTTAGAGTTTTTCTTTCTATGTAGATCGTACGGTATGATATTATTTCATACCGTATGATCAGAGCTTTGTAGGATGATTCTATGAATAGATCGTATCGTACAAATATAATCGTACTGTACGATATGTTCAAATCCAAAACCCTAGCCATCATTTTAACTTAAGTAAGTTATTTTGTGCTGTTCCGTACCGTACGTACGAACATTTTTGTACTATACATTTATATTTAAAATACTTACTTAATTTAAACATGATTAGTGCAATAAATCCTGGCTTAATTATAATTTGAACATCGTACTGTATGAACCCTTCATTACAATACGATAAACAGAGAATGAATTATAATCATCCCGAAGATCATCCTGGACGATCACTTAACGGTTTTGTCTCATCGTACTGTATAATAAATAATTACATCAAATACCATATGATGAATAGAGATGATGTTTGATCGTCCCGAATTATCGTCCTGTACCGAACAGAATTGTTGTGGATCGTACCGTATGATTTAATATCGTTCTGTACAAAATATTTTAAACTGTTCGTACCACTTCGTACCAGGACGAAGTCTATTTATGAATATCGTGCTGTACGATTAGAAACCGTACTGTACGTAATAATAATGGCTACTTTTGAAATTTTCAGGTTTTTGGAGCCCGTTTTTTTAGGTATCAAAATATTAATTTTTTTTTAGTGTGAATTAGAGATGAGAACATGGTTAGAGAGGGATTCCGAGGGAGAGAGCTCTTGAGAGAAGTTCTTTGGGGTTTGAGAGAGGAAGGAGAAAGGTGAGCGTTGTGAGGGAGAAGAGGTGTGAGGGAGATCACAAGGTTGCTCCAAACTTGCTCGCATCTTGCTCCTCCTGGGGCCCTAGAAGAATTTATGGGAGGATTTCCAAGGGGGAAAAGGCTCTTCTACATCCGTGACCTTGAGGTACTCTGCCTTCTCCAGGAGGGAGAAAAACGAGAAAGTTCTCTACCGTCGCCAGGTAGGGTGAAAACAGAGTTTGGCACTCCGCCACGTCGGGTTGGTGAAAGGGAGTATTGTAAGGGCTTCTCCGCCTTGCCAAGGGGTGCACAAAAGGAGAACTATTGCTTGTAGTTAAATACTTAGAGTGGAGGACTCCGGGGAGTGGACGTAGGTCATGGTTTAACCGAACCACTATAAAAATCTCGATGTGCTTTTTTCCTTATTGTCTTTCATTACGTCGAGCATTTTATTTTTTCAATATTTTCTTGGGAAAATTTGTGAAAAAAAGGTTGTATAAATTTTTATGTTAAAACTTTAAAACATCAAAAAATTATTAGAACTCCTGCTTCCCCGGAGTATTGAAATCAGAGGAGATTTCAAAATATTTTCACAATTCACCACACCCCCCTCTTGTCCATCTTGTAATTTCACCACAATCAAATATCTATACACTACATAATTCGTACAGGATGAATATATATTCGTACAATACGAATAGAACATAAACATAATACATGAAAATCATACAAACTTCTCAAAGTCAAAGTGACTTGCTTTCAATTGTAATACACATAACAAACAAAATAAATCAAAATTTCAAAAATAAGAAAAGATAAAAACTAACATAAACATAAAAAAACAAGCAACAAAAAACAAACTAAAAAGACATAAACATAGAATATTTCAAGTTTGCAGAACTTTTTAAATTTAAGCATTAAGATCAATCACACTAACCTTGTCTTTAAGAAGCTAATTGTGTAAAAGGCTAGAAGTTTTTATAAAAATATATGCAAGTTGATTTTCAGTAGAAACATGATTCAATTCAATTTCTCTTTTGGCTACAGGATCCCTAATGAAATGATGCCTTATAACTATATGTTTGGTTCTAGAACGTTAGATAGGATTCTTTAAAATGCAAATGGCACTAGTGTTATCACAATAATTTGAAAATTTTGCTAATTGTTAATTCTAAATCAATTAATCGTTGTTTCAACCAAAGAAATTATGCCACTTAACTTTATAAGGTAATATATTTAGGTTTAGTAATAGATAGGGCTACATAATTTTATTTTCTAATGGACCAAGAAACTAATGAATTTCCTATGAATTAATAAGTTTTAGAAGTACTCTTTCAATCAATCCTATAACCTGCAATGTCTAAATCAGAAAATCCAACATTCTCAAATGAAGAGCTGTACTTCGGATATAAAATTCCTATGTTTTGAGCTTCCAAAAAATATATTAAAATCCTTTTTATTGCTATCAAATGTGATTTCTTTTTAGTTCAGATTGAAACCTAACACACAAATAAAAACAAAACATTATATCTGGTCTACTAGCAGTCAAATAAAGAAATTATCTAATTATACCTCTAAATTTTTCTTTGATCAATAGTTTTTTTCCCTTTGGGTCCTTATCCAACTGAACTGAGGACCTGATTGGTGCACTTATTGATTTTAACATTATTTATTTCATATTTTTTTGAGAATATCCTTAATATACTTTGAGTGACTAAAAAAAAAGTTTTCTTCCTCAATTTGCTTAATGCTAAAATTAAGAAAATTATTTAGATCTCCCATTAAACTCATCTTAAATTCACTACACATTATTTTAGAAAAATCATCATAAAGATTTTATTTATAGATCCAAAAATGATATCATCAATATATATTTAAACAATGAGTATATCGTCTCCTAAATTTCTTCAAAAATAGAGTTGTGTTCACACTTCCTTTTATAAAAGATATATCTAATAGAAAAGTGCTTAACCTCTCAAACCAATCCCTAGGTGCCTGTTTATATCCATACAATGCCTTTTTTAATTTATACACATATGATTAGGGAATTTTAGAAATTTCAAAACCTAAAGGTTGTTCAATATAAACATCCTCTTGTATCACCCCATTCAAAAAATAAAACTTTTAACATCTACTTGAAATAATTCAAATCCTCTAAAATAGAAAAAGGCTAATAAAACCCTAACTACTTCAAGTCTTGCTACAGGGGCAAAAGTTCTCCTCAAAATCAATTCCTTCAATTTGATTATACCCCTTAGCCACCAATCTAGCCTTATTTCTAACAACAACTCTTGAGTCATTCATTTTATTTTATATACCCACTTAGTTCTAACTACACTTTGATCCTTTAGTCTTTCAATAAATTCCCAAACATTATTCTTTACAAATTGATTTGACTCTTCTTGGATGGACAAAAATTTAAATTTATTTGAAAGTGCTTGATTAACATTTATGGGTTCAATCATAAAAATAAAGGAAAAATGGTTAACCTCTTTTCTAACTACATGCCTTGTACCTAACACCCTCACTAGGATCACTTAGAATCAATTCCTTAGGGTGTTTTTTAGAAAATTTTAAATCTTTAGGCGAAGGGCGTTCATTCTTCAAATTTTCTTCCAAATTTATCTTCTCAATCCTTTGGGAGTTATTTTCCATATTATCCTCTTCCAAACTTTGCTCTTCCAAAAATGTCATATTCATCAAATACAATATGTGTGGTCTCTTCAAATTCCAAAGTTCTTTTATTAAATACTCTATATGATTTTTCAAAACTAGAGTATCCAAGTAAAATTTCTTCATCAGATTTTGGAACAATTTTTCTTAAAGGAGATTTTTTTTCATTATTGTGTATGAACACCTTACATCCAAAAAACATACAAATGAGAGAAATTAGGTGTTCTTCCTTTAAGAAGATCATAGGGTATTTTATTCAATTTAGATGTGATATTCACCTTATTAAGAACATAACAAGCTGTACAAATCGATTCAGCCCAAAAATTTTTAGGAAATTTGTATTCTACTAATATAGCTCTAGCAACTTTAATTAATATTCTATTCTTTCTTTTGACTGCACCATTATACTGATGGGTCCTAGGTGCTGAAAATTATGATTAAATTCATTTATCTTTATAATACTCCTCAAATCTTTTATATTTCAAAATTAACCTCCATAATTATTTTGAATAGTCAAAATTTCACAACCAAGTTTTCTTTTAATCCAACTCAAAAAGCTTCTAAATTCTTCAAATGATTAATTCTTACAAAATAAAAATTTAATCTATATAAAATCTTTTTAAAATTATTTACATTCATAAATATATAAATCTTACCACCAAGACTAACAGTGCTAACCGGGTCCAAAAAGATTCTATATAAATAATCTCTAAAGATTTGCTAGTTCTAAGATCCTTAATGAACTAAAAAGAGGATTTCACCTGCTTACCTAGTTGACAATGCATCATAAAGTGATCCTTAGTAAAGTCTAGTTTTTGGTATCCAACTAACCAGTTCCTTTTGGATAATTTCTTAAGGTTTTTCATTCTACCGTGATAAAGTCTCCTATGCCATAATCAAGATTCATTAGAAATTATTTTTTAAATAAAAAGCATTAGGAGTTTTAATACAGTTCAAATCCAGCATATAAATATTATTTAACCTGGTTTCATATAATACATCATTTCCATTTTGGCTTAATGTGCAGCTAGTGAAAAAATATTTGATGATATAACCCTTGTCACATAGCTGGCTAATACTTAACAAATTATGCTTTAAACCTTCTACAAGTAAAACATTCTCAATGAAAAAAATTATTCAAGTTTTTTTATCATACATGCCAACCACTTTCTTAGTGGTATTATCTCCCAGTGTAACCCTACCTCCATTCATAGCTCTCCTACAATATGAATTGTGTAATGTCTCCAGTCATATGCTTCGAGCAACCGCTATTTAGGAAGCAAATGCTCTCATGAGGTCTTGTATGAGAAAAAACCTATAAAATAATAAAATATTAGTTTAGGGAACCTAAACAAGTTTGGGTTCTCCTCTTGGAAAAATTATACTAGATGCATATATGAAATAATTTAATTTTATACATATTAGGTCTCCACACTAAATTAAGTTTTGTTATGTAAAGTACAGATGTTGCAAATTTTGAATTCATGGATTATGATTTTTTGATGATAGTAAACACTCTTGTTTCTTTACGACTGCCTTGCCATTTCTGATATTAGAGGTCCACGAGATCTAACTACAATTGGAAACCAGCTCAAGATAGGGTAGAATAGGTCTGAGTCTGTTTGTACCTTTTCCCTTTTTCTTGAGTATATTATAATTGGTGTGGCTCATGAGTAACCTTGCACATACACACCTTAGAAGAATTTCTGACTGTTCCTTAGAGTTTACTATTATTGATAACATCGATCGGGATGATATTTATATCGGCCTGGACGATCAGTTCAAAAACAAAAACCCTAATTAAAGAATCCTCATTAAGGCAGTCATCATTGAGCAGATCGGCTTGGACGATACTTGTATCGTCCAGGATAATAGGCTCAAATAAAAAAGAATCAGCCGTCATGATCAATTTAGGTATGTTTTATTTTAGGACATCATCCAGGATGATATCCACATCGCTTTTTGCCTGAGCGATGCAACATAATTATTCCTAAATTAATCTGATAATTAACGAAAGGAATTAATGTTGATTTCATAATCACAATGGCGGGCCGATCGCAAGATTGGCCAGGACGATGTCCTGGGATGATTGACCTCGACCAGCTTCTATTCAGGGTGATGTTTAGGATGATTTGTGATCAAATTTACACTAATCGACCCATACAATATTTTATCATCCTGAATGATATGAATAATTTTTTTTCTGTTCGTTCTAGATCATCTCGACTGATTTTAGCTTAAATTGCATTGATCGTACAGGATAATATTTATATCGTCTTGAACGATAAAGTCGGCAAGTTGCATTAATGAGCTCGTTTTCAGGTCTTCTATTTAAGCTTTAATAAGACACTTGGTAAGTGTCTTTGGAAGCCATTGTAGCTTCGTTCTTTTGGGGAAACTTGAAGAGAGAGCTTGAAAGGGAGAGAGGAAAAGGGTGAAGTTTGAGAGAGGGAGAAGATCCTTGGAGGGAGGAGACTAAAGTATGCGTGGAGAGGGATTCCACACTGTTGCTCCGGCGTGCTTGCAGCTTAGTACCATCGGATTCATTCCGGCTTGTCTTGAGGGAAGTACACAGAAGAAGAAGAACTCTTTGGTGTCAAAGGACCCGGCGATTCCGCCGCACCGAGGAAGGTGAAAGTGATTTTGTAAGGGATTTCCGCCTAGCTGTGGGGGCTAAAGGAGATGCACTGAGTTTGGTGCAATACTCGTAGGGTGCCTCCGAGGAGTGGACGTATATGTCAAGATTTGACCAGACCAATATAAATCTGGTGTGTTCTTTCTTTATTATTTCTCATTTAATTTCCCCACTTTGATTTTTGTGGTGAATTTTGGTTTGGTTTGTGCTTTGATTTAAAGATTATTTTAAAATACTAATTCACCTCTCTCTTAATTAGCTTTGGGCTAGCTCATAAGGGCCTAACATTCCTCAACGAACTTTTAAGTAGAATCAGAGTGAGATTCATAAAATAAGTTTTTATTTAAAAACTTTTGAATTTTTAATCCATGGATAATTTATCTAATCATAATATTGTGGAAGGTTATTCAATCACCAGACCACCTTTATTTGAAAATATTACTTTTGATTTTTTTGAAAAATTTGCATGTCTACTTTTTCGCAATCAATTGATTTTTGAATGTGGCAAATGATTTTAACTGGTTATTTTATACCATCTCATATTTTAGATGGAATTAAAAACTAATATTCCTTTTAATCAATGGAGTAAAGAAGAGAAAATCAATGCTCAATTGAATGTATAAATCTTAAAATCTTTAAACTATTTTTTCTGTGCTTTAAATTTTGAAGATTTTTTTTGTGTGTTTACACATGCACTACTGATAAGGAAATATTTGGGATAAATTACAACACCATATACGAAGGAACTAGTAAAGTCAAGCAATCCAAGTTGAATATTTTAATGCATGATTTATGAATTATTTTGCATGAAACCTTATGACATAATCTTAGACATGTATACCAAGTTTATTTAAATCGTTACATCACTACATGCTTAGGAAAGGAGTTTTTCAAACTTTGAAAAAATCAATAAAATTCTTCGTCGTCGACTTGATAAGTTTGATACTAATATTGTTATTATTTGTGAATCAAAAAAATTTGAATGAATATTCTAATGATAATTTGATTAGCTCACTCATTGCCTATGAGTAAAGCTTGGGTCAAAGACCTTTGGATGTAGGAGAGATGATAGTGCTAAACATGGAGGAAAGTGGCTTAGTTGGTGATGAAGGCGATGACTTGTCAAAGCAAATTAAAAAGCTCACCAAAGCATAAGCATCAACAAAAAGTGGAAACAAAAGTAAAATTGATAAGAATTTTAAGATTTCTTCTAACATTATTTTGCTTTGGATGTAGGAAGCCTGGGCAAATGAAAAAACAGTGCCCTGATTTGAGAACCAATTCTAGAAAAAAGAAAAGGGCAAAGCTACGCAAATTGTAAAAAATGAAAAATATTGAGAAGAAAAAAATCTCCTGGGAAGACCTAGCTTCTGAATCATAAGACCAGGAGCAAAGATAATGTGTAAACCATTATTCGTGTGCTTTTTTTTATGTGTTTTGTTCGTTTTTGTGTTTTTTTTTGTTTATTATTATTATTATTATTTTTTTTCTTTTCTTTTTTTTTTTTTTGTTAAAATTTTTAAGTTTATTTTTCCTTCTTTTTTTTGTAATGTTTTCTTCTGATCAACACACACGTTCACTTTTCTAAAAATGAAAAACCTACCCTATGTATTTTCTTGAATTCTTATGTAAATTGTGGTTGATTTCTCTAAAAACATTCAAAGGAAGGAAACTCATGATTTTGTCTCCCTATCTCTCTTCTTAAGAGGTTATTCTAATTTTGATACAAAATATTTATCATATTTTAAATTGGATTTTGAAACTGAATTTTTTTCATCTCCCTACATTTTATCTATCGCATAGGAATCTTTTGCAAGTTATTGAATCCACCTCATTATTTTCTTAATCTAGTAGTTCGTTTTGTCAATTTTACAGGTTTGCCTTATTTTTTAAATTTTTAAAAAAGTAACATATTTGTTTGAAAAAAAAAGGCCAATCACGCCAAATCCAAAAAGTGGTCAATGACGCCAAATCAAAAGATGCGCAATGATGCCAAATTGAGAAAGATACACAAAGTGTATCAAAAAGTAAAAGATGTGCAAAGAGTGCCAAAAACTAATAAGAGGGATAAAATGAGCCCATAAAGAGTATGCTTACTTTTTCTGTGTTTTACTTAAAGCTTAAGAAAACCCTTGATATTTTTTTATACTTGATCTTGAAAATCATGATTCTTGATTCACCAACTTTTATATTAATCTTCTATTAGAAATATTTTATGAAAGGAGTTCTGAAAAATTAGTTTTCTTCTTCTAATTTATTCCTTGATTTAGATATTAGATTAAAAAGTTTTTGAGCCTTTAAAAGAACTTGAGCTTGGATTAACAATTTTTGAATTTCTAACATTTGCTGGACTATGCGTTGTCAATCCATTCCTTACTAAGTTTTTGAATTAAAATTAAGAGGTAACTTTCTCATTTTAAGAATATTTGTTTTGCTTTTTTTCTTTCTTTTCATTAGATTATGGATCATTTTTTTAATTATTTTTATTATTCTGATTGTTTGTGCCCCTTCTCTTTTTGATAATGTCAAAGGGGGAGAACGTATTATTATATTTGTATCTTCTTTTTCTTCTTTTAAAAATGAAAAACAATAAAATTTTTTTATTTCCCTTATTTTTAAAGTTTTATTTTAATAAGGGGGAGATTAGGATAACTTGATTTCTTTTTTTGTAATTTCAACTAGGAATATTTGCCATCATCAAAAAGGGGGAAATTATTGCAAATTTGAATTCATAGATTATGATTTTGATGATAATAAACAATCTTATTTCTCTATGACTACCTTGCCTACTAATATTTTCAGGTCCACATATCAGACTACAATTGGAACCAGCTCAAGATTGGGTAGAATAGGTCTGAGTCAGTTTATACCTTTTCCCCTTTTTCTTGAGTCTATTATAGTTGGTGTGGCTCCTGATGCTAAGTAACCTTGCACACACACAAACACACACCTTGGAAGAAATTCCTGACTATTCCTAGAGTTTATTATTTTTGGTAACATCGTCCGGGATGATATTGTATCGGCCTAGACAGTCGGTTCAAAAATAGAAATCCTAAATTAGGGCATTTTTATTAAGGCAGCCGTCATTAAGCAGATTCCAACCTGGACGATACTTGTATCGTGCCAGGATGATAGGCTCAAATCAGAAAGAATTCAGTCGCCATAATCAATTTAGGTATGCTTTATTTTATGACATTTGTCCAGGATGATATCCACATGGGCCTGAACGATGCAGCACAATTATGCCTAAATTATTTTGGTAATTAAGGAAAGAAATTAAGGCTAATTGCACATAATCACATCGGTTGGGTCGATCACAAGATTGGCTAAGGGACGATGTCCTGGATGATTGACATTAGCCAGCTTTCTATTCATGGCGATATTCAGGATGATTTGTGCTCAAATTTAAACTAGTTGTCCCGGATGATATTTTATCATCCTGAATGATATGAACAATTTTCTTATGTTCATCCCAGATTTTTCCGGCTGATTAGGCTTAAATTTTATTGATTGTACAGGATAAATATTTATATCATTCTCGGATGATAAAGCGACAAGTTTCATTAATAAGCTCATTTTGAGGATCTTCTATTTAAGCTTTGACAAGACACTTGGTAAGTGTCTTTCATAGCCATTGTAGTTTCGTTCTTTTGGGGGGAACTTGAAGAGAGAGCTTGAAAGGGAGAGAGGAAAGGGTGGAGTTTGAGAGAGGGAGAATATCCTTGGAGAGGGGACTTAAGGGAGTGGTGAGGGGGATTCTACACGGTTGCTCCGACGAGCTTGCACCTTAGTACCGTCGAATTCAAGGCTTATCTTGAGGGAAGTTCCCAGAAGAAGAAGATCTCTTTGCTATCAAAGGACCCAGCTACTCCACCGCACCGAGGAATGTGAAAGTGATTTTGTAAGGCTCTATCTCTACGCTAGCTGTGGGGACTAAAGAAGAGGCACTGAGTTTAGTGCAATACTTAGAGGGTGCCTCCGAGGAGTGGATGTAGGTCAAGGTTTGAATGAACCACTATAAATCTGGTGTGTTCTTTCCTTTATTGTTTATGCATTTAATTTTTGCACTTTAATTTCTGTGGTAAATTTTGGTTTGGTTTGTGCTTTGATTTAAAGATTATTTTAAAATACTAATTCACCTCTCTCTTAATTAGCCTTGGGATAGTTCATAAGAGCCTAACATCCTTAACGAACTTTCAACAAGTGGGTGAAATATGTCTAATCATCCCACAAGTAATGCACTTAACTCCAGAAAAAAGATTTTTTAATCTCCAATAAAAAAATTATCTCTTCCTTGGTTTTAAGATTTTTTATCTCCAAATAGGATTAGTAAAATCTTCAAGTTTTGTGGGTATCCTATTATCCTCAAGTGCTTTCACATTCACCTTTGGGAGCTTTAAAATTGAGATTTAATTCTAATTCTAAAATCGAATCATCCCGTTAGAAAAATTATATCACCCCGAAGGACGAACATAAAATTTCATAACGGCGTTCAGATTTAGAATTATGAAATTCATCTTGAATATTATGACTAGATGCTAAAGAGAATCTTCATATAGCCCCGAAGGGTCAAAATGAGGTTCAACTGAATATCCAGCTACAATATTCAAGAAGTGTGATCGTTAGGTTCACATCCAAAGCCTTATCAAAGAAAGATGTATCTCCCCGAAGGGAGAAAATATCATTCGATGATAATTCTTTGAATATGATAATAATGATCACTAATATTTTAAATTTTTCCAAAGAAATCCAATTGAGTTTTGAAAAATCAATTTTTAAAATCAGGTGCGTGTGTGGTTCTAAATCTCCTACGAGCGCAAGCCCTCGTAGTTAATTACATCGTAAAAAAAACGAGGTCTCCTACGAAAAACTCTCGATTAAAATAATGGCAAAATTTTGTTAGAATTTCTAGGAGTGATATCAAAGTATGAATAGAATTATTGGAAAATCAAAAGGGAATGGATCAAAATTTGAGCAGTTATTAACGGGGTCAAAGGATGAGAGGTAGGGGACACTTTGAGATTTCCAGAACCATCTGGAAGTGTCCCAACTTAATCTAAGTGTTGGGCTTTATGTTTTAGGATTGAGATGAAGCTTTAATTAGAGTTAAGTATTTTATTAGAAATTTGGGACTATATTCCCGAAATTTGGGGTCTTATAATCAAAGATCTGCCCCGGATCCTAAATCTATTTTGGACACTGGACCACAGTCGTCCGATCCTAACTAATGCAGTGCAAGGTCTGGACTTACCCCGGCCTGGATTGGGGAGCCAGCTAACCACCTAATCGATTTAAAATACATGAATCCGGTCTTTTTATGAAAGAATGGTAAGGACGTTGTAATTAAAGTTTTGGAGAGTTGGGGCCGACATCTAGAGACTCTCCTAATTGGCCCCTTTGACATATGTTGGGTGCAAAAATGCTAAACTGATGCAATTAAAATTTTGACTCTTTTGGTTTGTATCTAATGCAATGCATGCTAGTTAACAACTTCCAATCAAGTATGCTTGAAATTTTAAAAAACAGGCTTATAAAATAGTTTTTTAGAAGACTGGACTTCCCCAGGTCCGGCACCTCGTCCTCATAGGTCAGACTATCCGGACTCTACCCGCAGGCGGGGAAGGGTCTAAAGCAAGGAAAGAGTAATGCAAAAATATGCATGCGACCCCGGGGTCGATCCCCGGCTAATTTCCTAGATTCGTTATCTTTCTATGTTATTTAGACTCACTAAAATTTTGGACTTTAATATTTTGAGTATAAAACTTTCACACCCTCACGAGCCTCACGTATCCAGGCGAAAACAAAGAGCGGCATGCAATCGCCAAAAAAACTAGTAAAAACAAGTAATCCTAGAGGCAATCAAATCATCACATCAAATATAAATTAATTAATAAATGTCCATAGGCAGAATTGCCTTGCTTATTACAAACCAGAATATTGCAGAAAGTAAAGTGGCCGGGCACCACTGACAACAACCCGGATTCTAAACCTAGTAACGACGCAAGTTATTTTGAGTGGGATACTCTCAATCTTCAAATCTTCAAATCTTCAATTTCATTCTTCTTTGGACTCCTTTTCTTCAATCTTCTTGGAATCTTCGTGGTGGATTACCCAAATGGACAAGAGGGCACTTCCCTCTAAGGGGGAAGGCCACTCTTTCCTCTTTGGGTAAGGAAGAGGTATGATCCAAATTTGGATTTCCAAATGGAAAAGGAGTGTTCCCTAAAGGGGTATCCTTTCCTCTTTGGAATCCAAGCTTTGGATCTATGTATCCCAACTCAAAATCAACTTTCACAACACTTGACACTTGTACAAATTACATTTATATCAAAATAAAAGATCTAGACTCACCTGCAGGGTTATCCTAAGCAATTAATATATATAAAGCAATTATTCCCAAGCAGTTGTATATGAGCAAAAAAAAGTAAACACACTGGCCACGCTCTTTTTATGATTTGGGGGCTTTAGCAGCTGAAGCACCTGTGCAAAGAGTTTATAATATTTATGCATTTTTTGATTTGCCCCCTTTTTATATTGCCCTGCATGAGCGTGGCCACCTGCAGAAAACTGTGTCAACATCCAGATCGTACCTAACCTAAGGGTAATCTAGTCGCCAAACACATCAATCCATCCACAGAGTACAGAAAAAGTAAGCAGACACAGCAAAGCAATTTCATCCACAACATGCAGTGAAAACTACGAAAAACCCGGCACACAGCAGTAAAGTAAACACCGGCCTAACCTAGATCTAGAGTTGGTTGTCCTAGCACATCATCTAAAGTGTGTGTAAAAGGTCGTGTGGCTGGGGTAGGTCCTAAAGTGGGTAATTAGTTGAAGTTGTCTAAAAGTCTGGATTTGTTAAGGCTTTAAAAGGGGAGTTAATGTTAAGATTTAAGTATTAATAAAATTAAGAATTTTAATTAAACTTATTTTAAAAGTTAATTGATTACTACCTTTGTTTCACACCGACACCGAGGCCGTGAAGTTTATTTCACCTTCCTTGGGGCTAAGCTAATAGCCTCGTAGGCCTGGGTTACCCAGCAGCAATCGGGTTTGATTAAGTTATTTAAGTTGGTTGGAATTAAAGGAGTGGATTGATATTAAAGGGAGTTGGTTACTGATTTTAATGGGTTGGTTGAGAATTTTATGATCCTATTAAAGAAATTCTAGAATTTGGGAGAGTTAATGAATTTTTGAAGTTATCCAGATATGCTAACTAAGGGGTCAAAACTTGACTTTTAAAATTAAAGTTAATCTTAAGGGTTTCAGATTTTTAATAAATACTAGACCTAATTATGAGTTTTTAGACATATGGCACATTCAATTTGGAGTTTTCTATCAAAAGTTATGATTTTTTTAGAAGTTTGGATATTTATGAAAATTTTCAATTATTTCAATTAAAGACTATTCTAGTGATTTGGGCCTAAATGGATCTCAAACTCCCTGAAATCTCTCCCAAAGATCAGAGGTGATCTAAGGGGAGATTATCAAGCATTAAATTAATTCTTGGGATTTTTAATGATTATTAATTAATTAATATTAATTAAACATTGAATTTTACTTAAAATTAAATTAAGGCTTAATTTGATGTCCCAATCAAGGGCTTTTAATTCTCATGGGTTAAGGTTTCAACACTGATTAATATGAAGTATTAAACTTGAATTTTGGATTTAAAAGGGATTTATTAGGATTTAATTAAGGCTAGGGGGCAATTCTAGCAAGGGCAAGCTATGGCTCCTAATTGGTGAACCAAATGAACTCCAAATCTGATGAAATTTGGACCATGGGGTCACATGATCCCAAGGCCTGAACACACCAAATTTGGGCTCAATTGGAATACTCTAAGGTGGCTAACTAAGCCACCTAAGGTGAGCTCTAAGTCACCTTCAAAAAATCCTAGGGAGCTATCCTAAGGTTGGATTGGGGCAAAGTCAGTGGCCCTAAACTCCATATCCTAAGCATAATCAACACACACAAAAAACCAGATCCTAATTCTCATTGGATAGGCTTAAATCCCAATTTGAATTTAAGGGTCAACCCATGACCCTTAAACTCAAAATTGGGGGAAAGTGCCCTTAGACCTTTAAAACAGGGGAGACAAAAATTTGGACATGTCAAAGACATGCCCAAATTCAATCTCCCAAAGTTCCATGCCCTGGAGACTTAACTACAAACAGTAATTGCATAAATTGAAATAATACCATTAATGAAATTAAGCTTAACATACATGCAATTAGGGCCTGGAACCATAGGGCTTTTGAAGATCTCCCTGAGACCTTTCCAATGAGCCTAAAAACACCTAATTTGGTCAAGTGTGCAGGGAGATATGGATTTTTGAAGTTCCCTTGATTTTCTGGAATTATTAATCCAGCCATTACACAGTCAGCCGCGCTTTACACGCGGCGCGTCCCGATTGGCTGGGCAATCATTGGCGCTGACTGGGTAACGGTCGGATTAATCGTAGCCGTCGGATGCGGGATCGGACGGCTAGGATTCAAGGCGCTCCGGAACCACGGGATTTAATCCGAGCCGTTGATCGGAATCAATGGCTGAGATTTCGTCTTCAACCTCCGCTCTTACCCGAGGCCGTGAACCTTCTCCGGCGTGATCCGATTGATCCCGCCGGCGAACTTCGACAAAATTTCACAGGGAGGATCAGGGGGGTGGAAACCTTCAATCCAACGGTGGAAATCCGTTGGGGTGAAGGTTTTCTTCACACTTGACCGGACTACCTAGCTAGGGAGCTCGGGATGAAGGAATTACCGCAGAGAAAGTCTCAACGAATGAGCTTCTCTATCTGGAAGCTTCAGGAGACGAAGGCGAGCAGGTTTCCTTCAGAGGCCGCGACTGGAGAACGGCTGGAGGTATGACTTCGAGCGGGACGCCGAAGCCTTTCGCCGGAGTTCGCTCGAAGCGATGGAAGGGACGGTCTGGGAGCTCGAAGGAAGGTGCTGGGAGATCGAGGAAGCTCTGGGGAACCGTTCGAAAACTCTGGGATCGTCTGGCGAGCCTTGGGGAGCACCACCACCCTATTCAGCCTCCTCCCCGCGAGCTCGGACGGCCAGGATTGAAGTGGAGGAGGTCGCGGATTGATGCCAAGTGGAAAGGGGCACCATTCCAGAGAGCTCGTGAGCCTCAAGCCGGCGAGCCACAGCCTTTGGAAGGCTTTCGGTCTGGGGGGACCACCGGAGCTTGCTCTCCATTGGTTCCGACCGCCGCCGGCCATGGTCTGGGTCGGATTGACCAGGGAAGGCCGATGGGGACATGCTGGAGCCAATTGTGGAGTCAAATTGGCCTGGGGAAGCTGGGATCGATCTGGTGGCTCGGTTGGGCTCGAACCTGCTTGGTTTGAGTCGGATTGAGCTCGATTCAGGTCAGACCAGACCCTGGGTTTGATATGGGAGGCAGGTCTGGGTCTGGTGCACCCAATGCAAGTGGCAATCGGGTCGAATTCGATCTGGATTAAAAAGATGGCTCGGGTTGATCCAAACCTGCTCGGTTCGGGTCAATTTGGGCTCAACCCAGGTCAGGCCAGACCCTGGGCTTGAAGTGGGAAGTGGGTCTGGGTCTGGTGCACCCAATGCAAGTGGCAATTGGGTCCAATTTGATCTGTGTCAAAGGTTGGCTCGGGTCCAAGTGTTTTTGGCTACTTTGGGTTAGCCTAACTATTGACCCAAGCTAGCTCAAGGCATGGGCTGGCTGGAGGAGGTGTATTGGACCTAGGGCCACCTATGGGAGGTGTTGGCCAGGTTCAATTGGATTTAGGTTGAGAGTTGGCCCAATCCCAAGTGCTATTAGGCACTTTGGGCTAGCCTAACTCTTGACCTAAATGAGCCCAAGGATTGGGCTGGTCAAGGAAGGTGTATTGGGTCAATGGGAACCCAATGGCACCTTGATTTGGATTCAATTTGATTAAGATCAAAGGATGGCTCAAGGGAGGTCTCTCTTGGGTCACTTGGGTCAAGCCATAAGGCTAACCCAAGTAAGCCCAAGGCTTGGATGACCAAGAGGGGTCTCTTGGGTACCCAAGGGTTCATCCCATACATTCAAAGGACTTGGAATGGAGTAGATTCAAAATTTTGAAAGGGGAGGGGTGTATGGGTCCATGGGTCAAACTTGGTTGACTTGGTCAACCAGGTTGACCCAAGGTCTGGGTTTGAGTTCAACAAGTTGAGTTTGATATTTGAAATTCATTGGAAGTGGTTTCAAAGAGTTTGGAATTGATTTGAATTGAAATAGCCATTAGAAATCTCATAAGGGTATTTTAGTCAATTTTGGCCCATTGGTCAACTAGAGTAAAAAATGATTCTGAAAAATGCAGTTTACTGCTCAATGGGTTAAAATCAAGAGTCTGGAAGTGATTGGAAGCTTGGATAAGGGTTCCAAGGTCAAGATCTCAAAGGGGTTAGGTTCAATGGCATAGGCTGTAAATATTTGAAGGTTTTACAGCCTTTGGATTTTAATTCAGATTCTGGGGTTAAAGACCTCAAAATGAGCTAAAAGTTGGAGAGTAACCTCTAGAGACATGTCTTATCACTTTACAAGTGATAGACCTTGAATCAGAGACCATTTGAGTAGGTTTTGAAATGTTTGAAAAATCTCTAAAAAGGGTCTTTAGGACAAGGCCTTGAGACTTAGGATTTGAGTCTGGATTTCTGGATTTGGAATAGATTTTAAGTTGGAATGATTAGTATTGAAGTATCCAAATCATTTACAATCATGTGGTGATTGTTAATGAATGGATGAGGCCAAAGCTAGATTGAAGCTTGGATCAAAGTCTAGGTTAAAATTTGGATTCTCAAGTGGATTGAGTCAAAGTTTGAATATGTTTGAAATTTGAATTAATTTGAATTTGAATTGGATGGAGTTTGAGATTTAAATTGATCACAGGTAGGGATCAAATTAAAATTGGAGTGGATCAAATATAGGAATTGATTTGAGGTTGAGGTTGATCAAGGGTGGAGATTGATTTGAAGTTGGAGTGACCCTAAGATCTAGAAGAATTCTAAGATCTAGGATTTAAGGGAATCCTAGGCTCTAGAGTGGACTCTAAGGTCTTGGATCTAGAAGGATCCTAAGGTCTAGAGTGGATCCTAAGGTCTGGCTCTAGGAAAGGATCTTAAGGTCTAGAGTGAATCATAGGATCTAGAATTAATCTGGAGTTTGGAAGGGCCTTAGTGACCTCATACAAAAATGAGGTCAACAAATGGACCCCCAATGTGTGTAGTAGAAGGAACTTCTGCTGCACACATTGGCGTTGACCGAATGGAAGTAGAATTTTGAGAATGAAAGGGAGATCATCTCCCAACCTCAAGCCTATAGGATGCTAATGGAAGGCTTACACCTATTGGACAAGGAAAACTGGTGAAACCAAGGTAGGGAATACCTAACCTTGGGTCTAAGGAAGGGCATCACCCAACCTTAGGCCTATAGGATGCTGATAGAAGACTTACTCCAAATAGGCAGATTAACTGGAAACCAAAGTAGGGAATACCTAGCTTTGGGTCTAAGGAAGGGCATCACCCAACCTTAGGTCTACAGGATGCTGATAGAAGACTTACTCCTAGTAGACGGATCAACTGGAAACCAAGGTAGGGAATACCTAACCTTGGGTCTAAGGAAGGGCATCACCCAACCTTAGGCCTATAGGATGCTGATAGAAGACTTACTCCTAATAGGCAGATTAACTGGCAAACTAGGGTGGTGCCACGAAGGGCGTACTCCACCACTAGCCACGTACTCCACCACTAGCGAATGGTCATGTGGGGAGGAAACTTGCTCCACACAGAGGACCGAAACTGGCAAACTAGGATGGTGCCACGAAGGGCGTACTCCACCACTAGCGAATGGTCATGTGGGGAGGAAACTTGCTCCACACAGAGGACCTCAACTGGCAAACTAGGATGGTGCCACGAAGGGCGTACTCCACCACTAGCGAATGGTCATGTGGGGAGGAAACTTGCTCCACACAGAGGACCTCAACTGGCAAACTAGGAGGCCACGAAGGGCGTACTCCACCACTAGCGAATGGGTGCTCCCACGAACTGGGGCGCCACGAACTCTCCACCACTAGCGAATGGTCATGTGGGGAGGAAACTTGCTCCACACAGAGGACCTCAACTGGCAAACTAGGATGGTGGAAGGGCGTACTCCACCACTAGCACGAAGGGCGTACTCCAACTGGCAAACTAGGATGGTGCCACGAAGGGCGTACTCCACCACTAGGAATGGTCATGTGGGGAGGAAACTTGCTCCACACAGAGGACCTCAACTGGCAAACTAGGATGGTGCCACGAAGGGCGTACTCCACCACTAATCCCCGGGGGAGGAAAATGCTAGGGTCAAGTGCCACGGAGGGCGTACTCCACCACTAGCGAATGGGGGTCTAATGCTAAGGGAAGGGGAAGGACACCACTAATCCCCTTAAGCTAGAGAAGTGCCACGGAGGGCGTACTCCACCACTAGCGGGTCTAATTAAGGGAAGGAAGGACCTAAAAAGGAGAAGGCGAAGAAAAAAAAAAAAAAGAAAAACCTTAAAAAAAAAGGTAGGATCAAGTTGTAAATCAAGAAAAGGATGTTTTATTAATTGATAAAATGAGCTACATCAAGCATAGTATTTCTTAAGGAAACGCCCATTAACAGGTAGCATTGGGTGGTTCCCTTTACAATCTACTAACTGATATGAGCCTCCTTCGTAGACAGTCTCTATAACGAAGGGTCCTTCCCACGTAGGTTCAAATTTGCCTCCCAGCTTCCGATGGGCCAAGATAGGCCTCCGAAGGACCAATACCAAGTCTCCCGCTTGGAAGGTCCTAGGTCGCACTAACTTGTCATGGGCTTGAACCATACGGGATTTATACAACTCTAAACTTTGTTGAGCTTGGAGACGTCGCTCTTCAAGGCCTTCGAGTTCTTCCAATCGTAGTTTTGCATTTTGTTCATTGGTAATTTGATTCTGAACTGCAATTCTAAGCGAAGGGATTTGTATTTCCAAGGGCAGAACAGCCTCAGATCCATACACTAGTGCAAACGGGGTGGATTGGGTCGGGGTTCTATAAGTGGTACGATAAGCCCACAAAGCTTCCACCAACCGCTCATCCCACTGCCGTTTGTTATCATCAAGGGTCTTTTTGACAATTTGCACCAAAGTTTTGTTGAAGGCCTCGGCCAATCCATTCGCCCGAGGGTAATAGATCGTCGAATATCTCCAATCAATATTATGGCGCCTTACAAAACTATTGATTTTTGTAGACTTGAATGCGGACCCATTATCGGATATGATTCTGCGAGGTACGCCGAATCGATATACAATATGGTCACGAAAGAATTTTAAGACATGGTGTGATGTTACGTTTCGTAGGGGAATTGCTTCCGCCCATTTTGAAAAGTAATCAGTTGCTGCTAATATGAAACGATGACCTCTCGCGGAGGGAGGGTCAATCGGCCCAATGATATCCGTGCCCCAACTTTCGAAGGGCCACGAGGCTATCGTAGGGTGCAACACATTAGGCGGCTGATGTAAAACCACACCATGGACCTGACATTGATGACAGTGCTTTGCAGTATTCATACAATCGTCAATCATTGTAGGCCAGTAGTATCCAAGTCTTTTAATCTTTAATTTCATTTTTGGACCCGATTGATGTGCACCGCACAGTCCTGAATGAACTTCATTAACAATTTTCTGGGCTTCTCGCTTGTTCAAAACAGCGCAGCCACATGTGATCAAAGGACCGACGGTACAACAGATCGTTAACTAGTGCATACGATAGGGCACGTTTCTTAATCTGGTTGGAGAGTGATTTATCCTGGGGAAGCTTCCCTTCTTTAAGGTAATCGACTAAGGGTCGTCTCCAATCGCCTTCTTCGTCAATCGTCGAAGAGGCAGAAAGGATCTGAAGGGGAGTCTTACTAATGTGTTCCAAATCTATAAGGGAGAGGGTCTTACGACCCTGTATCTCTATAGGGATGGAATCCTCCTCAGGACATGCAAATTCCTTTGCAAGTTTTGCTAAGGCATCCGCCGCAGAATTGCTTCCACGGGGAACCCTATACAAAGTAGCAATGGGGATTTGTTCCAACAAGTGAAGTGTGTACTGGTGATATTTTAGGAGATTCGGATTCAAGACTTTATAAGTTCCGGCGACTTGGTTAATAACTAGTTGGGAATCTCCAAAGATCTTAATCTCTTTAATCTCCATTAGAATTGCAAGTTCCAAACCAGTTATCAGAGCTTCGTATTCAGCTTCGTTGTTTGTGCAAGGCTCCGACAAGTGGTAGGAAAAATGCATCATTCCTTTTTCTGGTGTAATAAAAATTAGACCGACTCCAGCCTTTCCAGGAATTACAGATTGTTGGGTCGCAATCCTACGAGAGGATGCTGCCCCATCAAAATATAATTCCCAGATGGCCTCTCCAGATTCCCCCAAACTCATGATTTG
Source organism: Dendrobium officinale (assembly GCA_019514585.1). Classification (NCBI taxonomy): domain Eukaryota; kingdom Viridiplantae; phylum Streptophyta; class Magnoliopsida; order Asparagales; family Orchidaceae; genus Dendrobium; species Dendrobium officinale. The sequence continues at coordinate 12,530,129 of CM033689.1, forward strand.
TTCGTCGGGGGTAAGTCATCGTTCAGAGGAGAATCTGCCGGCAGCGGGTGTGCTGCCAGAAAGTCGGCAACAGCCTGTCCTTTCACAGCACGAAGAGGAGTGAAAGTAATCTCAAATTGCAACAATATCATAGACCAACGAGCTAAACGTCCTGACAACGTAGGGTCGGGTCATAAGATATTGCAAAGGATTAACTCTTGAAATCAAACTGATTGAGTGGGAGAGCATGTAATGCCTCAGTTTCTGAGCTGCAAAAACTAAAGCAAGACAGTGCTTCTCTATTGACGGATATCGAATTTCAGTAGGAAGGAGTCTTCGACTAAGGTAGTAGAGAGCATTCTCTTTTCCTTCGTCGTTAACTTGAGCTAACAGGGCACCTAAAGACTCATCTAGAGCTGCGGTGTAGAGGATTAATGGCTTTCCCGGAATCGGAGCTGCCAAGACTGGCGGGTTAGAAAGGTATCGTTTGATATCGTCAAAAGCATTCTGACACTTCTCGCCCCATACAAATTTAGTATCCTTTTTCGCAAGGACAGAGAAGGGTTGACATCTCCCGGAAAGATTAGAAATAAACCTCCTTATATATGCCAATCTACCTTGTAGAGACCTCAACTGAGTAAGACTCTTAGGAGATGGCATATTTAAGATGGCTTCAATTTTAGCAGGATCTATCTCGATTCCGCGGTGCCTCACTACGAATCCTAAGAATTTTCCCGAAGCGACGCCGAAGGCGCACTTCAAGGGGTTCATTTTCAAATCGTAGCGGCGCAACCGTTCGAAAACAACTCTTAAGTCATACAAGTGAGCCTCTTTAACCTTGCTCTTGACAACTAAATCATCAATATAACATTCAACTTGATTATGAATTAAGTCGTCAAAGATACGGGTCATGGCCCGTTGGTAGGTTGCTCCGGCATTCTTTAAACCGAATGGCATTACCTTATAACAAAAGATTCCAATAGGGGTTCTGAACGCCGTATTTCTCTCATCTTCAGGGGCCATCCTGATTTGGTTATAACCCGACGAGCCATCCATGAATGAGAAAATAGCATGTGAGGAGGCAATGTCCACCATGAGCTCTGGTATTGGTAGAGGGAACTCATCTTTAGGGCATGCCTTATTCAGATCCCTATAGTCGACACAAATCCGAATCTGACCATTTTTCTTTCGAACTGGCACGACGCTGGCCACCCAAGAGGGGTATTGTTCCTCTCGAATGAATCCGGCTTCTGCCAATTTCTTAACTTCAGAAACGACTTGTTGCTCAATCTCTAAGCGCATGCGTCGAGGAGCTTGTTTAACAGGAATGGCATCATGCCGAACCCCAAGTTTGTGAATTGCTACCTCAGCAGGCAAACCTGGCATTTCATCGTATGTCCAGGCAAAGCAATCCCTGAACTCGAATAACAACTGGATTAAGTCTTGGGTTTCACCCTCGCTTAACAAAGTACTTATGAAAATCGGACGGGGGTCATCATCGTTTCCCAGGTTAATTTCTCTCAACTCATCGACTGTCGACTTAATTTCCTCTTCAAATTCAGGGGGTGCATCCCGAACTTGAAGATCATCGGGATCGTCTAAAGTCTCCAAACAGAGTCCATCTAGAGGACAAGGAGGATCTGTAGGGACATTTGGAGAATCGAGATGGTAAGTTATCATTAGGCAATACTCATCATCGTCGAATGAACTAACTGTTCCAAAGCCAATACCACTTGTTGGATTTTTATTTATTTTTGTTCGCCAAATATTCTCGTGGTATTTAGCTTGACCCTTAGTCCATCGGTATGGTATAGAACCTTTAGAAAAAGTATTTTTTTTACACAAACAGGGAAGTAGCCGAAAGGTAATTCCATTAATTCATTAAAATCTGCCTCCTCAAGGGTTACATCGCCTTCGTCCCTTGCGGAGGAGGAGCCAGGAAAGAATTTCTGGACTTTCTTAACTTCACCATCCAAGTTGGGGGCCACTTTGACTTCCAACCCTACAACCCTGCCTGCCGACAGTGGGGTCAGAGAAAGGGCCTCAATCCTTCTAGTGAGCTTTTCATACATTGTTAATTCGGGCTCGTCACTTTTAACTTTTGAAATATCTACCTCAGGGTCACTGTCCTGGTCTAAAGTGAGATCAAATTTTGGAGGAGTATTTATGTTTTGATAATTGAGAGAGAGGGCAGCACCTTGATTTTCTAGTTCACTATCGGAATCTGATTCCAAATCAATATACACAGGTGCTGTTCTCCTGTCTAATGAAGCACGGCCTCGACCTCGTGCCCTTAAAGCCATCCTCCCACCTCTTTGAGGTAATGTGCTTGGAGGTCTAAGGACAACGATATCAGAGTCGTCTTCACTACTCGATTGAATCATTTCTTGATTGATATCCTTATCTTTTTCTTTCTTTTGGTTGAATTTTTGTCCAACCATTTTCTCCTCAAATCTGATCTCTAATTTAGAACGGGACAAGGACCCTTTTGGTACGAAATATGCAGCATCTTCGTAGATCCCAATTTCTTGAATCGAGAATGGTTGCAAATCACCCTTAATCACATGTTCAATGCCGTCTCGTTGATACTTAATGCATTGGTGCAGGGTAGATGGAACCATTCTATATTCGTGAATCCAAGGTCTACCTAGAAGTGCGTTAAAGGACGTAGTCGAATCGATTATATGAAATTTAGCTTCAGTTTTTAAACCTCCTATTCCCAGGAGTAGAGTGATCGAACCTAAAAGCTCTCTCTCGCCCTTCTCGTTGAACCCACGAAGCACCAACCTGTCGGTTGAAAGCTTGCTAGTATCAACTCTGAGATAAGCAAGGGTCTTTATGTTCATCACGTTGACCGATGCACCCGGATCAACAAGGACTCTTGATAACTTGAAATTTCCCACATCTACAGTAATGTAGAGGGGACGATTGTGGTCAGCAGTTCCCAAGAGTAAGTCTTCGTCTGAAAAGGTAACCCCAGGGACCTCTTTGAAGTAGAGAGCCTCACCTTCTGAAGTTGCAGCCAACTGTGTTAAGCAAATCTCGGGATCGAGAAGTGCTTTAATTAGAGACTCCCTCATTTCTTTGGAAAGAAGGAGGGCGTCATAAATACTTAATTTTGCTGGCAACTTCCTAAGGTGGGCTAGCACATTGTAATCAACCTTAGGAACGACAGACTCGAAACCCGGAGGAAATTAGAGGGAATTCTGGTTGTTGAGGGGAATCCGGACTTAGATTTTCGAATGAGGATTGCTTGCCTTTGTCCTGAGGGGGCAACCTAGGGGGTAAGACTTTACCGCCACGGAGTTGCACCTGCTCGACGTCTTCGGGCGGGCAAACTAGGGCAGTGTCTACACACACCATAGGTGTTGGATCATCATTTCCTGAAAGCGAGTCAGAATCTGAAAGTTCTATCAAGATAGGATTTCCTTGGAAATTGATCTGAGGGAAATCACTTTCTGATAAAGCTTCACATTCGACCTCTTCTTGAATAGTCGAATCAGTGAGGTTGGTTTGATTAACCTCATTATTTATTTCATTAGGAGTTTGATTCAAAACAGGAGAGTCATCAATTTGCATTTGAGATTCATGGTTAATCATCAAGACAGAAGTAGAAGGATGTTTTTTATTCATCTTTTGACCCTTTGCCTTTGATGGGGCAAAGTAAAAGTCAGATAACAAAAGAGGGGAAAGGGTTTTTTAACACCACCATCCGCCATTTTAATACATCTCTCATCTACACACTTCCTCTCTACAAAATCAAATTTTTCTTCTTTTACATTTTTTTCTCAGTAGTTCCTAAGACTACTGGAGAGGAAAGTGGCTCAACATCCTTCTGCGAAGCATCCAGGTCAACCTTCCACACCGGGGCCTGGGCTATCGTAGTCAGCTGTTGAGAAAGACGAAAAGACTTGTTAATCGACTTTTTAAGTGCCCGGGACAAAGCAATGTCCCAACCATCTTCAACAAAACAAGAAGAGTTAAGAGGATTACCTGAAATGGTCTTAATTGAAGCCTTTTCTGGATCAACCAAGTATTCTTTAGGTATTATAATGTTACCTTGGGTGTAGTTCCTCTCAAGCCAGTCTTTAAACACAACGCAGTCCTCAAGAGGGTGACTAAGCATCCTGTGGTACGGGCAATACTTGGGATCATCTTTCTTGCTCTCATCCTCAGGCCTCCTAGCCTCTGGCAACTGAAAATCTGGTTTTTTTAACAGACTTCTGAAGATCTTCTTAACTGACTCCCTTTTAAATGGATAAGGCTTTGCCAATCTCTCTCTAAAAGGGATGGAGGAGGGATCTCTAGTATGTTGAGGAACTATCTGAAAGGGCTGCTTCTGAGGCGGCTGTGGTGGAAGTGGAGTGCTAGGCTGACTAATCACTGGCCTCTTTCCTTTATCTACTGCTGAGACCACAGCTTTCTTTTCAAATGTTTTCACCAATTTTGGACCCTTCCTTTCTTCAGACTGTTCTCGTAAGAATGGCATCCTAGGAGCCTCTTCCTGCAAATTGCTAGCCTTATTAAGAAGTTTCTCAAAAGTTTTAATAGTGAAACCCTTCAGGAGAAAAGCAACAGGACCGTGGATATTCTTCAAAAGGATCTCCACAGCATGTTGTTCTTGCAACTGGGGTTCACACTTCATCGAGAGGTTTCGCCACCTCAAGATGTACTCAACTAGAGACTCTCCCGGCTTTTGCTTTTCAACCACGAGATCGCCCACGGTGGTGCGTTGTTGTGCTCCAGAAAATCTCTTAAGAAAGAGGTTTTCTAGGTCGCTAAAGGTTCTTACTGAACCGTTGGGCAGATCGGCGTACCATTCAAAAGCAATGCCGGATAGACTACTTACAAATTGGCGAAATAGTAGAGCATCCGACCCTCCTGCATTGCAACAGCTTGCTCGGAAGTGGGCCAGATGCTGTCTCGGATTTTCGATTCCAGTGAAAACTTTAAAAGTTGGTGGCACAAAGCCCTTTGGGTAAGGAACTAAGTCATATTCCTCGGGGTAGGGTCTACCCTTTGAAATAGACACAGTTCCTTGAGCATGGGCTAAGGCCTCCCTTACCTGGTCCTCAATTAACTGCTTGATATCCTTCTGAGGTGGGATTGAAGGAATGGAGGAGACTGCAGGGTGAACTGGAGGTGTCTCTACTGGACAAGGGAGAGTCACAGGTGGTGACTCGAGAGGTCTGGAATTAAATTCTGCCCTTTTGGCCTTTTCTGTGAGCTCTCGAGCTGACTGGTGGATCATAAAAGACTCTTGCTGTGATTTGTCTAACTTCTCTTGCATTTCTCTAACTTGTGACATCATGCTAGCAAGCTGAGTCTCCAAGTTTTTTATGTGTTCTTCATCTCTATCTTTCACAGACTCATCTGACTCTGACTCAACAGCATGCGGATCATCATCCTTAACAAATCGGCGCTTGCTGGGCTCAGCTTCTTTATTAGATCCTCTAGTTTCGACCACATGAATGCCCCCAACATAATCATCTTCATCTCCGAGGAGATCATCCGTATCAGGGTCAAAAGAAGCCATTCCTTCTTTGTTCAACAAAATGTTTCTTATTTCCTGAACTACCTCCTCGACCGGTCTATCCCCAATTGACTTAGGGTCAAGGGGTAAGTATCCTTTATACTCAGCCATATCAAACAACTCTTCAGAATCCATAAGGGCGATGATTTCTGCAAGTTTTTGGATTAGGATCTGGTTGAGACTTTGTATCCGGTTCATTTTCCATTTCTAAATCCTGGTCAATTCCCTCCTCTTCGACTATCCCAGAGCTGGTAGTCAGAAGAGTGACATCCTCTACAGGGAGAGGGACATATTCCTCAGGAGAAGTAGGAGCTTGTAAGGTGATAGTTCCCACATCTGGTAAGGTAAGGTCCTCAGACACCTGACTAAGGGGCCTAGGAATGACACTCGGACTTTGGGGATCATCAACTGGGGTAACAGGAATGGTAACTATTGGATCCGGGGTCAGACTGGCTGTGGTAGGGCTGTCAACTGTAACAACTGGAGTACTAGCCTGAACATCCATCAATTCAACTGCACTCGGAGTAGGGTCGACTGAAACTCGTTGGAGCTGCAGAATGAACTTAGAAGTTCTAGGAGGTGGTGGTAGATTCTCCAATTTAGTTCTTTTTGGCACATATCTCCTTTCAGGAGATTTAGGTCTTTTTCCTTTAAGGTCCACAGACTTTTGAACTTCAACCCCCTTTGGTTTAACAATCACAGAGGCCAATCTTACAGGTTTATGTGGGGGTACCGGGGGTCTACCAGTAGAGTGGCGGCCTCTCTCGGACCCAGTCAACACAATACCCTCTGTTTGAGAGGACGGAGGGCGTGGCACCCAGTGATATCCATCAACCAGTACTGAAGTAGCAGGCTGTCTGACATACTTCTTATTCTTTCTAACGAATTGTGGGGTTAAATTCTTTGCTTCAGATACTTCTTCCTTCAACACTTCTTTTTGGAAGCGATGTGAGATCACTCCCTTCAATTGTTTCACATATTCCTCTTTAGTCTGCCCGGTCTGTGCGGCGCAGGTATGAATTATATTTCTCAAAGTCCTTGTCTTTTGGAGATGTCTTTCTTTCTGAGTTTTCTTAGTCGAGTAGTCGACCGGGCATGGTGGAGAACGAGCTATCCTAGCTATCCTCTCCTCCCCTTGAGCTGAAGCCAGGGGGTAAAAGCGACTTCCCTTTAGGAGGGGAGAGGAAGCAGGAATAGGTAGCTCCTCAACAGCCTCAGGTTCTACTTGAGCCAAGGTCTTAAAGGGTGGAACTCTCTTAGCCTTAGAGATTTTCTTTCTAAGTCTCCTCAAATAGTTCTTCTTCTGGTTCTTAGTGGTGAATCTAAGTCCAGAACTAGACCCTTCTTCAAAAACAGACTTAATTTCAGTGGGAGGCTCAACAACTGGTTCAGATTGTTTCTGATCATCACTGACTACTGGCAAGGTGGGTGCAGATCCCACAATTAACTCAACTACTGGGGGAGTTTCCTTACTAGCATCTAGGCTCACAATCTGGTGTCCATCCATAGAGAGCTCAAGAGTACTAAATCCCATTCCAAAAATAACAGTGCTCCCTTGGTCATTAACAGTCGAATACAACTCTCGGTCAAAGGAGAAAATCAGTTGGCCAGCCATTTGAAATTTTCTGAAAATTAAAGAAGATGATTGAAATTAGATCTTTTTGAAAAGAGTGGTAAAAAGTATTTTATTATTATTTTTTTGAAAGTATGACATATGTTGGCCCACAAGGAAATCGTATTGGGTAACACATGACAACTTGGAGAAAAATTTTTTTTTTTTTTTTAGGAAATTTTGAGAATTTGAAAAGGGGTTTTCTTACAGGTTCCCAAAACACAACGGGCAGAGTTTCCCCTTGCCCGAAGGCTTATGGAATTGTAAGAAAGCCCAAGTAAAAAAAGGAATAGTTTAACCCTCCCCATCCTTAGAAGTCAAAGGGGAAATGAGGGGGTTAAAACTAAAAAGTTTGGCATGAAATCAAAAATTTTGAATTCCTTTCAATTTTAAAGATTTATACGTTGAACGAAAAATTTATCGACCATAAATCCATAAAATTAAATAGGATATCCAGAGATCTGATTTGACACTGTCGCCTCACAGGCTATGCTGGGGCAGAAGGTCAAAATCAGAACGAAAAGCCAAATTTAGAGGTGGAACCTCTCTTTTAATATTTTGTTATTATTTTAGATGTTGACCACACTCACCCAAGGAAGAAATGAGCAAAGGGACCAACGGAAGAAATGATAGTTAAAACTACCGATGAAACAAAATTTTGCCATTATTAAAGATGGAGAGAGAGATTTGTCCCACCGGGCGTGCCATTCTTTTGTTGGTGGAATTTTGAAAACATGTTTTCGAAAAAGATTAGTTTTCTTTGGGAGCTTTAAAATTGAGATTTAATTCTAATTCTAAAATCGAATCATCCCGTTAGAAAAATTATATCACCCCGAAGGACGAACATAAAATTTCATAACGGCGTTCAGATTTAGAATTATGAAATTCATCTTGAATATTATGACTAGATGCTAAAGAGAATCTTCATATAGCCCCGAAGGGTCAAAATGAGGTTCAACTGAATATCCAGCTACAATATTCAAGAAGTGTGATCGTTAGGTTCACATCCAAAGCCTTATCAAAGAAAGATGTATCTCCCCGAAGGGAAAAAATATCATTCGATGATAATTCTTTGAATATGATAATAATGATCACTAATATTTTAAATTTTTCCCAAAGAAATCCAATTGAGTTTTGAAAAATCAATTTTTAAAATCAGGTGCGTGTGTGGTTCTAAATCTCCTACGAGCGCAAGCCCTCGTAGTTAATTACATCGTAAGAAAACGAGGTCTCCTACGAAAACTCTCGATTAAAATAATGGCAAAATTTTGTTAGAATTTCTAGGAGTGATATCAAAGTATGAATAGAATTATTGGAAAATCAAAAGGGAATGGATCAAAATTGAGCAGTTATTAACGGGGTCAAAGGATGAGAGGTAGGGGACACTTTGAGATTCCAGAACCATCTGGAAGTGTCCCAACTTAATCTAAGTGTTGGGCTTTATGTTTTAGGATTGAGATGAAGCTTTAATTAGAGTTAAGTATTTTATTAGAAATTTGGGACTATATTCCCGAAATTTGGGGTCTTATAATCAAAGATCTGCCCCCGGATCCTAAATCTATTTTGGACACTGGACCACAGTCGTCCGATCCTAACTAATGCAGTGCAAGGTCTGGACTTACCCCGGCCTGGATTGGGGAGCCAGCTAACCACCTAATCGATTTTAAAATACATGAATCCGGTCTTTTTATGAAAGAATGGTAAGGACGTTGTAATTAAAGTTTTGGAGAGTTGGGGCCGACATCTAGAGACTCTCCTAATTGGCCCCTTTGACATATGTTGGGTGCAAAAATGCTAAACTGATGCAATTAAAATTTTGACTCTTTTGGTTTGTATCTAATGCAATGCATGCTAGTTAACAACTTCCAATCAAGTATGCTTGAAATTTTAAAAACAGGCTTATAAAATAGTTTTTTAGAAGACTGGACTTCCCCAGGTCCGGCACCTCGTCCTCATAGGTCAGACTATCCGGACTCTACCCGCAGGCGGGGAAGGGTCTAAAGCAAGGAAAGAGTAATGCAAAAATATGCATGCGACCCCGGGGTCGATCCCCGGCTAATTTCCTAGATTCGTTATCTTTCTATGTTATTTAGACTCACTAAAATTTTGGACTTTAATATTTTGAGTATAAAACTTTCACACCCTCACGAGCCTCACGTATCCAGGCGAAAACAAAGAGCGGCATGCAATCGCCAAAAAAAAACTAGTAAAAACAAGTAATCCTAGAGGCAATCAAATCATCACATCAAATATAAATTTAATTAATAAATGTCCATAGGCAGAAAAATTGCCTTGCTTATTACAAACCAGAATATTGCAGAAAGTAAAGTGGCCGGGCACCACTGACAACAACCCGGATTCTAAACCTAGTAACGACGCAAGTTATTTTGAGTGGGATACTCTCAATCTTCAAATCTTCAAATCTTCAATTTCATTCTTCTTTGGACTCCTTTTCTTCAATCTTCTTGGAATCTTCGTGGTGGATTACCCAAATGGACAAGAGGGCACTTCCCTCTAAGGGGGAAGGCCACTCTTTCCTCTTTGGGTAAGGAAGAGGTATGATCCAAATTTGGATTTCCAAATGGAAAAGGAGTGTTCCCTAAAGGGGTATCCTTTCCTCTTTGGAATCCAAGCTTTGGATCTATGTATCCCAACTCAAAATCAACTTTCACAACACTTGACACTTGTACAAATTACATTTATATCAAAATAAAAGATCTAGACTCACCTGCAGGGTTATCCTAAGCAATTAATATATAAAAAACAGTTATTCCCAAGCAGTTGTATATGAGCAAAAAAAAGTAAACACACTGGCCACGCTCTTTTTATGATTTGGGGGCTTTAGCAGCTGAAGCACCTGTGCAAAGAGTTTATAATATTTATGCATTTTTTGATTTGCCCCCTTTTTATATTGCCCTGCATGAGCGTGGCCACCTGCAGAAAACTGTGTCAACATCCAGATCGTACCTAACCTAAGGGTAATCTAGTCGCCAAAACACATCAATCCATCCACAGAGTACAGAAAAAGTAAGCAGACACAGCAAGCAATTTCATCCACAACATGCAGTGAAAACTACGAAAAAAACCCGGCACACAGCAGTAAAGTAAACACCGGCCTAACCTAGATCTAGAGTTGGTTTGTCCTAGCACATCATCTAAAGTGTGTGTAAAAGGTCGTGTGGCTGGGGTAGGTCCTAAAGTGGGTAATTAGTTGAAGTTGTCTAAAAGTCTGGATTTGTTAAGGCTTAAAAGGGGAGTTAATGTTAAGATTTAAGTATTAATAAATTAAGAATTTTAATTAAAACTTATTTTAAAAGTTAATTGATTACTACCTTTGTTTCACACCGACCCGTGAAGTTTTTATTTCACCTTCCTTGGGGCTAAGCTAATAATAGCCTCGTAGGCCCTGGGTTACCCAGCAGCAATCGGGTTTGATTAAAGTTATTTAAAGTTGGTTGGAATTAAAGGAGTGGATTGATATTAAAGGGAGTTGGTTACTGATTTTAATGGGTTGGTTGAGAATTTTATGAATCCTATTAAAGAAATTCTAGAAATTTGGGAGAGTTAATGAATTTTTGAAGTTATCCAGATATGCTAACTAAGGGGGGTCAAAACTTGACTTTTAAAATTAAAGTTAATCTTAAGGGTTTCAGATTTTTAATAAATACTAGACCTAATTATGAGTTTTTTAGACATATGCACACATTCAATTTGGAGTTTTCTATCAAAAGTTATGATTTTTAGAAGTTTGGATATTTATGAAATTTTTCAAATTATTTCAATTAAAGACTATTCTAGTGATTTGGGCCTAAATGGATCTCAAACTCCCTGAAATCTCTCAAACCAAAGATCAGAGGTGATCTAAGGGGAGATTAATCAAGCATTAAAATAATTCTTGGGATTTTTTTAATGATTATTAATTAATTAATTAATTAATTTAAAACATTGAATCCCCTCAAAAAATTAAATTAAGGCTTAATTTGATGTCCAATCAAGGGGCTTTTAATTCTCATGGGTTAAGGTTTCAACACTGATTAATATGAAGTATTAAACTTGAAATTTTGGATTTAAAAGGGATTTATTAGGATTTAATTAAGGCTAGGGGGCAATTCTACCCAAGGGCAAGCTATGGCCCTCCTAATTGGTGAACCAAATGAACTCCCAAATCGAAATGAAATTCCACCCATGGGGGTCAACATGATCCCAAGGCCTGAAAACACCCACCAAATTTTGGGCTCAATTGGAATACTCTAAGGTGGCTAACTAAGCCACCTAAGGTGAGCTCTAAGTCACAAAAAAAAATCCTAGGGAGCTATCCTAAGGTTGGATTGGGCCAAAGTCACCCCCCCTAAACCCCCAAAATCCTAAACCAAAATCAAAAACACACAAAAAACCAAATCCTAACCCCTCATTGGATAGGCTTAAATCCCCCAAATTAAACCTTTTTAAGGGTCAACCCATGACCCTTAAACCCAAAAAAAACCCCCCCCTTAGACTTTTAAAAAAAAAATAACCCAAAAATTTGGAAAACCCCCCACAACCCAAAATTTTCAATCTCCAAAATTCCCATGAACCCCCACCAACCCAACCCACCCCAAAAAAAAAAAAAAATAAATTAAAAAAATAAACCCAAAAAAAAAAAACACCAACCATAAAACACCCCAAAACACCCCAAATACAACACCCAAAACCCCCACCCAACCAACCCCCCCCACAACACCCCCCCAACCCCCCCACCCCACACCCACCCCCCCCCCCCCCCCAAAAAACACCCCCAACCCAAACACCCCCCCCACCCCCCAAAAAACCCCACCCCACCCACCCCCACCCCCCCCCCCCCCCCAACCCCCACCCCCAACCCCCCCCCCCCCCCCCCACCACACCACCCCTTTACCCCCCCCCCCCCCCCCCCAACCCCCCCCCCCCCCCCCCACCCCCCCCCCCCAACACCACCAACCCACCCCCCCCCCCCCCCCCCCCCCCCCCCCCCCCCCCACCCCCCCCAAACCCCCCCCCACCCCCCCCCCATAACCCCCCCCCCCCCCACCCCCCCCAACCCCCACCCCCCCCCCCACCCCACCAAATAACCCCCCCAAACCCCCCCCCCCCCCCCCCCCCCCCCCCCCCCCCCCCCCCCCCCCCCCCCCCCAACCCCCCCCCCCCCCCCCCCCCCCCCCACCCCCCCCCCCCCCCCCCCCCCCCCCCCCCCCCCCCCCCCCCCCCCCCCCCCCCCCCCCCCCCCCCCCCCCCCCCCCCCCCCCCCCCCCCCCCCCCCCCCCCCCCCCCACCCCCCCACCCCCAACCCCAACCCCCCCCCACCCCCCCCCCACACCCCCCCCCCCCCCCCCCCCCCCCCCCCACCCCCCCCCCCCCCCCACCCCCCACCCCCCACACCCCCCCCCCCCCCCCCCCCCCCCCCCCCCCCCCCCCACCCCCCAACACCACAACCAACACAACCCCCCCCCCCCCCCCCAAAACCCCAACCACCCCACAACCCCCACCCCCCAACCCCCCCCCCCAAAAACCTCACCCCCCCCCAACCAACACAAAACCCCCCCCAACCACCCCACCCCCCCCCCCCCCCCCCCCCCCCCCCAACATTACCACCCCCCCCCCCCACCCCCCAACCCCCCCCCCCCCCAACCCCACCCCCCCCCCCCCCCCCCCCACCCCCCCAAAACCCCCCCCCCCCTCCCCCCCCCCCCCACCCCCCCCACCCCCCCAACCAACCCCCCCCAAAACAAACCCCCCCCCCCCCCCCATACCCAAACCACCCCCCCCCACCCCCCACCCCCCCCCCCCCCCCCCCAACATCCCCCCCCCCCCCACCCCCCCACACCCCACCCCCCCCCCCCACCCCCCCACCCCCCCCCCCCCCAAACCCCCCCCTTTAAACCCCCCCCCCACCCCAAAAAAACCCCCCCCAAACCACCCCCCCCACCCCCAAAAACCCCCCCCCCCCCCCCCCCCCCCCCCACCCCCCCCCCCCCCCCCCCCCCCCCCCCCCACCATACCCCCCCCCCCCCCCACCCCCCCCCCCCCCCCCCCCCCCCCCCCCCCCCCCCCCCCCCCCCCCCCCCCCAAAACCCCCACCCCCCCCCCCACCAACCCCCCCACCCCCCCCCCAAACCCCCCCCCCCAAATCCCCCCACCCCCCCCCCCCCCCCCCCCACCCCCCCCCCACCCCCCACCACCCCCCCCCCCCCCCCCCCCCCCCCCCAACCCCCCCCCCCCCCCCCCCCCCCCCCCCCCCCCCCCCCAAACCCCCCCCCCCCACCCCCCCCCCCCCACCCCCCCCCCCCCCCCCCCCCCCCCCCCCCACCCCCACCAACCCCCCCCCCCCCCCCCCCCCCCCCCCCCCCCCCCCCCCAACACCCCCCCCCCCCCCCCCCCCCCCCCCCCCCCCCCAACCCCCCCCCCCCCCCCCCCCCCCCCCCCCCCCCCCCCCCCCCAACCCCCACCCCCCCCACCCCCCCCACCCCCCATCCCCCCCCTTTTCTTAAAAACAAAAAAACAAATATAATTCAACACACTTACTCAGAATTGAAACTCATGTTGGCTGGGAAAGTAATGGTAGGTTTGTTTACCTGTAGAAGTGGACGAGAGAAAGAATGAACTGAAATTGGGGTTGAGGCGAAGAGGTGCAATACCCGAAATTCTAACTCTGATTGGATAAGAAATGCGAGACGGAGTGATTTTTGCGGAGGCAAAACGAGGAAAAGATTCCTCATTTGCCTTGGAAAGAAAGTTGTCTGGGGCATTCCTGTTTGGTTTCTTCACCAAAACCTTTTGTCTTTTGCTAGAGGAGGGCCATTGTTGATTTTGATGTTGAAAGGGATTGAAAAAAGAAATTTGAAAGTGTGATTGTCAAGTTTGAAAAGCCTTCATATTTAAAGGAAAACGATTACTTTCGTTCTGGACGAAATATAATCGTCCCTGGACGAAAAACATAATAGTTCGTCTGGACGAAGTAAGTTCGTACAGACGATCCAATTCGTCCAAAATGTAACGGCTTTTCGTATTCAACACAACTTACGATGCGTCCCTTCGTACAGGCTTTTTGACTTGACCAATCGTACAACGAAAAAAAAATTTCGTACAGACGATCGAAAAGTATTTCGTTTTAATGACTCTTGAAAACCGTCCCCCTACAATGAAATCGACACATGTTCGTCTGGACGAACTAAAATTTCGTACAGACGAAGTTCGTATTAAAAACTGTCTTATCCACTCAAACCGCTGCATTCAATCGTCCCGACGTTTTTGAGAGAAAAAAAAAAAAATTTGTCCTGGACGATCACAGATCGTACAGACGATCTAATAAAAAAAAACTGCTCTCAAAACGGTTTAAATTCGTGCAAACTGTTCCTTTACACATCGTCCCGTACGAAAATATTTCGTCCTGGACGATTTCCTCCAAAAAAAAAATAATTTTGATTTTTTAAATTTTTAAATTAACAAAATCAACAAAAACAATCAGAAACACATAAAACATAAAACAAAATCATAAATCCAAAAACAATTCATTAAAAAACACAAAATTCACAAAATTACAAAAAACAAAACACAACAAGTATCAATGTTGCAAAGACATTTTAGTTAAGCATTCAAATCAATAACACCAAGCCTTGTTCTTAAAGTACTGAATGTATCAAAGGCTAAAGGTTTTGTAAAAATGTCTGCAAGTTGATTTTCAGTTGAAACATGTATGAGTTTCAATTTCTCCTTTGGATACGTGATCCCTTATGAAATGATGCCTTATATCGATGTGTTTGGTTCTAGAATGTTGAATAGGATTTTTTGAAATACAAATGGCACTAGTATTGTCACAATAAATTGGAATAGTGCCTATAGTTAATCCTAAGTCAATCAACTGTTGTTTTAACCAAAGTACTTGTGCCACACAACTTCCTAATGCAATGTATTCTGCTTCTGCAGTAGATAGTGCCACTGAATTTTGTTTTCTACTAGACCATGAAAACTAATGAATTTCCAATGAATTGACATGTTCCAGAAGTGCTTTTCCTATCCACTCTACAGCCTGCAAAGTCAGAATCTGAGTAACCAATAATTTCAAATGAAGAGCTAAACTTAGGATACCAAATTCCTAAGTTTTGAGTTCCTAGTAGATATCTTAAAATCCTTTTTACTGCTGTCAAATGTGATTCTTTTGGATCTGATTGAAATCTAGCACATAGGCAAACACTAAACATAATATCTGGTCGGCTAGCAGTCAAGTAAAGTAAAGATCCAATTATCCCTCTAAATTTCTTTTGATCAACAGATTTTCCCTTAAGGTCCTTATCCAACTGAACTGAAGAACTCATTGGTGTACTAACAGGTTTAGCATTGTCCATTTCATATTTTTTTGAGGATGTCCTTAATATATTTGTTTTGACTAAGAAAAGTACCTTCCTCAAGTTGCTTAATGCTAAATCCTAGAAAGTAATTTAAATCTCCCATTAGACTCATTTCGAATTCATTACTCATTGTTTTAGAAAAATCATCACAAAGATGTTTATTTGAAGATCCAAAGATGATGTCATCCACATAAATTTGAACAATAAGTATATCCTTTCCAATTTTTCTTAAAAAGAGAGTTGTATCCACACTTCCTTTTTCAAAAGATCTTTCAAGTAGGAAGGTGCTTAACCTCTCATACCAAGCCCTAGGTGCCTGTTTCAATCCATATAATGCCTTTTTTAATTTGAAAACATGATTTGGAAATTTAGAATTTTCAAAACCTGGAGGTTGTTCTACAAAAACATCTTCTTCAATTACTCCATTTAAAAAGGCACTTTTAACATCCATTTGAAACAATTTAAAACCTTTAAAACAGGCAAAGGCTAGTAAAACCCTAATTGCTTCAAGTCTAGCTACAGGGGCAAAAGTTTCCTCAAAATCAATTCCTTCAATTTGATTATACCCCTTAGCTACTAATCTAGCCTTATTTCTAATGACTACTCCTGAGTCATTCATTTTATTTTTGAACACCCACTTGGTTCCAACAACACTTTGATCTTTTGGCCTTGTAGTTAGTTCCCAAACTTTATTTCTTACAAATTGATTTAACTCTTCTTGCATGGCCAATATCCAAAATTCATCTGAAAGTGCTTGATCAATGTTAGTGGGTTCAATAGTTGAAATAAAGGCTGAATGATTGACTTCCTTGTTTAATCCACGCCTAGTTCTAACACCCTCACTTGGTTCACCTATAATTAATTCCTTTGGGTGATTTTTAGAGAAATCTCAAATCTCTAGGCAAAAGGGTCTTCTTCTCTTTCTATATTTTCTTCCACATTTTCTTCCAAATTTAATCTATCAATCTTTTGGGAGTTTTCTTCAATTTCTTCTTCAACAACTTTTGGCTCTTCCATGTTTCCATTTTCATCAAAAACAACATGTGTGGTTTCTTCAATGACTAAAGTTCTTTTGTTGAATACTCTATAAGATTTTCCAACACTTGAATATCCAACAAAAATTCCTTCATCTGATTTTGGATCAAATTTTCCTAAGGCAGATTTTCCATTATTATGTATGAACACCTTGCAACCAAATACATGTAAATGAGACAAATTTGGTGTTCTACCTTTTACCAATTCATAGGGTGTTTTATTCAAATTTGATCTCACATTTACCCTATTCAGAACATAGCATGCAGTGCTAACCGCCTCAGCCCAAAAATATCTAGAAGGAAGAGAGTATTCTGCTAACATTGCTCGGGCGGCTTCTATTAATGTTCTGTTCTTTCTTTCAACTACTCCATTTTGTTGAGGAGTTCTAGGTGCAGAAAAATTGTGATCAATCCCCTTTTCTTTACAGAAATCTTCAAATTTTTCATTTTCAAATTCTCCTCCATGATCACACTTTGTATAGAAATTATTTCACATCCTAGTTTTCTTTGTATCCAAGTTGAAAAATTTCTGAATTCCTCAAATGATTCACTCTTATGAAAAAGAAATTTAACCCAGGTGAATCTTGAAAAATCATCTACTATTACAAATCCATATACCTTTCCTCCTAGACTAACCGTGCTTACAGGTCCAAAAAGATCCATGTGAAGAATTTCTAAAGGTTTACTGGTCCTAAGATCTTTATTGGACTTAAAGGAGGACTTCACTTGTTTTCCTAATTGACATGCATCACATAAGTGGTCCTTAGTAAAGTCTAGTTTAGGTATTCCTCTAACCAAATTCTTTTGGGTAATTCTTCTAAGATTTTTCATACTAGAATGACAAAGTCTCCTATGCCAAAGCCATGATTCATCAGAAACAGTTTTCAAACAAAAAGCAGTAGGAGATTGAATACAATTTAAATCTAGCATGTAGACATTGTTCACCCTTTTTCCATTTAAAACAATTTTCCCATTTAGGCTAATTATGCAGCTAGTAGGTAAAAATTTTACATTATAGCCCTTATCACATAGCTGACTTATGCTAAGCAAATTATGTTTTAAGCCTTCAACTAATAAAACATTATCTATGAAAAAGTTTTTTTAAATTTCCAATCATACCAGATCCAACCACCTTCTTTGTGGTATTATCTCCAAGTGTAACCTTGCCTCCACTCCTGGTTTCCAGCGTTATGAATTGAGCAGTATCTCCAGTCATGTGCTTAGAACATCCACTGTCCAGGTACCATATACTCTCACGAGGTCTTGTGTGAGAGTATACCTGCAAAATTCTCAAATGTTAGACCTGGGAACCCAAACTAGTTTGGGTTCACCTTTATGAAATTTATAATCAGATGCATGTATGATATGTCTAGGTTTATGCATCTTAGTTCTCCACACCAAATTAGGTTTCATCTTTAAAGTGCAGGTGTGAGATATATATGTCCCAAAAATCCACAATTGTTACATTTAACATTAGGAAAAATATTCCTATGTTTTCTTTCATATGATTGTCTTCTAAGGGATTTCATGAATTTAGGATAATATTTAGGATTTGTAAAATCTTCAAGTTTAGGGGGGTTCCTATTATCCTCGAGAGCTCTTATAGTAAGTTTGTAAAATGAATTCATTTCCTTCAAGATTCGATTTGTATAATTGATTCTATATGTCTTGTGCTCAGATTCATCCTTAAATTTCTTAAATTCTTTTTCAAGTTCAGCATAGGATGATTTTAAATTTTCAAAATTTTTATTCAAGTCATCATATTCATCAAGTAGTTTCATGTGGTTGCTATCAATTAAAGCATGATCTTTCCTAAGGATTTCGTGTTCCTTATTAAGCTCTTCCAATTCTAAAACTAAACTAGAATGCATCTTTTTAGTTTTCCTATATGCATCATGCATGTGTTCAGAAACTTCAAACAGTTCATCATAGGTTAAATCACATACCTCTTCTTGATCTGATTGTTTTCAGCTTTATCTGCCATCAAGCAAAGGTTGGTGACTTCTTCTTCGTTTTCAGTCTCAGATGAGTCTGAAGCTGAGTCCCCCCAAAAAGCCTTTTGAAACTTCTTCTTGCCCTTCTTTACTATTGGTTTCTCCTCTACCTTCTCCTTGCTAGGAGTGGCTTTAAGTTTTGGACAATCAGTTTTTTATATGACCTGGTTTCCTGCATTCATAACAAATCACTTCATTAGAAACCCTGCCATTTTTTGTTATACTTACCTCTATTCCATTGCTGGCGTCTCTTCTGCTTCCTCTTTAAAAAGCTTCTGAATTGTCTAGTCATCAGTGCTATATCGTCTTCATCCTCAGGTTGTGAGTGTTCACTTTCTGACTCTTCCACATTTAATGCAAGATTCTTGTCCTTTCTTGGTTCACCTGCATCAATCTTTCTTTGACTTACTCCTTGCTCGTAAGCAATGAGTGAACCAAGAAGATTGTCAATAGAATAAATGTTCAGATCTTTTGACTCTGTAATTGCAGTAATTTTAGCATCGTATGCAGTAGGTAAACAACGAAGAATCTTATTAACCATTTCAGCATTAGTTAATTCTCTACCAAGTGCATGCAAAGAGGTGACAATTTGAGTGAATCTTGTGTACATGTCAGATATAGATTCATTAGGTTTCATGCGAAATAATT
>CM033689.1:13149788-13309561 GCA_019514585.1 Dendrobium officinale
TATCTTTCTTTTTGTTGAGCTCCCTTTCTCTCTAGAATATCTCTCAAAGCTCTCTCTCTAAAGATATTTTTCATCCACGCCACCCCAACCCAACACCCTCTACCTTCTACCCTCTACCCTACACCCTCTACGTAACTACCATACCGCCTTTACATATGAGGAGAGCTTCAATTACAAAACAGGCGGGAAATCTATTATAAGATATAAAGTATTCAATCCGATATTACACATGAAAAGGTGATACCAACTTGGATATATGACGATTAGGTTGGCAGTTGAATTGCAAGTACATAAGATTTATGCTTTTCATAAACCAACGTATTGTAAAACTGATTGGAGAAATAAGAGGAAATGTAGGAAAAATGACGGAAGAGATGTTTGACAAAGGTAACTCCTGTTAAATTCTGATAGACCGTTCCAAGAAGGACCGGTCTAGCCGGCCCAACACAGGGGCCGACTCATTACTTACAGCAGGCTTCTGCCTGCTGTTCCGCCCAAGATGGGTTCTGCACCCCTTGGGGTGGGGTCCATAGCCTATGTACAGAGAGGACATGGTGTTTAGGAGGGAAGTTTTAAATTAGGAAGGCCGTTTAGTCTTTTAGGGAGATTATTTTGCATGGTTTAAGTAGAATGTTTGTATTAGGGTTAGGGTTATTTGGAGATTGTGCTGATTTCAGTTGGTGCTTGGCGTTCTTGGGATCTAGAAGCGTCTAGAGATTAGTGAGAGATAGATCCTCCTCTCGAATTGAGGATCAATTGTAGCTTGTGTTTTTTTCTTCTCTACTTCATCAATTGCAAGAATTTTTCTTTGTTATTTCTCTTAAATTCTTCTTGGAGATTGTTCTTGAGGCACTGAAATTCGATTTCGGCCAAAGAAAACTCGAATTCTGTTGTGTTTCCTATCAAATTCACCCTTGAGGCAATGGTCAGTTGACATTTGAGTTTTGCATTGAAGTGGGTATTAAGAAAATCAACCATTAATTTTAATTGCTATATTAAATATCCTTGAAAGGAACACATGGTAGAAGTAGATATATTATTCCTGTACACAATAGACTAAAATTTTATTGGTATATTAAAAGGACGCAAAGAACCAAATTGAAGCTGGCCTTTCCTTTCTGCATGTGTCAAATTCGCTCATTGTTATTGTTCTAAATTAGCACAGCAAAGGAAATCAGGTCAGTTCTCCGTTATACACATAGGAAAGAAAAATTTGCCTAATGTTACATTATTTATGCAAGATTATGTTTTCAGGTCATTTTGACAATTAACAATAAACAAATCCTTTACCTCCACCAAAATCCATAATGCAATAAAAACAACGTGAAAGGAATGCAGGAATCAAAAACAAAAAAATCATAGCTTCTAAAGCACTAAATTTTGTGTGGATATAAATAAATCCAGTGGATTAAAAAACATAAAGCTATGCAAAGTTAAATACCTGTGTCCCAGATAGCTAATTTCAACTTTTTTCCACCTATTGTAACCATCTTTACCTTGAAATCAACACCTACAAAGAAATATGTTAAGAAAATTAGGCAAGGAAAACAAAGATAAAATACATCACCATAGAGATTGCAAAATTTCTCATTAGTTTGCGAAGTGTAAGAAAATAGTAACTGCATTTATATCTAAAATTGGTAACATCTTAACTAAATATGGCTCTAAAGACTTGTGAGAACATTATCTGTCAATCTTTCAATATTTTTACCTGACATTTTGCATAGAGAGTAACAGTGTCAAGAAAATAAACTATTTTGTAAAGCACAAATATTTTGCAACTTTAGGTATGCTAGAGTATAGATGAACTTGGTTTTCCAAGCACTCCACATGTTTCATAAACAAAACTGCTAAAGATTGCACGGCCTACGGTTGGTAAAAGCCAAGCAACCAACGTGATTGGACAATTCAAGGAAAATTATATTTTTTCATATGACAAATGGAATTACATTGTTTAGGTTTTGAAATACAACACTGGCAAACAAGATTGATTACTTAGTTTGAAATTGATACCAAGATTCGCAGAAGTGTTTCTTGCATACTTCTTCACAAGTTAAAAAATCTTTAGAAATTAACTACCAAAAAGCCTATCAACTTAAAATTTTGACATAGTTTGATTAAAGGATGCTTTTTGTCAGAAATAAAGAACAAAACTTGTAAATGCTAAAGTACCCAATTGGTTCCATAAGTTCAGCTCGTGTACCTCATTTGCTAATTGCTATTTGTATGAAGCCATCAAAACAATTTCATAGAAAATCTTCAAACTTGCATTCAATCTAATGCAAAACTTTTCATATAGACTAGAAATATATATTTGGAATTTTGGATCATGCCTAGAATCAGCCATCATCACCACTACAAATCCACTCCACCAACCCAACCCAATGCCACTGCAACTGTACAAAGCCACCATTGTAGATGTGGGTAGGGATAAAATTCTACCATATGGGACATGAAAGTACAAAAGTAGACCTTGGAGTTGATTCAAAAATAAATTATCAGGTTCCTACAACTGTCAATGCAAGATCAGAGAATGGCTAATTCACATAAGTTAATAATAGAAAAGATTTAAAGCATAAACAAAAGGATCATATGGAGCAAAAAAGAGCATCCTATAGGAAAAAAAAGTAGGCATAACAGATGGGCTAGGTTAGCTCTTACCCAAGGACCTGACATTGTTTGATCAAAACTAAAAATATGGCAAAACAAATTAAGATGGCAAAACAAATTAAGATCGAGAAAGTCATCATTGATCAGAAAAATAGGTGCAGGACTAATGCAGCATGCATGGTATTACCAAACAAGAACAATTTGCATGCATTGAAACATGGATAAAGAAGTGAAAAATAACCCATTCATAAATATCTATTCATTTTAGCAGCCAAGTCAACATAATAGTTCCCATGCCAAGTCTTTCTTGGACATCTTTATGTCGTCATGGGAACATGAAACCTTTTACCAAGTATTGGCATTAGCAAAACTAGGAGAAACATGCTAGCCATGCTAAGATAATAGAAAACAAATTTGCAGAGAAAGGCTCTAGGCAAGTTGAAAGTTATAGTTGATGCGCTCAAAGCATGACCAATGTAAGGCATGAAACGCCAATGGTTAAACTCTTTTCAAACACAAAAGCTCAAGTTTGTAGTACATGTACCATAGTAAGACCAAATTTAGGCACGACACCCAAATAGTAAAATGCAAATTCAACCAAAAAGCTTAAGTTGTATTGGAAGGTGGAACACTTGTATATCCACACCAACATATCTTCAAGTATCAGGAGACCATAACAAATAATACTTTTATATGTCACGAGTTTCTCCTAAATTGAGATGTCTCAAACTCCTCCAACAGTAACCTCAAGTTGAAAAACTTCCAAAAAATCAGTTGAGAGGTCAAATGCTAAAATAACCAAAAAGCTCACTCCAGCATACCTTCCACAGTGAATTATGCAAGTCATTCAAATTACTCCACCACAAGAAGCCCAATAAGGAGGCCAAGTGCAAGTAACACAAGCCGAAACAAACATAAAATCTAATACTCCTTGATCTTAGATAGTGTGAACCAAATGAAATCAAAGTTGAGCTTAATAAACTAGTAGTAAAAACAATTTTTAGACCAAAATCTAAATCTTCAATTGATACAATACCAACAACAACAACAAGTTTTTTATCCTACTGCGTGGGGTCGACAACATGAATCATTTTTTATCTATTGTGTCCTATTAAGAGATAACAACACATCTACATCATTGCATGTTCAATCCGATGACAAAATAATCTCAAAACCTTATGTTCCTTAAGTACATCATAAATAAACTTCTATGCCTGGCTTAATCAAGCTAATAATCCATATATTCTAATATGGCAAGCTTCAAATTTTATGGTTTTACATTTTGTTTAGAGATAAAATGATCCTCATACAATACTATCAAGTACAATTATATGGAAAATTCTATGACCTAATAAGCCAAATTATTTATAGGAAACCCATTTAAAAGTAACTAAAGTTATTTAACAATGAAAAACTTATAAGTATAGATATTTTTTTCTAATTGATAATTGGAATTCAGATGTGCCAAAAATAGATAATAAGTTTTTTACCTTTAAGTGTATCTAACGAAAAGTGGATACTTCAAAAGACACTACGTGTGTAAAAGAGCACTTTACCAACTTCTAGGATACCAGGCACCAAAGGTTTATGCATAAAACCAATGGAAACAAAGGTAAACAAAATTTGGAGGACCCAAACAAAAAATAGAAGGCCATTTGCAAAAGCAGCACATGAGCAGGGTACCATTCAGAAGGTTACATAATTGATTGAAGGGCTAAGGAAATTCTTCAACAGGCTCTATCCTCTCTGCATGCAACACCCAGGTTAAACTGGTTACAAGCACTACCATGTAAAGTCCAATTGCACCACAAGACTTAAAACATTTTAATACTAAATATGTTTTACCTATTAGCTATCATTGTAATTTGCTATAACTGCAAGGTTGCAAAGCTATTTCCTTTTCCAGCAATGTTGTGGTAAACAAATGGTGATATAATTCACTATTAGCATGTCTGCCCAAATGTTGATGGATTTAAAATAGACACAAGTGCCACACAACATAAAAAAATAAAGCATTAATGCATGAGCAGAGAAGCTCCAAGATTTATTCTGTATTAAAAATCCTCCACAGAAGTTATACTCATTTCAGAAGAAACGATTTATGCTACACACCAATTGTAGGGGACAGATCTTCAAAGGAGTCTGATGTGAATCTCAATAGGAGGCTGCTCTTCCCTACTCCAGAATCCCCAATCATGAGGAGCTTGAACAAGTAATCAAACTCTGGTTGGCTTGAAGGAGATGGATCCATCGAATTGTTCCTGCGGGGCTAAGAAACAGAAATCATTAGGGGAAATAAGCATGAATAATAAAAATAGAGTGAAAAACTAGTAAATTATACAATTTTTGTCATGGACAACCTAGAAAAATATCGTACAAGTAAGATACGAGTTTGCTTCAGAAACTTGCGCGGGGTACACGGTAAACAATTCCAACGAAGTCGATTCGGGAGACGAAAGTGTAGAAAGGGAAAAGTGAACAACTGATAAGGAAAGGTGCTGGTCGGGATTGATGAAGTCGGAGGCGGTGGACCTTATTTTTCCGTCAACAAAGATGAAAACATGACGTTAGACGTTCCTTTTGTTAGAGTGACACCTCGCAAATGAAAATTATATATATATATATATATATATATATATATATATATATATATATATATATATATATATATATATATATATATATATTATTAATAGTATTGTAGGATCCCTACCATATTATACTATCACTTCAAATATTAATTAATTAAAATTAGATGAATAAATTTGAGTTATAACTAATATGACAGGACGATCAATTTTTTTCATAGGCTCTGACGTTGAATTCAACTTACTTAAAATAGGTAAATTTGAAATTTAAAAATTGTATTGTTCGTATTGTACGATCTTTAACTAATGTTGCCTAATTTATGTCTATGGATTAAAGATTCAAATTAGATTTATATTAATTGCATATCATGATTTAAGATCATGTATTAGACAGTATGATCGATGGTTTATTTGAACTAATCTTACTTGATGATTTGTAATCTTGCGGGATAACTTATGACGGCATTGAACTAATTGTACTATACAATCCAAAAATTGTATTGTACGAACTAATTCAATGATAGGAGAAAAGAAAAAAGAAGCAAAAGCTCCAATAAAGATAGATGATCTCCGCCAAACATTAGAACCCAAACAACCAAGAAAGAAAGAAGAACAATCTAATAATGAAAAAAGCAATCCCAAATAAAGGATGCATTAACAAAGAACCTGCAGACAAGCTGCTCCTCAATAGAAGGTACCACAAGATACAAAATACAAAATCAACCACCAACATAGAGATCCCAAGTGCTTGCAAAAGCATCAAAGAGAGCAGGTTGATAATCCAAATTCAGCATAATCAAGAGTAAAGCTAGTAGAACTCAAACCAATGAACCTTCAAGATGTCTCCCAGTATCCTAGAGAATCAACAATCATATACCAATAGCTCCAACAAAGTTACTCCAATATACAACCCTGCACAAATTAAAAAAAAAACATGTAACAATGCCCAAAAAACCAAACAAGAAAAACTCGAAAACCAAAAGAAAATAAAAAATAAACTTTAGGCATCCAAGGTTTTTAGAAAAACTTGGTTGCCAAAGAATAAAACCAACAAAAACCACAAGGGAGAAACCCAAAAAACAGAAAAATCTCCAACCACAGAAAAATAAATCAAACCCCTACACTACATCAACACTAGAATCACTGAAATTAATAAAGCAAATAGCACAACAACAAAAAGTTACCATAACCTACAGAAGCACCTAGTAGCCACAAGAACACTTGAACAAATTTAGAAAAACAAAAACAAAATCAATGCAAAAAACCTATAAGAGAATTGTACGACTTCAAGAATAAATCTTAACATAAATATTAAAAAAAATTGTTTGGCACAACAAAACAGAATTAGTAGAAACATTCTCAAACCTTCTCGCATTTCTCTCTTTCCAAATGAAGTAAACAGAACAAGAGACAAAAATTAAATATAAATTCTTAAAAATAGAATCAATATTAAGAGAAGAAATATAATCGAACAACTACTCTGAATTCGACCTAAAATGGAAAATTTTATATAAGATAAAAAACCCCCAAAAAAAAAATATTGAAAGAATAATCACATTAAAAAAAGAGATGATTATAACTTTCATCATCTTTCAAACAAATGATACAAGTAGTAGAAATGTTCAGATTTTTCTTAACCAAATTATCTATCATTTTGAGCCCCTTCAAAATTGACAACCAAGCATAAGATAAGAACCTCAGAGCATATCTATTATGCTAAATAAGCTTATACCAATCCACTTTATTGATATTATCATTGTAACTTTTATGAAGCATCTTAAAAGAAGGAATAAGAATAATATTCCAAGAAATATTAGAAACTTGAGATTCAGTAATAGCAACATGAGATACAATAGAAGTAATAGCCGATGCCAAACAGAGAGAATAAGACCAGCAGTTAAGCAAAATCCAATCTCCTAACTTCCCATTAAGTAAATCAGTAGGAAAACTAATCCTTTCAGAAAAAGCAATCTCACGAATAGATCTCCCCATACACCAAGGATCCCAATATAAAGAAAGAGTGCTGTTGGGAGAAATATTAAAATGAATTTTACTTATCCCTTGCAATAGAAGTAATATTCTTCCAGAACGGGGAAATAGAAAACGAGCAAGGTTTCCAAAAATAATTATACTTAAACTTGATCCAAATAGCAGGTCCCATATCATTAATAATTCTCCAAATAATGGAGCACTTATAAGCAAAATTGAGCGCTCCAGGATAAAAAACACCAAGCCCACCAACATCTCTAGACTTACAAACTTTATCCCAAGTAATGATATGAATCTTATTACTCGTAGCATCACCATGAAACAGAAAATTAGAGCACACTTTCCTAATGAATTTAAAATAGTATTTAGGCATAGCAATGTCTCTAATCCGATAAGAAATAATAACGAAGTAGTAAAATTAAGGAATTGAACCCTTCCGGCAAAAGATAATAATATAGCCTTCCAACCTTCTAAGAGAACTGTAATATGCTTAAAAAGAGGTTGAAAATAAAAAAAAATAAAAAAATTTAAGATTCTTACCAGAAAGAGGTAAACCAAAATATTTTAAAGGATAAGAAGATATTCTAATACCAAGCATAAAGCTTATAGCAGCTTATAAATTATAATATTTAGAAATAAAAAGAGAACTTTTTGCCTAATTAATAAATAAACTTAAGACCAAAGAGAAGTAACTCAAAATATTATTAAGATTAAGAGCATTATCTAAAGTAGCTTTCCCAAAAATGAGCATATCATTCGCATATAGAAGATGGGAGAAAGAGTTATTTCTAGCCTTAATCCCCTCAAAGCACTCAATAAGAGAGCAATCATCCAATAGATTGGATAAAACATCCATAACAATACATAAGAGATAAGGAGAAAGCGGGCAACCTTACCTAAGACCCGAAGAATATTTAAAATATCCATGCATAGAACAATTAAGAATAACAGAAAAATACACATCTTCTATGGAACCTTTAATCCAAAAAATGAAAATATTGGGAAATCCTTTTTGAGCCAGCCTAGAAATTAAAAAATCTCTAGACACCGAGTCAAAAGCCTTATGAATATCTAATTTAGCCCAAAAAAAAATATTGCTGGAGGAACAATTAAACTCTCCAAGAAGTTCAACAGCAAGAATGAAGTTATCCGTGGAAATCCTCTTCTTAATAAAACCCGATTGGCTTTTATGAATAATGTGTAGCATAACACAATGCAATTTGTTTACCAAAATCTTAGCCACAATTTTATAAAAAAAATTATATAAAGATATAGGCCTCAAATCCATCACAGCAGAAGCATGACTTTTTTTAGGAATCAGAGCTATTATCGTAGCTTCAGCCGCTCTAGGCATACTACAAGTTTTGAAATAGTAAAGTACAACCTTACACAAATCATTACCAACAATATCCTAAGAATTATTAAGGAATTCGCAGGAATAACCATCAGGCCCTGGAGTAGAAGAATTCAGCGCATTAAAAATAACTTTTTTAATTTTCTTCTACTATAACAAGAAGAACCAAAGCATCTTTTAAACATTCTGGAATGACATTACGATCCACAATTTTGAAACAAGTAGCATTAATAGGATTAGGAGAATTAAATATATTCTTAAAATGACACTAAAAAATATTATCAATTTCCAAATAAACTATGACAATCCAATGAGTCGAAGAAATACCATGAATCTTATTAGAGCTTTTTCTGCACTTGATATTAGAATATAAAAAACCAAGATCATCTTCTTCACAAGACAACCATTTTTGTTTAGCTCTTTGAGAAATCCAAGAAGACGGATAAGTCAGATTATCTTTAAGAAGAGAATTAGTATTAGTAAAAGCCAAATTTAGATTATGATTAAGCAGATCCCTTTGTAACTAGCCACAAATCTCTGTTTGCTTTGATTTAAGCATCTCGATATGAGAAGAAAGATGTTTAGAAGAAGAACAATCTTATTTTTTAATCAAACATTTCAGCAAACAGAGCTTGCCAAAAATATTATTAATGGGATTACCAAAATAAGGTTTGGAAAACACCTCAGTAAGCAAATTCCAAAACTCCACTTTCTTACTCCAAAAAAAAATTAAAAATAAATGTAGAACTAGAGGATAGTCTATTATTATTACAAACAATAAGGGGATAATGGTCCGAGCAATTCGGAGTATCAACAATATAATAAGAAGAACAATAAGAATTTAACCAATCATTATTAACAAGAGCCCTATCTAACTTGACATGGATAGGGTTATTACATTGCTGAGTAAACCAAGTATAAAAAAACTAATAGACGAAAGATAAAGTCCAGAATTAAAAATACAATTATTAAAATCTCTCAAACTGTTAGAAGAAAAAGAATTCCCACTAGATTTTTACCTTATTAGACTAATAGCAATTAAAATCCCCCATCAAAAACCAGGGAAAAGCAATATTAGTAGAAAGGTTAGAAATATCCCTCCAAAGATTAATCCTATATGAAACTAAATTAGAAGCATAAATAACTATTATAAAAAAGGAATTAGAACAAAAATTAATAATCCCATAAATAAGTTGGTTAGTAATAAGAATAAGATTAAAATAAATACTAGAAACATTCCACTTTAATCAAATTCTACCAATCGAAGAAAAGTTAAAATTATTACAGCTACCTTCCATCTAAAATTCTGTGTTTACGACAACCAAGATTACCAAGAGAACAGGATTCACTCAGCTTCAAGTAAACAACAAAATCAGCATTAAACTTTGTTCGCAAGATCAGACTAGCCTTAACTTTCTACAAACTATTAAAGCCCCTCACAATTCCAATAAATAAAATCGAGAAAAACATTAAATGGTTTTAATATTCAGAGAGTTTGCCTTTTTGGCATTTTTGATCCAGTAGACTTTATTTTTAAGAAGCAATAAATGCATTGAAAACAAAAAATTTTTTGGGGGAAAGAGCAACTTTATACTACAAATACTTCCTACGATTCCACTAACAATTCAACAATGGAAGGAGGAACTTTTATTCAAAACTATGGTACATCCCAAATAAAAGGAATAAAAAAAAAATGCAAAAGATAAGACACATAATATACGCTAACTTATAATATTCGCTCACTATAAAATTCAAAAAAAAATAATTAAAATCCTTAAATAAAGAATTGTCTTATAATCCTTGTTCACCACTTCTAATCGCATTTTTGTATGAACTTGATGATGTTGGCATACTCACCTTAATTAAAGATGCCCTTACTCAATACATCCAATCTCTAATCAACTCTTAATGGCTATATAGCTAGAAGCTCCAAATGAGATATAGTTCCAATTGACACAACAGCCAGATAAGCTCAAAGGAGAAGGGCTTCGAGTGATCGAATCAACCCTGGGACTTCCTTCAAATCTTCTCAAATGTTTGAATTTATTTGATTACATCATTTAATTTTATTTTTAAAAAAAAAAATATTTTTGATTCCCCTTGAAAAGTCGACAGACTTTCAGATCTCCTCCCCTTCCAGGAGGAGGCCACTTGCCCTTTTTGTCTCGACTAGGCCAAATCAAATCAGTAGAGAGGAGATTGGGAGAGTGAATCAATCCCAAAAATAGTTCAACCTCTTCAATTCCGCAACTGGATTATCTCAATAGCCAAGGGCTTTGTGGGACCGAATCAACCCTGGTACTTTCATTAAATTCTTCACGTGCTTGCAAATTCTCTGTCTCTTTTCTCTTTTCTTTTTTTAAATTTAATTCAATTTTTTAACATCATAATTATAATAATAATAATAATAATAATAATAATAATAATAATAATAATAATAATAATAATAATAATAATTTTTAAAGCTTCTTTATATGTAGCATGAATTTTTTTAAAAACTTTAACTGATCGAAAGTAAGCTCATATACCTCCTCTTGATAAGAATTATGAAGATGATCTCCTTCCATTAAGTATAAGTTGGTTACCACCTCTTCTGCTTTAATTTTAGAAGAGTCTAAATGCTGAATCTACCTAGAAAGCTATTTGAGTCCTTTGCTTGCCCTTCCTGAATTTAGATTTTTCTTCACCATTCTCTTTGCTTGGGTGAGATTTAAGAGTTGGAAAATTAGACTTTATGTACCCTAGCTTCCTACATTCAAAGCATATAACATTAGAAGAAATTTTAGAACTTTTACCATTCTTACCATTATTCCATTGCTAATGATGTTTTTTTTTTGCTTTTTTTTTTTAAGCTCTTGAATTATCTAGTCATCGGGGCAATATCATCATCATCTTCTCTAAAAGAGTCGCTGTCAGAATCATTAGCCTTTAAGCCTATATTTTTTCTCTTTCTCTTCTTTCACTTGCATTAAGTTGCCTTTGACTCACTCCGTGCTAGTAGGCAATGGGCAATCTAAGTAAGTTTATATATGAAATAAATATTTTGATCTTTAGATTAAGTAATGGTAGTTATTTTTGAATCATAGGAAGATAATAAACAACGAATAATTTTATTAACTTTTTTATAATTTGTAAGATCTCTTCAAAAGGTATGCATGGAAGTAATAATCTATATAAATCTAATATATATTTCAGAAATAGATTAGCTAGGTTTCATGAAGAAAAGTTCAAAATCATGAAAAAGAATGTTTAGCCTAGATTGTTTTACTTCCTTTGTTCCTTCATATGTAATACAGAGTTTATCCTAAATCTCTTTACTAGTTGAAGAAGTAGAAACACACATATAATTCTCAAATTTTAATGCATAGAAAAAATAGTTCACACATTTGATATTCCGTTGGGCAAAATCTCTATCATTAGTAGTCCATTCAAAAAAAATGTATTTTAGTTTTAGTGTTATTTTGATAAACAAAAAGGTGTAGAATAACCATCTTGTACTAGCATCTACATACAATAATCAATTGATTGTTAAAAAGTGGACATGCGAGTTTTAAAAAAATCAAAAGGAATATTTTCAAATAGAAGTGGTCTAATTACTGAGTATCCTTCCATAGTGTTATAATTGTTAAAGTTAGCCAGAAATCTTTTTTCATAAGTTTTCTAAACCTTAATTTATAAATCCCGCTCAAATACCACATAAACTTCATGAAGGTGGTAAAATCCTAAAGAACAAGTCTCAAAGCTAACCAAGAGAGGGGGGGGGGGGGGGGGGGGTGAATTGGTTATTTAAAATTTTATTTAACGAAAAAAGAAAATATTTTTGAAAAAATTTAGAACAAATGATTTAAGAAGAAATAACACTAATTTCTCAATGACAAAACTCAAAGATTTTGATCATAGAAAAAATTATAGAATAATGCATAAATTAAATGTAGAATAGTAAATAAAAAAAACTTATTCAATTTAAATTAGTTTGGTCAACTTGATCTATGTCCACTCCTCGGAGACCTCCTTTTTAGGTATTGCACTAAAAATAATATCTCTCATTTTACCCCCACAGGAAAGCGGAGAAGTTATTACAAAATCTTTTCACCAACCTGGGGAGACTGAGTACTTTAAATCCTTTTACTCCCTTTTGGAGTATGAAGAGAACCTAGAAATCCTTTTACTCCCTCTTAGAGTAAGCAGAGAACCTTAAAATCCTTTTATTCTCTCTTGGAGTAGGCAGATAATCTTGGAATCATTTTTCACCCTCAAGGTGAAGGCAAAGAATTTAGATCCAATGTTGATGAAGATCTCCCCAGAGCCACCAAGGAACCAGAAAGCAACTTGAAGAAGACAATGGAAACCTTTCTTGGTGCAGCCTTTGTGAATCCCTCACAACTCCCCCTCATAAGGATTTCTCCCTTTCCAAATCTCTCTCTCTCTTTCTTCACTATGCTCTCTCTCAGATCAACTCCATAGCAAAATATTTCTCATTTGAATTTTAAAAATCCTTAAATAGTGGACTTCAAAAAACCCTAACTTTCAAGACATCTGTCTTCTGTTAGTACAGCACGATACACATATTGTATGGTACAATCAGTTCAATTCAGACTCATCCAACAAGAACGTTCAGGAAACCTGTTCAACTTTTATAATACATCATGCAGTAAAATCAAAACATCGTACGATGCGATCTTCATAAATTTTTTATACTCATTTTGAATGATCTTTGGGATAGCCAACTTCGTACACAGGTGAATAAAAATATGGATTTCAGCATTGCGGGCATCGTACGGTACGATCAATCCAAAAATATGGATTTCATTTAGTACAATCTATGGGATAACCAATTTCATACACGTTTAATTGTACAGTATGAATGATATCTTAAAGTACAATCAATCACAATAATTGTCCATAATTTAATAATTTCCTGATATCATGGGATTAAATATGAAAGAATTTAATTAGGTCGTACAGTATGAACCAAATCGTACTGTATGATCAATATAAAATTAGTATCTTCATAACATTTGGTGGCTAGGGTCTTGACAGTGCAAAATACTTCATACCGTATGAGTTAAAATCGTACAATACAAATTAATTCTTACAGAACAAAACCAAGATCGTACATTACGAATTACTTAAAAATAGACTCTCTCAAAAACATTTTTATGTCTCCCTTGTGTGTGCAAGGTTACTCAGTATGATATTCACCCTATTATCTGATATATGACTTAAGAAAG
Organism: Dendrobium officinale; assembly: GCA_019514585.1. Classification (NCBI taxonomy): domain Eukaryota; kingdom Viridiplantae; phylum Streptophyta; class Magnoliopsida; order Asparagales; family Orchidaceae; genus Dendrobium; species Dendrobium officinale. The sequence goes on from CM033689.1 coordinate 13,163,561, forward strand.
GATAAATACAAAAGAAAATGAAAACTAATTGTAACCCTAGTCTACCTAATCTTGAGCTGATCATAATTGCAAGTGAATGGTGAACTGATTTCCCAAAATGTTAGTGCATACACACAGAACAAAAATATCACAAAAAACTAGAGAAAGCAGTAACAGACACAATAATATTTATTATCATCAAAATCACATTGTTTGAATCTGGTTTGTAACATGTGATGGAGCATGGAAAAAAAGGAAAGTGTATGGGGAAGTTATTTTATGTTGTGTGCAATTCAAGTGGTGTTATATGCACATATTTAATTTAACCATCTATATGTTTGATACATATAAACATATATGAGAAAAAACAAATGGAGACATAAGTGGAAGCAAAGTTTTGGGGAGGACGAGCTAAGATGATTAAGTGGAGGAATAAATAGAAGAGGAAGTGTAAGGAGGCTTCAGGAAATGGGATATATGTATGTAGAACATGTTCTGGTTTATGTCTTACAAATTATGTTTTATATATTTTCTCTATTCCAACATCATGTATAAGTTCACGTAAGGTTTATGTTATTACTTTTAACAAGTTTGTACTGTTGACGCGTGGCTACTCTAGAAATTAATCGTTATGTTGTAATCAAGTTAATGATATAGCATTTCACAAATGTAACGTCACTTTAAATTAAAAATATATAATTTCTTGTTTATATAATATTAATTTTTTAATTATAAATAATGAGTTTTTTAGCAGGTTGTGTATTGCCTACTAAGCATGAGTAGCTCATTATTTTTATAAACATCTTATTTCAAGAAAAGGTAAGGCCATATATGAGTAAAAAAGAGTTGATAAGGTTAGATTACATATTGTAGTTATGCTTCCGATTATAGTTTTATTCTTTTGACAATCCAATGAGTATGTACATGGGTTTATGTTAGAAATGATGGAAAAACACATTCGAATCATTTACAAAAAAAAAAGTAATTTATTTAACTGTAAACAATCCAAAATGGTATGGAGATGTGCAAAATGATTAGATAAGGACATGTTGTAAATATAAACACAAAATGGTGAATATACAGCTTAAGAATAAAATTTACAATTTCTTGAAAGTTATAGGTGTGCTCGATAAACCAAATGTCATAACAAGGAACTCATAATGGCCATGATGAGTACAAAAAGTACTTTAAGGAATGTCATTGTTGTTCATATGGATTGGACAAAATCTAGACTTAAAATTTAATTTTAAATAAAATATATCACCAAAAAGTTATCTACCATCAACATAGAAAACTGATGTAATATGGTGTGCTAATTTAAAGCCTGCTAGTCGATACAAAATCACTAAGCGCCATCTTTTATGTTTATGAATAAAATTGCTGATGAAAAAATAATGTCTCTGATGAATCATATTATAATGAAGCATATGTTGAACAAGATTTTAAAATTTTGATTTTTAAAAATATGGACAGCAATGCTGTTGTATGTTAATAGGTTTATAATTTAGGTGTAAGGATATATGGTGGCCTATCTAATATCTTGGTGAAAGTGTGATTGGCATATCAAAAAGATCTGAAGAAGAAATAAATAAGTTGTGAATGCATGAAGTCAGAATTGGAGAAGTCATAACATCACAAGTAGTATCTAGTATGAATTGAATGGGCACTTCAGAATAAGAAGTTATGGAAGAAAAAAAAAATTAAGATTGCAAAAATGGATGAATGTGTACAGAGGAATTTTAATTTCACATATGACAATGTGAGTATTTTTCCAATCATATTCCATGATAAGAATGCGATGAATTGAAATAATATTTCTCAGTAATTATAGCCACCGGACATCGAGGATGAACTTAGAGCCCTTAATTTTTAGGGCATAATAGTCCATAGAAAACACGATACCCTGCATTGCAATTTGGAGATGCTAGCGTCGACCACAACATAATAGACTCATTATAATTAACCATAACATAGAAGTATTATGAAGGGAAAACATGATGTAAAGTTGGGACAAGAAATTCTTTAATGAAGTTATATGTCAACTTACCAACTATAAGAATTTAGACCTCAAAATTATTAATTTAGCATTGGCTGTTGATACGTCCTCAAAACATTATCTTGTTTGTGCACGAATCTCGATGCAAAATCAAGTTGTAGGCTTCCGAAATTAAAATTGGGACCATCTGATCTCCAATTTTAGAAAACGTATAGTCAAACTAAACATCTCGGAAATATGAACCCAATGACACCAAATTTGACTCAATCCAAGCCCAAATGAGTCCTAATCAAGGACCCGAAGCACTGTTGGAGGGTTTGAACCACAATTTGGGTTATCAAACGGTTTCCAAATATGACGTGCTTATAGTCGAATCGAGCGGCTCAACGAGTAGAATCCAATGAGCTCAAGATTGCGGAATTCTGACATTATTAAGATCTTCAAATGACTTATCAACGGTACATGATCAAGGGATTCAATATCGGCCATCCATTCAACCACTCCCAAATTTACCCTTGATTTTTCGCCTATTTACGGTTCATGCCACTCCATAAATTTATAAATATACCCCTCATTTCTCTTGAGAGGAGGACACAAGCTAGAAGAAGAAGAGAACAGAAGGAAGAAGATAAGGAAGAAGCTCATCCTAGACCACCGCCGGAGTTTTGCCGGACTACCACTGGAGATTCGCCGGACCACCACATGAGGCCCTCCCTTTCACCAGACCAGCACTTGAGGCACTCACCTTCGTCGGACCATCACTTAAGGCCCAGAATTCCGCCGGACCACTGCCTGCCATCGTTGCTCTACCGAACCACCACTTGAGGACCTGTGCTACACCAGGCCACCACTTGAGGCTCTGTGATCCACCATGCCACCACCTGAGGCCCGGACTTCCGCCGGACCACCGCATGATGTCGTTGTTCCGCCTAACCACCACTTCAGGCCCTCTACTCCGCCGAACCACCGTCCAACGCCGGAGTTCCACCGAACCACTACTAAAGCGTCTGAGCTCCGTCAAACCACCGCCTATCGTCGTTGCTTCACCAAACCATCACTTGAGGCCCTCTCATCCATCAAACCACAACCTGTTGCCAGAGTTCTTCCGGACCACCACTTAAGGACCTGAGCTCTACCGGACCACAGCCAAACATCGTTGCTCTGCTGGACCACCACTTGAAGCCTTCTCCTCCGCCAAACCACCACCTGACACCAGAGTTCCACCGGACCACCATTTAAGGGCCTGAGCTCCACCGAACCATTGCCTAACGTCATTGCTTCGGCGGACCACCACTTGAAGCCCTCACCTCCGCCGGACCACCGCCTGACGTCGTATCTCCGCCGGACCTTCACTTGATGCCCTCGCCTCTGCTGGACCACCACTTGATGCCCTCACCTCTGCTGGACCATCGCCTGACATCCTTCCACTGTCGAACAACCACTGGAGGCCCTGTGCTCCACCAGGCCACCACCTAAGGCCCAAACTTCTATCGGACGACCGCCTGGCTTTGTTGCTCCGCCGGATCACCACATGAGGCCCAAACATCCGCCAGACCACCACCCGAGGCTCAGACTTCCGCCGCATCATCACCTAAGGCCTGGACTTCCACCGGACCACCATCTGACGCCCGGACTTTTGTCAGACAACCACCAAAGACCCAGACTTCTACTAGACCATCACCTGAGGCTCGAACTTCTGTCAGGACACTACCTAAGACCCAGAGTTCTACCAGAGTACTGCACTACTATAATGATCTTTCTGACCTCGGTCTCTCGCATGTTACAGTCCTTCCAACCTACATAGCTGAACAATGGTCTTTCTAACCCCGATCTCCTGCCAACCATGGTCTTTCCGACCTCTATCCCATCGACTAGGGTCCTGGCGACCAAACAAACATGTTTATGTAACTCCCTCCCACCATGTAATGTGATCTATATGATGTACGTTTGTGACATCAATCCAAGGCTGTCTCTTAAGGTAGGGTCTCATTGTAATCGACTGCAAATACTAGTGGATTCATTCAAATTGGGCCAGGCCCTGTGGTTTTTTCCATATTCAGAGTTTTCACGTAAAAACTCTGGTGTCTCTTATGAATGCTACACCCACTCTCTTATATTCTTGTATGCTGGATCTTCGTACAGCACTAAGGCATTAAACCATATATTTCTCTACCGCCGTGAATACTCCAGGACGCAACCGATGTAAATAGAACAAGGAGAATGCTCGCCAGTAAAAGCAAGACATATGATTTCAGGAGTTATCTCATCCAAGTGATGGTGATGGGAGATTTTTTTTAAAAGATTTAAAATAACCATCCATGGTATGACCGAGCAACTTGGAATCAACAAATACAACATGTAACTTTGTTTAACCAATATAATTACGGTGACCTATCCCAATTATAATTTTTCACATTGGTCCACCCCTTCAAAACTCGCAATTTCCTTAAATGGAATAGAAGATGTAGTTGGATTAATTATTATGTGCGGATGTCGAATGTTGTCCAGAGACTAACCATAATGCAACACATTACCCCTTGTCCGATACCACGGCTCGCTACTATTCGGTACCGCGGCTCGGTACCCCTGACGTGACACATTCTGGTTAGTCTTTGAATGTCATTTTGCGTCCCGTCTCTGCACAGAATAATTTCGCACGTAGTAGAGGGATGTGACGGAAGGTGAGGTTGTGAGAGAGCCAGTAATAAAACAGATAATGCTCACTAAAAAAGAAGTCGATGTCTTGCATTTTAAAAAAAAATTATTTTCAATTAATTTTGTGAGTTTGATGGCTTAACCTAATGAAGATGGATGAAATGCTCGAATTTCAATACGAATATTTGGATTTATGATTTATTTGAAGCAGTACTGTAAAATGATTTTGAAACACCTGCTACAGTTATTCAATAAATGTTTACAACGCTGATAGTAATCAAGAAAGGCCATTGGGGGAGTTAGAGTGAGGGCCCAGAGTGCATGAGGCCCAACAACTCCATCAAACATCAAGTTGCTTCTTTTATTTTTTTCAACTACGAATTTGAGCTTATCATTATATATATATATATATATATATATATATATATATATACTTTTCCTTCCAAAATTAAATATAGAACGCCATATTTACTTCTTATTCTAAAATATTTAATTTTGTCTCTTGCCAAGCTCCAGAGACAGGGATTTACCATTTCAATATTCATTATGCTTTGATGAAACAAACCTAAAGTTGTAGCACTCCTCCAATGTATAATATTAAATAATAATGTTTATAATTAAATTATTAGAATAATATTTTATAAACCTCAATATTTAACTATTAAAAATCATTAATATCTTAGTTTAATTTGCATGTCACCGTTAGGTCACCGGGTCAATCCATGCTTCAATTTTTATTATTTTGATTTTAAAATTATAATCAAATTCGACTAAAGTGATGACTAAGAAAAATTAAATCCATAAATTCTTGACTTGGTACGGAATTTGCATCACTAAAAAAATTTAATGTAAAAAGGAAATTTATGTGTATGTTTTGAATTTTTTAATAAAATTAATGCCTTAAATATTTAAAGTGAAAAATGATACTCATAAATTTACGAGTAATACACCTAATAAAATATAGAATATAAAATTTAATAAATTTTTTAAAATAAATCTTTATATTTAAAATAATTAAAATGCTAATTTCCCATAAACAACAAATATAAAAGCGAGAAAAGCCATAAAAAATAACTTAAGGTTTTTTCAAGGATAATTTTTTTACAGTTTTCTAAAACTATTTTTTAGTATAAAAATTATACTATATAAAAAAACTGTTTTAAAAAGTAGTAAAAAAATTATCTCTAAAAGTTCTCGCCATCGAGAATTGGAGTAAAAATAGAAGAAAAAGAAGTTAATGGAGATGTTGCCATTAAGGAATGAATGGAGGGTAAGGAATAGGGTGATGCATGCGTTGTCAATTTAAGCTTACTGAATATATATATATATATATATATATATATATATATATATATATATATATATATATATATATATATATATATATATATATATATATATATATATATATATATATTATATATATATATATATATATATATTCTGAAGTTCTTCGCAACAGATTTGTTTTAATTCCAAATGGACATTTACGTGAAATTTGGATTAAATCTGCATCAGCAAAGAAAAATATCATCACATATTACTATACAATCTCTAAACGCGAATTACATTCACCTTACATCAGCGTTGCAAGAATAATTAATCTTAAATAAATAAATCAAGTTTTGATATTTTAATCAAAATTTCTATTGAGTTGGAATCCTTAAAATTATATGAAATCAAAGTTAATCTTATTTCAAGATCTGATCTAATTAATTGAGGCTATTGCTCTATTGTGGGGAAAAAAACTATTTTTCTCTAAACTCGTTTGATTTGCTTGAGATGAATAAATATAAATTTTACTTATTTAAGTTAGTTTTTTTTTTTCATCTCAATTTTAATCAAATAATGTTTGAAAATCAATCGTGCTCATTTTATCCTGATCTAAAATTTGTCCTCCTATGCATCTACCATGGATATTGGAGAGCAAGCTAGTTTCCTATTCCAGTATCCCAACCCAATCGCAATAAGTCTAATAGAGGCTTAAAATGTAAAAGAAGACTACCAAGAAAGCAAGCTTGAAGACGATATATACAGTAGAAGAACTGATACAGAAACTACGATGGCCACGAATTGATCAAGCCGGCCGGTTATGGAGTGCTAATTGAGACCATTATGATGCCCGGCCCAAAGGTGAATAATGGCGTTGCAGCTTGATTTTCTCGTAGAACTCCGTGATAAACTTTTCAGCCCTTGAATCAATCTCCTGGTCCTCCTCATCAACCCCCTTCTCCAGCGTTGCATCAGACCAAGAAGTCTGTGAATCCCTATCTTCCTCCTCGTCGATGATATGATCGTTAAGATCTTGATCACTCTCCTCCACCTCCATGTACTTCTTTTCTATTGAATCCCAATCTTCGTCGCTTTCGAAGTCGGCGGATGGTGTGAGGCAGGGGAGAAAGCAGAGGGAAGCGGAGCGGTGGTGAGTCTTTGATTGGTAGGACGGGGTGTCATCGAATGAGAATTCGCGTTCGCTGTAATGCGAGATGTAAGTGTCGCTGTTTAGAGCGCGGGAGTCGTCGAGCGAGCGTGGCTTCAATTCTGCCCCCTTCCTAGTCCTGAGCAGGGGGAAGACGGAGGAGACGCCAAGCGCGACCGGCTACTGTAGATGTCTTTTTTCCCATTACAAGCAAGAGAAAATAAAAAACTGTACTGCAGTGGCAATGTTTTCAGCTTGCAGCTTGGTAAGGTTTTAGGTTGGTGTGGGGCTTATATGCTGTGTTTTCTAAGCTTTGGAGATGACCAAGGTTGTGAAAATCGGGACCGAACCGGAAGAAGGAGAGGTTCAAGGTTCGACCGGTCGAACCGGGGTCGAACCGGATGATGTAATAAATACTAATATTATTAAAAATTTATAACATTAATAGGATAATTACGTGAATTTAACATCAAATAATATAATTCTAAGAATTTAAATTATATAATTTTAATAAATTATCTTTCAATATAATTAAATTAAATTGAAATGATGAAATATATTATAATATAATTATAATTTATAAAATATTTAGTTAATTATATTATATTTATGAATATCTAATAAATTAACTATAATTTAATTTTTATATTTCATTATAATTATAATACATGAGATTTCTTATAATATACATTAAAACAAATTAAAAATTTTAATATAATATATAAATTTATAATATTAAATTTAAAAATGTGTAATAAGAATAATATTTAATATAATATATAAATTTATATAATTAATTTATAAATATACATCATAACAAATTTATAATACAAAATTTAAAAAATTTTGCACCCAACTAGCCCAAATTCGTGGCCCAACTAGCTCAAATTTTGGCCCATCAAACTCAATTTAATGTCCCAATAAAGCCCAATCTCACATAGCATTCATGCACTCTTTTTTAGTCCCACATCATGAAGGAGTAAGAGATAGTTGACTTTTGGCTCTATATATAGTTCCCTCTTCTCTTAAAAAACTTGTTTCATGAGGTGATAACCATATATAATGGTATCAAAAATCTCATTATTTAATAAAAAAATTATTTTTAAAAAAAGTAATGAAGTAAAATATATTAGTTATATTTTATTTATCATTAAATTTTTTTTTTTAAACCAGCGGGTTCTTTTGAACCTGGACCGGTTCGCGGGTTCACCGGTTGAACCGCCGGTTCAGTCCGGTTCAGGCCGGTTCTCTGTGAAGCCGGTTTTTGAGCTAGACCGGATCGGACAACTGGCCGGTTCACGGTTGAACCGGTTGAACCGGCCGGTCCGGTCCGATTTTTAAAACCTGGGAGATGACAATAAATGGAAGAATTAGAGAAGGCTATTTCTCGAAATAAAGCTATGAGTGACTAAAATATTTTGTGTCAGAATATCTTAATAAAATATATTTTAAGATGAATTTTAATAAAGCTATAAGTCAAAGACTAAAATATGCTGTCAGACAACCACTAGGCCGCCGACCGCCGGCTATCGCATGAATTTCACCTACCATCATCGAACTACCACCCGACCAAGAACCCCCACTGAACTACCACTCATCCTACGACTGTCGTCATACTTCCACTTGTCCGCTGACTGCCATCAGACTTCTACTCGGCCATTACTGAAGCATCGACTAGTTACTGAAAGCCCTTGTCGTCGACTACTGTCCCTCCGATCACCATCGCTAGCTAACTATGATCCTTCTGATCACTATTTGTTGCAACCCATGGCCCCGAGTCTGAGATTTTGATGATGCCAAATAATGATTGTTTTGAAACAACTTTTCATTGGATATTATTTTATTTGCTATTGTCCTTGAGTACTAACATTTCAGGAAGATCACAAGTGACTCAGGACAAAAGGAAGACTCAAGAACGGATAGATTAGGAGTATGAGTCAGATATTATATTTTTCTATTTATTGTATTTTTATTTTCTTGAGTTTGGCCACAATATACATAAGAGTAAGAGCAACCATGCACACACACAGGGGGAGAGTTTGTTTTTAAATGCAAAATGTAATAGAATTTCTTCTCTGGAGATCGTACTGTACGATATTAATTTGTACCGTACGATCCGAGCTATGTGGATGATTCTGTGAATAGATCGTACTGTACGAATCTATTCGTACTGTACGATATGTTCAGATCCAAAACCCTCGCCGTAGTTTAGTTTAAGTAAGTGATTTTGCGCCGTTCGTACTGTACGAACCTTTTCGTACTATACGATTTATTTTAAATACTTACTTAAATAAACCCGTGATTACATGGCCTAATTATATTTTGAACAACGTACTGTACGAACAAGATCGTACCATACGATGAACAGAGAAGAAGTTTGATCGTCCCGGATATCGTCATGGACGATCTCTTAGTTTTTATCTCATCGTACTGTACGATAGTAATCATACCATATGATGAACAAAGATGATATCTGGTCGTCCAGACCATCGTCCTGTACGAATAGTATTTTGTGGATCGTATCGTACGATATTATATCGCACAGTACGAATTATTTTTTAACTGTTCGTACATCTTCGTACCAAGACAAAGTTTGTTTATGAAGATCGTACGGTACGATGGGTAATCGTACTGTACAAACAATAACGACTACTTTTGAAATCAGAGGGATTTTGGAGCCGATTTTATGGGTTAATCTCGTCCTTTTTCAGTAAGATTTACAGAGAGGGAGAACGTGGTTAGAGAGGGATTCCAAGGGAGAGAGCTCTAGAGAAGTTCTTTAGGGTTGAGAGAGGAAGAAGAAGGTAAGCGTTATGAGGGAGAAGAGGTGTGAGGGAGATCACACGGTTGCTCCGAACATGCTGCATCTTGCTCCTCCTGTGGCCCTAGAAGAATTTGAGGAAGGATCTCCAAGGGAAAGGTTCGTCTACATCCGTGACCTTGAGGTTGTCTGCCTTCTCCAGGAGGGAGAAAAACGAGAAGGTTCTCTGCCGTCTCCAGGAGGGCGAAAATAGAGTTTGGCACTCCGCCACGCCGGGTTGGTGAAAGGGAGGTTTGTAAAGGCTTCTCCGCCTTGCCGAGGGGGGCAAAAGGAGAACTATATTTGGTAGTGAAAATCCCGGAGCGGAGGACTCCGGGGAGTGGACGTAGGTAATTATTTCACCGAACCACTATAAAAATCTTGGTGTGTTTTTTCTTTATCTTCATTTACTTTTAATTGCACTTAATTTTTCATAATTATTGCGTGGTGAAATTTGTGAAAGAAAATTTGTTTAAGTTTTTTGTTGTCAAATTTAAAAAATAACAAAAAGATTAGAACTCTTGTTTAGGGTTACTTTTTATTGAGAAAAAGTTTTTCACAATTCACCCCCCCTCTTGTCATTTAGTAATTTCAATTGGTATCAGAGCTTGTTTTTCAAAAATAGTGTTTTACAAAACCTTGAAAAAAAATGATCATGTCGAATTTTGGTAATCATAACACTGCGGAGGGTTATTCAATAACTCGTCCACCACTTTTTGATAACATTCCATTTGATTTCTGGAAAATTAGAATGTCTACATTTTTGCAATCTATAGATTACCGCATGTGGATGTTAGTAAATGATGGATATGTTGCACCGTTTAAAAATATTAATGGTTTGAAAACTCCTGTACCTTTTAATGAATGGAGCAATGAGGATAGGGAGTTAGCCCAACTGAATGCTAAGTGCTTAAACTGCTTTTTTGTGCATTGAAATCCGAGGACTATATGAGAGTATCTACTTGTGTTTCTGGTAAGGAGATTTGGGATAGACTGTGCATTACATACGAAGGAACAAACGAAGTACAACAGTCTAGGCTTAACATTCTACTGCATGATTATGAATTATTCTGCATGAAACCTAGCGAAACAATTTCTGACATGTACACTAGGTTCACCCAAATCGTGACATCCTTGCATGCATTAGGCAGAGAAATTTCAAATTCTAAGAAAGTGAATAAAATTCTTAGATGCCTACCTAGTTCCTATGATGCTAAGATAACTGCTATCACTGAGTCCAAAGACCTTAATGTTTATTCTATTGATAACCTCCTTGGGTCACTCATTGCATACAAGCAAGGTGTGAGCCAAAGGCAAAGTGATGTAGGTGAAAAGAAAAAAGGAGCGGACGGTGGCATTAAAAGCTAAAAACTCAGAAAGTGAAAGCTCTGCAGGGGAGGAAGAGGATGAGATAGCACTGATGACCCGACAGTTCAAAAATTTCTTGAAAAGAAAACAGAAGCGTCATCAGATCAGCTGGAACAAAGGTAAGAGCTCAAGGTCCAATAAGATTTCATCTGATACAATCTATTTTGAATGTAGGAAGCCAGGTCACCTTCGAGCCGATTGCCCCAATCTGAAGAGTCAACCAGCTAAGGAGAAAGGAGATGACAAAGCAAAATACAAGAAAGGAAAGACAAAGACACAGAAAGCTTTTTGGGCCGACTCTGCCTCAGAATCTTCAGAAGAAGAAGCAGAGGAGGAGGTAACTAACTTGTGTCTTATGACTAACGATAACCTTGATCAATCGGATGAAGATGAGGTATGTCAACTTTCATATGAAGAATTGTTGCTTATTTCTGAGAATATCCATGACTCGTATAGGAAGTTAAAAAAGATGCATGCTAAGCTTAATGTTGAATTTAGTTCTTTACAAACTGAGCATGCTAACTTAGTTAAGGAAAGTTCTGATTTAGATAGAGATCATATGATACTTCTTGATGAGTTTGATGCATTAAATAAGAAGTATATTGAACTAATTGAAGCGCATGAATCCTTGAAAACATCGCATATTGAACTAGATGTAGAGTTTGAAAAACTAACGGTAGTAGCAAAGGAGATAGATCATAATGAGCATTTCTTATTCTGGCAAGTCGATGGATTGACATATCAAAATAATACGTTTAAACAAAGAATCAAAGAACTAGAAAAAAATTGCATCACTCACAGGTCAACCTAGAAAACCACCAACACCGCATGCATCACATAACTTTAGGAAAAGGAACCACCACCCACATAGATTAGTAAACCCATTTCCTGGTGATAGGTGTTTCTCTTATGGCATGTTAGGTCACATAGCCCGCACATACACAATTCACCGTAGGACACACTTAGTATGGAGACCTAAACTGCATCCATCACAGCATAGCATGCATACATCTCATTCATGCAAGCATAAGGAGCAACCCAAACTCACTTGGGTTCCCAAATCTAATCTTTGAATGAAATTGTAGGGGTGCTCTCACAAAAGACCTAGTGAGAGCATGTGGTACCTGGATAGTGGCTGCTCATGACACATGACTAGAGATATGAAGAAGTTCATCCTACTGGAGACCAAAACTGGAGGCAAAGTAACATTGGGATATAACACTACCAGGAAGGTGATAGGCTCAGGTATTATTGGTAATGCTAAGATTTTTTTAATTGAAAATATTTTATTAGTTCATGGTTTGAAGCATAACTTATTTAGCATTAGTCAATTGTGTGACAAAGATTTTGACATTAAATTTCTATCTGATAAATGTCTGATTAGCTTATTTGATAATCTAGTTTTAGGAAGAAAAACAAATGAACAATGTTTACATGTTAGACCTTGATTGCATTGAAAGCTCAAATTCATTTTGTTTGAAATAATAGTTGATGACTCGTGGCTATGACATAGGAGACTATGCCATGCTAGTATGAAAACTCTTAGAAACTTCACTTAGAAAAACCTAGTTGGAGGTGTACCTAAGATAGACTTTACCAAGGATCACTTATGTGATGCTTGCCAACTAGAAAAACAAGTCAAATCATCCTTTCACTCAATTACAGATGTGATCACCTCTAGGCCACTAGAAATTCTACACATGGACTTATTTGGACCCGTTAGTACAGCCAGTCTAGGTGGGAAAGAATTATGGATTTGTGATTGTAGATGACTTCACTAGATTTACTTGGGTAAGATTCTTAGCAGACAAAAATGAGTCTTTTGAGGAATTTAAAGTATTCTCCACATGGATTCAACAAAAATTAGGTTGTGAAATATCAATAATCCATAGCGATCATGGTGGAGAGTTCCAAAATGATAGTTTTGAGTCATTCTGTCAAGATATAGGAATAGAACACAATTTCTCAGCCCCTAGAACACCCCAACAAAATGGTATAGCATAAAGGAAGAATAGAACTTTGGTAGAAGCTGCTAGGGCAATATTAGCGGAGTATACCCTTCCTATATACTTTTGGGCAGAAGCAGTCAACACAGCATGTTATGTTTTAAACAGAGTAAACATTAGATAGAAGCTTAATAAAACTCCATATGAACTCCTTAAGGGTAGGACACCAAACCTTTCACATTTACATGTCTTTGGGTGCAAGTGCTTCATCTTGAATAATGGTAAACATCCCTTAGGAAAATATTATCCCAAGTCTGATGAGGGTGTCTTCTTATGTTATTCTTCTATAGGTAAGACCTATAGAATTTTTAATAAGAGAACTCTTTTAGTAGAAGAATCCACCCATGTGGTATTTGATTAATCAGATAAGCCCTCAGAATCTAAAATTGAAGATGATGAAATAGCGGCAATTCAAGGAGTAGAGACTATGACCTTAGGAGAAAGGGTCGAACCTCAGGAAGATTTGCCTAGAGAATGGAGATATTCTTCTAGTCATCCTAAAGAGTTAATTTTAGGAGACCCTTCAAAAGGTGTAAGAACTAGGCATGGACTTAGGAAAGAGGTTAGTCATTCAGCATTCATCTCTATGATAGAACCTACAAGTATAGATCAAGCCTTAGGAGATGAATTTTGGATTCTAGCAATGCAAGAAGAGCTGAACTAATTCACCAGGAATGATGTTTGGGAGTTAGTCAAGAGACCTAAAGAACAAAGTATTGTTGGAACAAAATGGGACTTCAAGAATAAGGTGAATGATTCAGGAATAATAATAAGGAATAAAGCAAGACTAGTAGCTAATGTTTACAACCAAATTGAGGGAATAGACTTTGAAGAAATCTTTGCCCCGGTTGCTAGACTAGAAGCCATAAGAGTGCTCTTAGCTTTTGCTTGCTTCAAGAACTTTAAGTTATATCAAATGGATGTAAAGAGTGCATTTCTGAATGGGGTAATTAAGGAAGATGTCTATGTTCAGCAACCCCCCGGATTTGAAAGTTCATAATTTTCAAACCATGTATTCAAATTAAAGATGGCACTGTATGGATTAAAGCAAGCACCTAGAGCATGGTACGAAAGACTTAGCTCATTTCTATTGGATAGAGGATTTAAAAAGGGTAGTGTAGATACTACACTCTTTTTACAAAAGGTCAAAGAAGAAATTCTCATTGTTCAGATATACGTGGATTACATTTTATTTGGATCTTCAGATAAAATATTATGTGATGAATTTTCAAAAACAATGAGTAATGAGTTTGAAATGAGCATGATGAGAGAACTTAATTACTTTCTTGGCTTTAGCGTAAAACAAATGGATAATGGAACTTTTCTTAGCCAATCAAAGTATATTAAGGATATTTTAAAAAAATATGAAATGGATAGTGCAAAACCAATGAACACCCCAATGAGTTCGACAATCCAATTAGATAAAGATCCTAGTGGAAAATCAGTAAATCAGAAAAAATACAGAGGAATGATTGGATCCCTTCTTTACCTGACTGCCCGTAGACCGGACATAATGTTTAGTGTGTGCCTTTGTGCCCGTTTCCAAGCCGATCCTAAAGAATCTCACTTAACTGCTGTCAAGAGAATCCTTAGATATCTACTAGGCACCCCAAATCTAGGAATTTGGTATCCTAGGCACAACACTTCCTTTGAAATCCTAGGGTACTCAGATTATGACTTTGCATGATGTATGATAGATAGAAAAACACATTTGGTACCTGTCAATTCATAGGAAAATCATTAGTTTAATGGTCCAGTATAAAACAAAACTCAGTAGCACTTTCCACAGCAGAGGCAGAATATATTGCAGTAGGAAGTTGTGTTGCACAGGTACTATGGTTAAAATAATAAATTCTTGATATTGGACTACCTGTTGGAACCATCTCGATCATGTGTGACAATACAAGTGCAATTTGTATCTCTAAGAACCCAATTCAACACTCTCGAAAGAAACACATAGACATTAGACACCATTTCATTAGAAATCACGTTGCAAAGGGAGATATAGAATTGCATCACATCGCTACAGGAGATCAACTGGCTGACATATTCACAAAACCTCTAGCTTTCAACACCTTTAGCACCTTGAGGACTAAATTAGGTGTCAAAGATATAACTGTATAAAAAAAAACAAAAAAAAAAAAAAAAAAAAACAAAAACAAAAAAAAAAATTTAAATAGGGCTGCTCCTGATCATCACACACTCACCACACAACAACTCTAACCTTAACTGTTTATCGTACTGTACGATACACATATCGTACCGTACGATACATCTCAATCTACATAACATCCACCAACAAGCAGATTTCGGCTCTGTTGATCATACGGTCCGACATTATTACCTATCGTATTATACGACATCTCCTCTTCGTACGATACGATACACGTTAACAACGGATTGGGGCGAATTAAATCCGGTTGGTACGACATTACTTAATATCGTACTGTACGATACTTTCCTTTCATACGGTATGATACACATCAACACAATAAATAAATATGAGTTAAAGCTATTTGGTACAATATTTATTATGGATCGTCCTGTACGATACACCTGTTCGTACAGTATGAAACGTTTGGTCAAAAGTCGTACTGAGGGTCTCGGGATGATTAAAATTCATTTGATCATTCTATACGATATTTATCATACTGTATGATTTGACTGCCTTTTCCCGAAACGACCGGTCAGGATATTGATTGAATATCGTAATGTACGATCCAAATTTGTACTGTACGATTGTCAAAATTTTCTATAAGACCCCTTTGCTAGGCCGTTACTTTCACTCAAATCTTTCCTTACTCACTGCTTCACCTAGTTCGTGCCCTCTTGTAATGTCTAAATGAGGTCGGTTGACTGCTGGAAGCTCATCCTCGTTAAGTCGCCCACCTGCTCGTTTTCTGAAAACTGAAAATAAGGAAGCCTAACACAGGTATAAAGCCTGTAAAATTTCTCCTTCCAAAATGTTTAATCATGCTGCTCTTAATTTCGAGGTAATGGACCTCTTCGCTTTCACCACCTTCCAATTCCTTCTCACCCTGGCATTTCCCTACAATTTTGAACTTCTCTTCGAATTTCTCGCTAATCTCACCTACAATGTCGACAACACCACCTTTCACTCTTTTGTTTGTGGCCGAAATATTGAGATCACTAGAGCCAACATTGCCCAATATATTGGGTTGTTCACTGAAGGACCTATGGTTCGCTCATTTCTTACTGGCAAATTCGATTGGAGCGATGTTAATATAGTCCTTAGGAATGCTACTTTCCATCAACACCAACCTCTCATTCAATCCCTAACTCAAAATGCCCGAATAATTCAACATGTCATTCAAACCTCAATAATACTTAAAGGTGGCGACCGTATCAATTTGACCCCGACCTTATCCGTCGCTACCTATCTTATTATGTCCAACATAAAATTTGATGAGGTTGATTTAATTTGTAACTATATTTTCCACATGACTTTTGTTCGCCTACCTACCACTCGACGGAAACAAAATCTAGCTCTTGGTCACCTAATAGGATATATCCTCCAACATAAATATCAATTGACCTACCCTGGTGAACCCGACCTGCTTCCTATCTTTTATACAGATGCCTCTTTCCATATTCTCTTTCATCGGGGACATGAGCCTGAAGAACCAGTCTTTGTCAAAGAAGAAGGAGAAGATGCCCTAGCAGCAGCTACAGCTCGACCACGACGATATGCCGCACCCCAAGCACCTGCACCAGCACACCCTAACGATGATTTGGTCGCACGCTTTGACCAACTGCATACTCGTCTCGATATGCATATTCAAGAAAAACATCAGCAACATGAGACATATGAAATAGTTTGGAGAACGCTTTACTGCAATTGATCACCGATTTGATGCTCTCTTTCAATATTTTCAACCGAATCCAACTCCACCACCAATTGATCAGGACCCTCATGTTTAGATTATTTGTATTTGTATTGTACTTTCTTTCTTTTGCTTTTTTGCTTTAGTTGCTCCTCCTTTTTGTGCTGTCAAAAGGGAGAGAAGTTTATTGTACTTGTTGTTGTGCTTGTTATAATTTGTTAAATGCATTCCTTTTATTTTCTACTTGCATTTAGTATCTTTCCTTTTTTTTCTTGTGTTTAATTTAAAAAAAAAAAAGAAATGTCATTCGTACTTGCTTACAACAAATCATTTGACATCATCAAAAAGGGGGAGATTATTGCAACCCATAACCCCGAGTTTGAGATTTTGATGATGCCAAATAATTATTGTTTTGAAACAACTTTTTATTGGATATTATTTTATTTGCTATTGTCCTTGAGTACTAACATTTCAGGAAGATCACTAGTGACTCAGGACGAAAGGAAGACCTCAAGAAGGGGTAGATTAGGAGTATGAGTCAAGAAGATTGTATTTTCTTCTATTTAATTGTAATTCTAAATTCTTGATTATAAGACCACCAAATACATAAAGTAAACAACCAGCACCACACAGGGGAAGTTTGTTTTAAATGCAAAAAAAACTGTAATAGAATTTCTTCTCAGAGATCGTACTGTAACTATTTTGTTAAATTGTACCGTAGATCCACATGTGATGATTATGTGAATATCATACGAACGAATCTAATTCGTACTGTACGATATGTTCAGAATCAAAACCCTCGCCGTAGTTTAGTTTATAAGTGATTTTGCACCGTTTGTACTGTACAAACCTTTTCGTACTATACTTTATTTTAAATACTTACTTAAATAAACCCATGATGTAATTCATGTAATCCAGCCTAATTAATTTGAACATCGTACTATACGGAACAAGAATCTTACCATACGATGAACTAGAAGAAGTTTTAATCATCCTGATATCGTCCTGGACGATCTCTTGTGTTTGTCTCAGCGTACTGTACGATAATAGTTGTACCATACATGACCAAAGAATGATATCCTGGTCGAAAACCAGACCATCGCCTGTACAATAGTATGATTGTGATCGTATCGTAACTATTATATCGTACTAGTACGAATATAATTGTTGCCCATTGACTTTGATACCTCTAGCCACCACCATCGCCGACTATTTAAAGTTCAATTAGGTTGTTAGACCTAATAAAACTATCATAAGGCTAACCAAGAGGGAGGGGGGGGGGGGAATTGATAACTTACAAATTCTCTTGGATTTTAGAAAATCATTTTAAGGAAATTTTTATTCAATGATTGATTTTCACAAAATATTTTTCAACCAAAGTAATTTAAAGTGCAGAAAATAAAAAATGCAATAACAAGTATAGGAATAGATGAACACCAAATTTTATAGTGGTTTAGTCCAACTATACCTACATCCACTCCATGAAGACTCCTTCTTTAGATATTGCACTAAATCAAAGTGACTCTTCTTTTACACCCACAGTAAGGTGGAGAAGCCCTTATAAAACCTCTCTTCCATCAACCCGATGTAGCAGAGTATCGACGTTCTTTCTTACCCTCTTGGTGATGGCAGAGTACAACCGTCTGTTCTTATACTCCTTGTGATGGTTGAGTACCAACATCCTTTCTTACCCTACTAGTGATGGCAGAGTACCAACATCCTTTCTCACCCTCCTAGTAATGGTAGAGTACCAACAAACTTTCTTACCCTCCTGGAGATGGAGGAATACCGTGATCTACTTTGAAAATCTTCTCTCAAGAGCCTTCAAGGAAGTAAGGCAGAATTTTGAAGAACAAAAAAGAGATCCATACCTTTGGGAAATCTTGTGAATCCCCTCATAATTTACTCTAATAAGACCTCTCACTCTTCACTCATAAAACACTCTCCCAAACACCCTCCTTATCCACTCTTAAGAGAAACTCACAACAAGAAAATGAGTGTCAATTTTTTGGACATTTTTATATGAAAGACTAGAAAATTCATACATAAAATTAAAAAGTACAATTGGAATGTATTCAGATCATACTGTTCGATCGATGATTGTCTGTACAAATAATTCAAAAGTCCATATATGATCTTGTACAAACTTGATTTCGTACTATGTTTGTCATCTGTATGAACTGATAATGTATTATATGAACAGTTCAAAACTAAACTAATTCATTCGATATAATTATGTATGAATCTCATTTTGTACTATATGAGTCATCTATATGAACCACACTTCATATAGTACGAACAATTTAAACAAATCATGCTTTGTTTAGTATAAACATGGATGATCCTATTTCGTATTCTGTGATTCATCTGTATGAATGACATCATATAGTATGAACAGTTCAAAAAGTTATGAGTTTGTTTGGGATGAACTAGTACTTACCCATTTCGTACTCTATGAGTTATCTATACTAAATATTATCATACATTACAAACTATTAAAAAAAGATGAGTTTGTTTGGGACAAACTTGTACGCACCCTTTTGTACTCTGTCGATCATCTGTATGAAACATTATCATACAGTACGAATAGTACAAAAAAAATTCCAGCATGATTTGATTAACTTCATTTTGGAGTAACTACCATGACAAACCATCCAGTATGATTAGTTTTAAAATTTTACATTTTAACTCACTCTTCTAGTGTGTGTACATGGTTACCCAATTATAATCACACTCTTTAAGACTCAAGAAAAATAAAAAAAATTATAGACTTCATAATATGAAACCCTAGTCTTCTCTGTCTTGAAGTCTTCAACAGTCTAGAATATAATTTTCTTGAAATGTTAGTACACACAAACAACAAAAAGAAAATATATCTAATGTATGTTAAGAGAAATAATATCATAACAATAATATTTTATATCATTAAAAAATACATTATATAAAAATTAATTTTGAAGTCTAAGTTGTAACAATCTCCCCCTTTTTTATGATGGAAAAATAATTATTATTTGAGTTAATAGTAAATGTCATTTTTCTCCTAAGCTCCCCCTCAATGAATGCTTAATTAAAAAACAAGTGATTTCAATCAAAATAAAAAATAAATAAAAACAAAACATAAACAAATTAAAAAACAACACAATAACAAATCAACAATAAAACACATACCCACAAAAATATATACACACCAGACATAACAATCGAACACACATGATTAAATTACATAAACAAACACCACACATATCAATCAAACATTCATGATTAAATTACACAAACAAACAATAAACAATGATTTTCCCTTTTGATAATAACAAAAAGGAAAGTATGTCTTAAAAATATTAGTTTCTATTAACAAATATAATAGAGGATGAAGAAGAAGATTTTAAACTATTTACAAAGATAATATTAACATCCTAATGCCAAAAGGAAAGTCTCATATTTTAAATTAAAGAAAAATTAAGATAAAAAAAACCAATCAGGTTCACTATTTGATCTAAACATATTTAATAAAAACAATTATTAGAAAAAAAGATGAAATAAAGATTAATTAGTTTCTAATTCAATAGTGGAGATTATTGTTGGTTAAATGGATTTGTATAAGAGATCGAAAGATTAAGGAATGAAATGTATGAAACTTTCACTTGTGATACAAGAAAATTATCAATTACATGTAATTTTTTTCGATGATTAGCAATAATTTTTTGATAGTTTTGAAATATACAGGTGGTTTTCAGGTGATTTCTAAATCTCCAGTATAAAGAGCGTTGTAAATGAATTATGACGGTTAATTTCCGTATAATAATTTTACCGGTAGCTTTCTTGTGGTTCAACTGGTAATTTCTAGTTGTCGTAGCACCGGAGACCGCCGGTTAATTTCCACTGGCTTTTCAACCATCTCAAACTTTGGTTTAATCTGTGGTCTAGCTGCTAGTTAAATGCGAGTTGACCGGCAGTTTGCCGTTTGTATTTATAAGCGATAATTTTTAAATTCCAGCAGTTAAAATAAGCATCCGGTATCAAAGTTTCTGGTAGCCAAATCACCGGTTAGCTGCAAAAAACCTATAGTATTTTTTTTTAAAAAATTAACTTCCCCCCTCTATTTTCTCTAATTTCTATAATACCTGTACATAATTCAAAACATGTAGAACACATAAGGGCAATGCGCCATTATAATCAACCCACATAAATGGAGTCCAAAATCAACATATATAAAATTAAATAATAAAACACAATCAACAAATCAAAATTTATAATAAGTAGAAAAATATGTTTAAATAAATAGAAATGCATATGTTCTACAATAAATATAACATATGAAATCCATAATAGGATGTTTAGAATACATCAAAAAGTTATCAAATAAATAATAGCACTAATCATCCTTCTTGTCCTCGCTGTCTTGTGATTCATGTGTAGACTCTTGCTCTTTCTTCTTTTGATTTTTATCTCTATATGATTTTAGCTCTACCTGCATCTCATTTTGAACCTTCTTCATCTCCTCTATCTCTCTCATCAGGACAGTAACCGTTTGGCTAACAATTTCTTCAGTTCCACTAGCATTATAAAATGCTGATGTAGATTAACTGCCCTCATAAGCATAGCCTTGCAAACCCAAGACATGTATCCTACCCCTCTTTGTTTATCAAATAACATCTGATCACATATGATACTTAAAATACTAGGTCGATTCTAAATATGATTCTTCACTAGTAGACTGATGACTTTCTTGAACTCATATAAAATCATCGTGCGAGAATAAATCAATAAAATAAATTTATATTAGAAAATTTATTATATTCTATTTTATTACTCTAAAAATTAAACTTAAATGAGTTTTTTCACCTTTTCATCAACCTACTGATAGTCAACTTGATGTTGGTGAGTTCCTATATGCAACTCCAATGGTGTCGCCTCCCAACCAAGAAACTCTTTATGGAAATAGAAGATATAGTTAAAATATTATACATATATTTATTAAACTAATTGAAAGCTTTTATTAGTCATTATCTATATTTAGTATGAGGCATAGATCCACCAGTATGAAGAGAGCTTCCTAAACCCTCACAATCAGATGCTCTGTTTTGCTTATTTTGCTCTCTCAATTTTATGAACTTAGGGCTCGCCCAAGCTCTACTCAGATCTTCCCATACGCCCTCTCTAATCCATAATGGATGCTGCTTGAACATTTTAATCTCTTTGAATATGTCCCTAAGACGTATCGATGCTATTCTCTCAAATTTTGTTCTGATCCTTATGTCATGCTCAGGCAATGACCTAAATTCTTTCTACAAAAATTATAGTCATAATAATAATATTAATATAAATTAAATTAAAATAGTTAATTCATGTCAAATAAATATACTTGAAATAATATAAATAAGATATTCTTATTTTTCTTTGGATCTTCTTTCATAATAAATAAGGAACATCATTTTTGCTTCGTATAATATCCTAAATTTTGTGGATAGGTGGCCATGAGGGATTGAAGAGCTACAGGTTAATTTTTTTATCAATAACATATAATATATCAAATTACAAAAACTTTATAAAATAAATTGAACTTAAGTATCACCCTCAAACTCAATATATAGATGCTTATCTACTATAGTTGTAGGATTCCCAACACCAACCTCTACTTATATTAGATGGTCCTCCATGTTATGGCTACACAGCAGATATGTAATAATAGGGGTGGGGGTAAGGAGGGTAAGGGATGGAGGTTAGACCAATTTATGATATTTGTGGGGGGTAATATTAATAGAATGGAGCAGCATGTTTTTGATCTAGAGAGGGAAGTCGAAGACTCATCAGCATAGGAGGGAAGTACCTAAGAAAGGGTGGTGGTACTCAAAAAATAGGTGGATTTGACTATCCCTGACTCTGCTCACTCGTGACTGCTGCTAACTCCTAGGTGGTGGTGATGATGGTATCACTGGTGGAACGGATCTCTACCCCTCACTTTCATTACCCTGTCTAGGTCTACTTGGTCCAACACTCAAATGTTTCTTATGAGAAAACTATGAAGTGAAGGATCTACGAGGAGAATCGTCACCTAAAGCCATCTGTATTAAAACAAGCAATTAATAAATCCGTGCACCATATAAAAAAATTAAATTATAAGTGTTCTAGAGATTTGCATAAGTATATATAAAAAAATAGAATGTAGATAAATAAGTTATAACAAACATAAAAAATTATGTAAAACACAATAATGATTAATATATAAACAGGATTTGATAAGTGACATTTAGCAAGATATGTTTACTAACTTGATTTCTAAAAAATATAATTTAATAAGTATAATATAATAAATTTAGTCACTTAAATTATAAGAACTATTTAGAATCAGAAATATTTTAATTGCTCTCCAAGGTATCTTCACTTTCATCCTCGTTCTCACTTGATGAACTAGTTGAACTATTCACATCTTTTAACAGCATTTTAATATTGTGTTATAGTTGACATCTCCTAAATTTCAACAAACTTATAATTTAACATCTTATCCTCTTTATGTACAGTTGTTATGACATATTGTTGATCAATTATCCTCAATTTTTATTTTTTATGCCAGCTAGCCAATCTTGTTTATCACTACGACCACTGAATATTTGCTGAAAGAAACTTAAATAGCTTGACATGCTAACACAAATGGATCAAACTTCCTGTATCTTCTATTATATTTTACATCTCATAAACCATACACAGGATGAACCCTTGTTCCTTCATTCTATACTAGATCATACCATTAACAGTTAAACAAATATACAAAGTTCCTATCTTCATATGATTTGTTATTAACTCGAGATTTCTTCACCGCTAGTACTCTTTAATATCCATTCTATCTTTGATGTTATCCTTACTCTTTCCTTTAACATCCATAATTATATTAAAAATGTTATTGAGGAAGTGTTACAAATCTGGATTTAATGATTATAACTTTGATAATAGCAAATTTGCCTAGCATTTCTATTTTTCTACTATTACCCTGCCTACTAACATTTCAAGTCCACAAGGTCAATTAAAAATCATGCCAGCTCAAGATTTGGTATATTAGGATTGAGTCAGTCTGTAAGTATATTTATAGTATTTTTACCTTTTCTTGAGTTAAATGTAATAATGTGGATCCTGATGCTAAGTAATCATGCACACACACATAGGGGGAGAAATTTTATTGGCTTAAGATTTTTTCTATTTTTGATCACATCGTACATGACAATCCAAAATTATCCTAGACAATCAGTTAAAAATATAAACACTAATTAGGGCATCCTTATTAAGATAGTCAAATTAAGTAGATTGTATTGGACGATATTCACATCGTCCTAAATGATAGACTCAAATCAGAAAGAATCATCTTCCAACTCTTTTAGGCATGTTATTATTTTTAGACATCGTACAGGACATTATCATATATGACAAATTACAATTATGCCTATATTAGTCTGATGATTAAGGAAAGTAATTAAGGTTTGATTGATCGATCATATCATCCTAGACGATCGCAGGATCGTCCTGGATAACAATTTAAACAAAACTTATTTTTTTCCTGAATCATCCTTTACAAATAGAATGATGTGCTGGATGATATTTATTGATTTTAACTATTCATATAGGAAGATCCAATAATCGGCCTAGGCGATAAGTTATTTTTTCATCATCTAATATGTAAAGTTTGGCCGAATGTAGCGATGTTTTAAATGATACTTAATGCTTTGAACTAATTGTATAGGATGATGTACTCATCATCCTAGATGATCAGAACAAGCAAATTTCAATTTGTGCATATTTTTAACATTTAGTATTTCCAATATCAATTATTCCTAAAACAAATTTTAATAATTAACAAAAATTAAACACATTGAAAAGAAATAAAATAAAAATCAGTCATCTCTTTTGCAATAATTATAGCTAAATAATATTTATTTATGAGAACATGAAGATGATCTTCTAATCTTCTGATAACCATAATTAAATTTTGCAAGAAAATTAATTTGTTGAGAAAATTATTTTTAAATTTCATTGTATAGATCAACTACATTTGATTAGTCAATAAAACTTAAAACAATTCAAAAAGATTAACTTCAACTAAAGACAAACATCATTTTATTAAACACATTGAATAAATACATCCTATACATAATACCATTAGAAAAACATTACTAAGTTATCAAAAAATTATAGAAAAACAACAACAACACAAACTTCAAGTACAACAGAAAACTAACAGCTAATATCTTGATGGACCCTGATCTGGAGGTAGCTGAGGGGTGAACATTATTGATTGTAGCTACATGAGTATTGACCAAGTCAAATTGTCTACTAATTCACCATATGTCTTCATTATATCTTTCTTCTTGCTAGTTTAAGTGAGTCTCAATTTAATGAAAATGTTGATTTAAATGAGATTTAAGTCTATCGAAATACTGAACCATTTCTTGATAAAAATGCTTATCAGGTCTAAGAGCAGATACTGGTGCAGAAGCAGGTGCTCCTTCTTCATCAGATTCTTCTCCCTCATCTCCTTGGTCTCAGTTAAAAAGTGAACAGAAAGAAGCATTGATAAAATAAATAAGAAGCTATAAAGGTGGATCGGGATAAATCAAGTTGTATTTCTTTTCTACAATATAGACCACCAAATGTCCTAAAGCCACATTTTTCTTTTTCCTATTGTAATGAAGTATAATTTGAGAAAGCTTATAGATATAGTCCATAATCAATTGGGCTTCATCTATAGGAGTGTTTGTCATGATGAGGTATCCGGCTATAGATAATAAAGGAGTTAGGTTGATACAATCACCAGCTTTTGGTATAATAGAAGTCCTTAATACACGCTGGATGATCCTCACATTTTAGTTCAGAGTGTACATAAGAGATAAGTGATTTATTGAAGCAACACCTCTAAGAGTTTGATTATTTATAAACCAGTCAAAATTAGATCTAGAGGTCATTATATGTGCCCTAACCCCTTCAGTTCTAAGATGTAGGAAGGTGCCTAAATATTCCTTATTAATCACAACACAATGTTTAAAAACAAATGAAGACATCCTAGTATGATTTTCATTCAACCTCATGTTTGCAAGGGAAAAATGGAATGCATCATGATGATAAGCATAAATAAGAGTGAGAATGAAATAAAATTGAGTTAATGTTTCTTTGGATTAGGAAATGATATGGAGTTATCTTAGCCTCAAAGAAATGATCGTAGGTTTCTTTATTATCATTAGAGAGAAAGTTCTAGTCAAGTTTACTAGAATGAGGGGAAGAGGCCTTGGATGTTTGAGCTCGCTTGCTGCTGCTAGCCAATTCGAGAGTTAGAACATTATATGGTTTGAGATTGAAGAAGACTGTGAAGAAAAACCAATGAATACCTTCCAATTTAAAACAAAAAAGACGGGACTATCATACAATACAAAAATTTTTTATTTGCTCGTGCAAACAATTGTGAGATCGTATGAAATGAAAATAATTTTGTACATATGAATGAAATTTTCCAAAAATGAAACAACTTTTCATAAATTTTCATTCTTGAGGAGTCATTTTGTACAGCTTTTTGACAAGTATTATAGTATAGATGAGCAACTATTTGTCCAGGATGATCAGAATAATAAAGATTATATCTGACAGTTATGCGATATGTAAATTCTCAACATGATCTTATAGACGAAATGTGATTTTATACGTACGATCTTGGAAAATAACTGTCAATAGAAAATGCACCCCATTTATATTGACAAAAATTAATGATTCGTATAGTATAAAGTTATATCGTACAGTTTGATACAACAACAACAACAACAACATCAAGCCTTTATCCCACTACGTGGGGTCGGCTACATGAATCCTTTTTCTCCATTGTGTCCTATTAAAAGCCAAATTCTCGTTTAAATCTAATAAAGAAAGGTCATTCCTAATATTTTCTAACCAAGTCTTTTTAGGTCTACCCCTACCTTTCTTAACACAAGTCAAATCTAATACCTCTACTCTCTTAACTGGGTCGTCGGAAGGCCGCCTTTTTGATATCGTACAGTTTGATATGCATACAAAAATCACATTCTCGTCTTCTCAACTCATGGAAAAAAAAATCATGTACAGACTATGAATTCTTTCCAATACAAAAGTCTTTTAAAGTAACTCAAGACATGATAAATAAAACTCATTTCATAAAACAAATCACCCAAGATCCATGACATGCAACAATGGAAACAAAAATAATACAAATGGATAATCAAACACAAAATAAAGGAAAAATCGACCATTAAAAAAATAATTAAAGAAATACACTAAACGTATCAACATACATGAAATATATTACAAATCAAATTTGTAAAATTAAAATTTTAATCTTGAATATCAATCACACCTAATCTAATTCTTATGGTGCTATATGTTTCAAAAGCTAATAATTTTGTGAAAATATCAATAAGTTAATTCTCAATATTTACATGATGTAGCATAATTTTTCCTTTAGTGACATGATCTCTATTGAAGTGATGTCTTATATCTATATGCTTGGCTTTAAAATGTTGACTAGGATTCATTAAAATGTATATGATACTTATTATCACAGAAAATTTGAATAATGCTAATAGAAAATCTTAAATAAATAAGTTATTATTTTAAACAAAGAAGCTTTGCCACACAACTACCTTAGATAATATATCCTGCTTCAGTAGTAGAAAGGGCTACTGAATTTAATTTTCTGCTAGACAAAGAAACTAAAGAGTTTCTTATAAATTGACAAGTTCTGATAGAACTTTTCTTATCAACCCTACATCCTACAAAATTTGAATCAGAATATTTAATGATTTCAAAGAAAGAGTTGTGCTTAGGATACAAAATCCATAAGTTTTGAGTTCCCAAAAGATGTCTCAGAATTCTTTTAACAACAGATGTTGACCTCATTATTCGAGGTCAATTTCTCTGGAATCGACTCTAGCACCTAGGTCTTCGTAGCCTAGAATAGACGTCACCCGCAGGATTTCCCTTAGGTGGATGCCCACTAACGTAGTATCGACTCGAGCCTATCACTCAATTCGAATCAAAATCTATTCAATCCAATTTTAATTCAACTCCAAAATAAACTCAAATCAAGCTCAATTTATGATTCGTCGATGTCGATCGACTCAATCTAATTTATATTTGATCAAATTGATACATCATTGGGCTCAAATCAATTCATCAATCAAACACCAAATTCTTGCTAATAAATTCTAATTTAATTTTTTGATCAAATTAGAATCAATCCCTAAAATCCCTCATTAAAGATTGGATTAATCCTAGCCGTTGATTTAAAAAAAATGTTTTTTTGAAATTGATTGAGTCGGTCTAATCAATCGAAATCCCTCTCAATCCCCTCTCCTGCAGTTGGCAACTCCTCTCCTCCCCATACACATAAAAAACCGACCCCATCTCTTACAGTTCGTGAACTGCATCCCTCTCCCCTGCAGTTCCGAAAACTCCCTCTCCCAGCCCATAAGAAGACAAAACGAAATCATCTCTCAGACGTATTCACTCCTCTCTGTAATCCCGAACTCCCTCATCTCCGGTTCTCTGCCCGCGAGAAGTCCCCAGCCCCACTCCTCTCCTCCTCCAGTCGGCCTTCTACCTCTGGTTCATATAGTCTAGGCCGAACATCCCCTTTCCATTCAGATTGCTTTAAAGACGACGCCACCCTAGACGCCAACCCGCCCTTGCTGTGCTCAGCATCTTCGACGTCAATCGCTAGCCTAGTCGAGGACCTCGTCATCGTTTCCTCTGCTCTGATCGATACCAACATCTTCTCAATCTTGGGTAATTCCTTCTACATTCCCCTCGTCATCTTCTTCTTTCTCATCACTTCTAGATTAAATGTTTAAAAAAAAAAATTAAAGAAAACTGGCTTCCATTTACTTCTTAATCTGAAAAGTAAGAGTTAGAATTACACTTTCTTTCTAATGAAATGAGTTTTATATAGATTCAATTTCTGTTAGGATATATAAGAATGTATGGATCATCCTTTCTTCATGGGGATCGTTTTGTTCTTAACACTAATAATCTTGGGTTTATAAGTTTGATGGCATAAATATTCTTCTTTCTACTTACTTTAAAAGACATTATTTTTGGCCGTAAAGAAGAAATAGAAGTTGAAATGTTAAAGCCTTGACTATAATCCATTTGAACTTCATAAATCTGAGATGTTTTTGTTCATTTAGCCTCACTGATATTCATTTTATTTTATTTTTCTGAGAATCTTGATGGCAAATTGATAACAACTTTTTGCCTTTAGTTGGTAAAAGGATAGATTGGTTAATTGAAATCTATATTGGAAAGTCTTTTGAACTATCATATGAGTATGAAATTGTATAACTTTCTCTTCCTTATCTCAGAAATTTGTTTGACTCAAGTTTTAAGTTGGCATGAATGAATGAAACAAAGATTTGTCGTTACAGTTTGCCTTCAAGTTGAAATATAAGAAGTTTTCTTTATGAATAGATAAAAATTTGATAGATTTTCTGTATTGTTTTGTATGGTATTTTGGGAAAGGGAATGGTATAATTTTTGTTTTACATTCATGAAAAACTAAAAAAAAGGAGAGAGCAAATAGTTGTTGAAAGAAAGGTGTATGCTTTAAAAGTAAAGTGTATGTATCTTTGAAAAATAATCTATATATGTTTTGAAACAGGACATCTGTATATGTGTTTGAAAAGTAGAGATCATATGTGTTTTGAAATGATGAAAATTGTGTCTCTTGGAAAGGTCAAAATATATTAGAACTTGTATGAGTTTGGGAGAGTAGAAATTATGTAGTTTGAAAAACAAAAGTAAAGTATATATGTTGGGTTGAAAAGTAAAAATTAGGTGAAAGTTGTATATGTGAAAGGTAAGATAATGTATGTATCTTTGGGAAGTTTTGGAGATGTAGAGTTTGTGCATATATTGAAAAGTGATATGTAAAGATAAATTTGTATTTGAACTTGTGTGTGTTGAAAAGTGAAATTTGTGTGAATTTTAGAAGAATGAAAGTGTATGGTCTAAATAGTATAAGAGTCATTTTTGAAAAATGGAATGTGTTAAGAAGTAAGACATTTTGAAAGGTGTATTGAATATTGAAATGTTTAAAAGTATTTTTAATAAAGAAAAGTATAGAATATGATTTTGGAATGAGAGAAGTGTATAAATGTGAGAGTTAAGGTATTTATTTTGTGAAACTTGTGTAAATTTGGAAGAATGAAAATGAATGTTAAGAAAATTACAAAAGTGTGCTTTCAAGAAGGAAAGGTTTCAAAATGCAAGTCAGCCAAACCAGCGTTCAAGCCCGATGAAAGGTACATCTTTATTTTCAGTAAAATTTCATTCATTTTTATTATCATTTATTAAATGAACTTTCTAATCCCTATTTTCCTTGTTTTCTTCTTTATATTTGCATGAACTACGAGGAACGGTACCGGTCGAGGGAACAAAAGGACAAGGAGCTAATGACGTCAGTCGCTTCTATCCAATCGGGTAGAGGTGCTATGGGCGGAACCACCAGGTCGTAGCCCCCGGTGACTGTGAGTATTCTAAAACTTAGAAAACCTTTAGGAGCCCCTTGATGTGGTGTGCATGATCCCTTCCTTTAGGTCCCTGTAGTAACTTCAATTTTATTAGGATTACTTTTATTTTATTTTAGATCCTTAAATTCCTTTTACACATGCGTAAAGTCCTAAGGGTTAGTGATAACAAATATTTTTACCCCATATAACAGTAGTGACACTTAAGGACAAAAATTAAGGATTGAGTCTTAGAAAACTTAGACTTAGGATGCATGCACATTTTAGGATAGAAATATATAACATAGAAAACTCAGTGACACCTCACTCTAGAATTAGTGAATATCTTTAAATTAAAATTCAATCAATTAGAAAACTTTAGTCAATAATTAACCTATATAGAACATATCAAAACCACACAACCTGTTGCACACACTTAGAATTGTTTGTTAGGATAACCGACTTTATATTTAGGTTAGGCCGGTGTTTATTTCTTTATTGCACTATGACGGGCTTTTTCTCGAGTTTATTGCATGCTGGTTGTAAAATGTTGGTGTGTTTGTTTACTTATTTTTACTGCATTCTGTGTTGTGATTTGATTAACAATTAGATTACCCATAGGTTAGGAGCGATCTGGATTGTTAATATGATTTTCTGCAGGTTGCCACACTCATGCAGGGCAGAAAAAAGGGGGCTAATTAATCAAAAATTTAATATAAATGCTACAGGTACTCCAGTTGCTTAGCCCCCAAATAAGAAAGAGTGTGGCCAAGTGTGGCTAATTAATTTAATTTAAATGCATATATATAACTACTTGGGATGATTTTTATTATAAATTTCTTAGGATAACCCTACAGGTGGACTAGATTTTTCTTCCCATTCTGTGAAATGAAATGTAATGTAAATATAATATATCAAGAGTCAAAATTGTGAAAGTGATTTTGAAAATGGGATATCACATTCAGTTTGGAATCCAAAGAAAAGAGAATATACCTTAAAGGATTATTCTCTTTTATTTTGAAAGCCAAATTAGGATGATTAAATATCCAAATGGAAAAGAAAATACCCCTCTTAGGGATGAGTTTCTTTTCATTTGGATATCCAGAACCCGACGGACCCGAGAAGTTCGTAGAAGAAGAAAAGATAGAACGAGAAGATTGAAGAAAGAAGATGAAGAAATGAAGATTTAAGGAACAATATATCCCATTTCAAAAATTACTTGCGTCATTCTTAGGATTAGAATCCGAGTTTGTTGTCAGTGGTGCCCGGCCACTTTATTTTTCTACAAATTCTGGGTGTAATATGGACATTGGACATTATATTTGGATTATTAAAATTGATTGTTTATATTATTTGTGTAGTTACTTTTTTAGGACCCTTGCATGCCGTATTTTGTTTTAGCTTGGATACGAATCAGAGTGCTTTTTTTTCATAAGGGTACGCTTAAAATTCTTCTATTGTAATTTTAAATAAAAACTTTTAGGCTCACATAGTAACTCTAACGATCTAAGAAGTAAGCTCGGGACCGCCGAGAGTCAGCATAAGCATATTAATACTTTCTCTTCCTTGTTAGGCACCTCCCCGCCTGCGGGTTCTGGCAGACCACTTGACCTATGAGGGTGCAGTTCTGTCAAGGGGAAGTTGTGCAATCTCTAGGGAAAAAACCTATTTTCTAAGCCTAATTTTAAAACTGCTTCATATTCATTTTGTGCATTCGAGTCAATTAGCATGCATTGCATTAGATACAAATTAAAAAGAGTCTAAAATATTAATTGCATTTTTAGATATTTTTCACCATACATAAGTTGAGGGACCAATTAGGATTTGTCTTAGATGTCGATCCCCAATTCCTTAAAACTTAAATAACATCCCTACCCATCTTTCATAAGAGACTGGACACATGGTTTTAAAGCGCTTAGGTGGTTAGCTGGCTCACCAATCTAGGCCGGGATAAGTCCAGATTTGCACTTCATTAGTTAGGTTCGGGTCACTATTTTACAGTACCCAAATTAGATTTAGGTTCTGAGGCAGATTCTTTTTAGATCTTAAGTCTGTTGAGTCCAGTAATTAGGTTGTTAAGCCTAAGTAAATGTCCCAAGGCTACCAAGAGGGGGGTGAATTGGAAGTTTTTAAAATTTTAAACCCTCTTAATAATAAAGTTGAACCGAAATAAAATTTTCTTTTAAAGTTAGTAGAAAAATGTTTTTCAACCACAGAGTTGTTTAAACTGAAATTTAAAGTGCGGAAACGTAAAAGCTATAAAGTAAATGACACCAGATTTATAGTGGTTCGGTCTATAACCAGACCTACATCCACTCCTCAGAGGCACCCTCTGAGTATTGCACTAATACCAATAGTGACTCTCCTTTTGCACCCACAGCAAGGCGGAGAAGCCCTTACAACACACTCTTTTCACCACTCCCCGGTGCGGTAGAGAACCGTCCGTCCTTTTACACAAAACCCAGTGTTGGCAGAGAACCGTCGTCCTTTCACACCCTCCAAGTGTAGGTAGAGAACCTTCGTCCTTTCACACTCTCCTAGTGTGGGCAGAGAACCCTTCGTCTGTTCACACTCTCCAAGTGTAGGCAGAGAACCCTTCGGCTGTTCACACTCTCCAAGTGTCGGCACAGAATCGGATCTCCTTGACAGATCTTCTCACAAGAATCTAGAAGGAAGAAAGAAAAAGAGTGAAGAAATCCAATTTCACAAGTAGAGACTCTTACCTTAGCAATCCAAGTGAAGCCTTCTCGCTCCAGTGGTAGGAATTCTCCTTTGAATGCTCTCTTTCACTCTCTCCTTGGCTATTCTCTCAAGAGGCACGAAGATCAAATGACAAAAAGATAGGGTGGCAGTCTAATTTGGACTATTTATAGAAAAGACAAGTGAAACCGCCCAAAAACTGCAAATTTTCAATTTTGTACGCAGTGGATCGTCCTGTACGATCCTGGATCGTCCTGGACGATTTTACTTAAACGATCTGAAACGACCCAATTTGTATATGTGTACGAACTGACTTCGTACAGCTGATCGTCCTGTACAAACTTGGTTCGTCCAGTACGAACGGTTATTACAAGGTCGGTTCTAGAAACTACTGAAAACTGTTCTAAGTCGGTTTATCGTTTGAACGAAAATGTGATCGTCTGGACGAAAATTTTCCAGAGAGCAGATCGTCCTGGACGATTATTTATTTTGTCGGGACGAAAATTTTCCAGACAACCAATCGCCGCGGACGATAATTTGGTTTCGTCTGAACGAAAAATTTCCAGAGAACTGATCGTCCTGTACGATATTTATTTTCGTCTGGACGAAAATTTTCCAGAGCACTGGTCGCCTCGTACGATGGTAAAATTCGTCTGGACGAAAATTTTGCAGTGAACCCATCGCCTGGGACGATGATAAATTTCGTCCTGGACGAATAGGACTTAGAAAATTTTTCAAAGCAAGTTCCTATTCGTTCCAAGTGCTCTATAGGAGATAACTGACAGATCGTCCAGTACGATAAATATCGTCCTGTACGATCAGTATAGAATTTCAAGATCTCCTTATTTGTGTGTGTGAGATTTTATTCACTCAATTACAATCACTCCCTTTCAAAATTAATTCAAAGAAAAGACAAACATCAATTAAACAAAATATCTCATGTTGAATTTGAATTGAAGTTTTCGTAGTCTGGAGTCTGATTTTCCTGAAATGTTAGTACACACAAGAGCAAGTGCAAATCTTCTGAAATTGTTAGGAGATAACTATACATTTGAACAATAATGTTTGGAATCATCAAAACTACATAAGTTGCATAAATATAACTCATTCAAATAGCAACTATTCAAACAATCTCCCCCTTTTTGATGATGGCAAAACAATTATTATTAGTATGGTTTCAAGTTAAAACACATCTTTTATCTCCTAAACTCCCCCTGAATTTATGAGTACATTAAAATAAGGAGGCATTAGGCATTAAGGAACAATATTTAACGAATTTTTTTTTTTTTATTTTTTCAAAAATTTTAACACAAACTTGCAACAAACAGAACAACTAAAAAGAGAAAACACAAACATACACAAACTAAAACATACAACTAAAACATACACAAACTAATAATTTCTCCCCCTTTTTGACAGCAACAAAAAGTGAAGAAGAAATGTAAGTAATTGTATGAAAATTCATTTGAATATTTAATCTAAATGGTGATTGATATAAGGTATGCAATTTTCAACTAAAAACATTAGGTCAATCATAGAAATTCAGGAGATTCAAAAAGTGATATAACATTGTAAGTAAGAAGAATTTTAGCAAAGACATGATTCAATTTAGACATTTCAATATAGAAAATCATTACAAGAGAGATGAAGAAAAAAATTCTATATTTCAAAATTCAATAGAATACAAATGAACATAAGATCAATTTGAATTAAGAGATTGAAAGAATTTGGAAAGAAGAGAATTACCACATGTGGCGCTTTGCGCATCTTTTTCAAATTTTTGAGCACATTTTTGTGCATCTATTGATATTGAGCTGATTTTGTGCCTCTTTTTTCATATTTGCGAACCATTGCGCATTTCTTTTGATTTTTGTACTTTTTGTACAATTTTCAAGAGTAATTTAGACCAATTCTTTCCAAAATCAATAATCTAAAATTTCAAATATTTCTAAGTACATAAATATTATTTGAACAAGGAAATACAAAAAATAAGTAAACATCTAAATTGCAATAATAATTTTAACTTTTATGTAGTCTAAATGAATAGACATGAATTTAAAAATTCTAATTACAACAAGTTATAAACAACTTTTAAATTTAGAAAGACTAGATTTTCTAATGTAGATAATCTCAAATTACATTCTAATTTAAGCACTATGAAGATTAAATAATACTAATGAAATTCATAAAAATTAACCACATTTCAATAACAAATCAATACTGAAACAAGTGCGAAATGCATTGATTTATATGAAAGGATTACATTTCACAAAAGCTAAACACAACTTAAAATAAAAGACAAAACATACACTTAACAAAAACATTAACATAACAAGACAAAAAAAAAAATGAGTAACTAACACAACAACACAACAAAAATACAACACAAGTACAACAAAAACACATAAAATCATCTCTCTACTGTTCTGGAGGAGGAGGAGGAGGAATGCCACCGAAAAGGTTAAAGTAGGAGGCCATCAACATTACATTGGTATTGATATCATGTACTTCATTTCTAATAACACCAATGTCATGTTGTTGCTGCACAAGTTGAGCATCAAATTGATCAAATCTTTGATCAATATGAGTCTCTAATCGATCAAATCTTTCAATCAGATTCTGATAATCTGACTGAGGTGCAGAGGTATGCTCTCCTTCTTCTTCTTCTTCTTCTGAAGCACTGTCATGTGCTTTCCCTTTTTCTTTTTCCTCCTTGAAGAGCAGTCTGAATGATGTGTTGTTATAGTAAACTGGCTCTTCATATTCCTCATCAGGATGCACTATATTGTATTTCTTCTCCAAAATATAAGTAATTAAGTGCCCTAATGAAATGTTCTTCTTCCTCTTCTGATCAGCATGTCCTATTTCTGAAAGCCCATAGATATGATCTATGATGAGTTGGGCTTCATCAATAGGATGTCTTGACATGATTAAAAAAAAAGTTAGACAAGAAAGGAGAGGAGTGATGTTAATCCTATCACCAGCTTTAGGAATAATTGAGGATCTAAGGATATGCTGGATGATTCGGGCATCTTGGGTCATACCTGAGACTCTAGCAACATGATTGTCAATCGCATTTCCTCTAATTACCCTATTGATTTCAAACCATTTGAAGGAGTTTTCTGACATTAGGGTGTGGGCTCTATATCCCTCAGTTCTTAAGTTTAAAAATGCACCAAGATCGTGCTTGGTGATCTCAACTTTTTTTCTTAAAAACAAAAGAACTAATGATAGAGTGGTCAGAATTGAAACTCATGTTGGCAAGAAAGTAATGGTAGGTTTGTTTTATTGTAGAAGTGGACGAGAGAAAGAATGAACTGAAATTGGGTTGAGGCGAAGAGGTGCATTACCCTAAATTTTAACTCTGCTGGGATAAGAATGCGAGACGGAGTGATTTTTGCGGAGGCAAAACGAGGAAAAGATTCTTCATTTGCCTTGGAAAGAAAGTTGTCTGGGGCATTCCTATTTGGTTTCTTCACCAAAACCTTTTGTCTTTTGCTAGAGGAGGCCATTGTTGATTTGATGTTGAAAGGGATTGAAAAGGAAATTTGAAAGTGTGATTGTCAAGTTTGAAAAGCCTTCATATTTAAAGGAAAACGATACTTTCGTCCTGGACGAAAATATTCGTCCTGGACGAAACATAATAGTTCGTCTGGACGAAGTATGTTCGTACAGACGATCCAATTCGTCCAAAATGTAACGGCTTTTCGTATTCAACACAACTTACGATGCGTCCCTTCGTACAGGCTTTTTGACTTGACCGATCGTACAGACAAAAAAAATTTCGTACAGACGATCGAAAAGTATTTCGTTTTAATGACTCTTGAAAACCGTCCCCTACAATGAATCGACACATGTTCGTCTGGACGAACAAAAATTTCGTACAGACGAAGTTCGTATTAAAAACTGTTTTATCCACTCAACCGCTGCATTCAATCGTCCCGACGTTTGAGAGAAAAAAAAAAAATTCGTCCTGGACGATCACAGATCGTACAGACGATCCAATAAAAAAACTGCTCTAAAAACGGTTTAAATTTTCGCGCAAACTGTTCCTTTACACATCGTCCCGTACGAAAATATTTCGTCCTGGACGATTTCCTCCAAAAAAAATTTTGATTTTTTTTTTTTTTTTTTAATTTTTAAAAATAAAAAATCAACAAAACAATCAAAAACAATCAGAAACACAGAAAACATAAAACAAAATCACAAAACCAAAAACAATTCATTAAAAACACAAAAATTCACAAAATTACAAAAACAAAACACAACAAGTATCAATGTTGCAAAGACATTTTAGTTAAGCATTCAAATCAATAACACCAAGCCTTGTTCTTAAAGTACTGAAGGTATCAAAGGCTAAAGGTTTTGTAAAAATGTCTGCAAGTTGATTTTCAGTTGAAACATGTATGAGTTCAATTTCTCCTTTGGATACGTGATCCCTTATGAAATGATGCCTTATATCGATGTGTTTGGTTCTAGAATGTTGAATAGGATTTTTTGAAATACAAATAGCACTAGTATTGTCACAATAAATTGGAATAGTGCCTATAGTTAATCCTAAGTCAATCAACTGTTGTTTTAACCAAAGTACTTGTGCCACACAACTTCCTAATGCAATGTATTCTGCTTCTGCAGTAGATAGTGCCACTGAATTTTGTTTTCTACTAGACCATGAAACTAATGAATTTCCAATGAATTGACATGTTCCAGAAGTGCTTTTCCTATCCACTCTACAGCCTGCAAAGTCAGAATCTGAGTAACCAATAATTTCAAATGAAGAGCTAAACTTAGGATACCAAATTCCTAAGTTTTGAGTTCCTAGTAGATATCTTAAAATCCTTTTTACTGCTGTCAAATGTGATTCTTTTGGATCTGATTGAAATCTAGCACATAGGCAAACACTAAACATAATATCTGGTCGGCTAGCAGTCAAGTAAAGTAAAGATCCAATTATCCCTCTAAATTTCTTTTGATCAACAGATTTTCCCTTAAGGTCCTTATCCAACTGAACTGAAGAACTCATTGGTGTACTAACAGGTTTAGCATTGTCCATTTCATATTTTTTGAGGATGTCCTTAATATATTTGTTTTGACTAAGAAAAGTACCTTCCTCAAGTTGCTTAATGCTAAATCCTAGAAAGTAATTTAAATCTCCCATTAGACTCATTTCGAATTCATTACTCATTGTTTTAGAAAAATCATCACAAAGATGTTTATTTGAAGATCCAAAGATGATGTCATCCACATAAATTTGAACAATAAGTATATCCTTTCCAATTTTTCTTAAAAAGAGAGTTGTATCCACACTTCCTTTTTCAAAAGATCTTTCAAGTAGGAAGGTGCTTAACCTCTCATACCAAGCCCTAGGTGCCTGTTTCAATCCATATAATGCCTTTTTTAATTTGAAAACATGATTTGGAAATTTAGAATTTTCAAAACCTGGAGGTTGTTCTACAAAAACATCTTCTTCAATTACTCCATTTAAAAAGGGCACTTTTAACATCCATTTGAAACAATTTAAAACCTTTAAAACAGGCAAAGGCTAGTAAAACCCTAATTGCTTCAAGTCTAGCTACAGGGGCAAAAGTTTCCTCAAAATCAATTCCTTCAATTTGATTATACCCCTTAGCTACTAATCTAGCCTTATTTCTAATGACTACTCCTGAGTCATTCATTTTATTTTTGAACACCCACTTGGTTCCAACAACACTTTGATCTTTTGGCCTTGTAGTTAGTTCCCAAACTTTATTTCTTACAAATTGATTTAACTCTTCTTGCATGGCCAATATCCAAAATTCATCTGAAAGTGCTTGATCAATGTTAGTGGGTTCAATAGTTGAAATAAAGGCTGAATGATTGACTTCCTTGTTTAATCCACGCCTAGTTCTAACACCCTCACTTGGTTCACCTATAATTAATTCCTTTGGGTGATTTTTAGAAAATCTCAAATCTCTAGGCAAAGGGTCTTCTCTTTCTATATTTTCTTCCACATTTTCTTCCAAATTTAATCTATCAATCTTTTGGGAGTTTTCTTCAATTTCTTCTTCAACAACTTTTGGCTCTTCCATATTTTCATTTTCATCAAAAACAACATGTGTGGTTTCTTCAATGACTAAAGTTCTTTTGTTGAATACTCTATAAGATTTTCCAACACTTGAATATCCAACAAAAATTCCTTCATCTGATTTTGGATCAAATTTTCCTAAGGCAGATTTTCCATTATTATGTATGAACACCTTGCAACCAAATACATGTAAATGAGACAAATTTGGTGTTCTACCTTTTACCAATTCATAGGGTGTTTTATTCAAATTTGATCTCACATTTACCCTATTCAGAACATAGCATGCAGTGCTAACCGCCTCAGCCCAAAAATATCTAGGAAGAGAGTATTCTGCTAACATTGCTCGGGCGGCTTCTATTAATGTTCTGTTCTTTCTTTCAACTACTCCATTTTGTTGAGGAGTTCTAGGTGCAGAAAAATTGTGATCAATCCCCTTTTCTTTACAGAAATCTTCAAATCTTTCATTTTCAAATTCTCCTCCATGATCACTTTGTATAGAAATTATTTCACATCCTAGTTTTCTTTATATCCAAGTTGAAAAATTTCTGAATTCCTCAAATGATTCACTCTTATGAAAAAGAAATTTAACCCAGGTGAATCTTGAAAAATCATCTACTATTACAAATCCATATACCTTTCCTCCTAGACTAACCGTGCTTACAGGTCCAAAAAGATCCATGTGAAGAATTTCTAAAGGTTTACTGGTCCTAAGATCTTTATTAAACTTAAAAGAGGACTTCACTTGTTTTCCTAATTGACATGCATCACATAAGTGGTCCTTAGTAAAGTCTAGTTTAGGTATCCCTCTAACCAAATTCTTTTGGGTAATTCTTCTAAGATTTTTCATACTAGAATGACAAAGTCTCCTATGCCAAAGCCATGATTCATCAGAAACAGTTTTCAAACAAAAAGCAGTAGGAGATTGAATACAATTTAAATCTAGCATGTAGATATTGTTCACCCTTTTTCCATTTAAAACAATTTTCCCATTTAGGCTAATTATGCAGCTAGTAGGTAAAAATTTTACATTATAGCCCTTATCACATAGCTGACTTATGCTAAGCAAATTATGTTTTAAGCCTTCAACTAATAAAACATTATCTATGAAAAAGTTTTTCAAATTTCCAATCATACCTGATCCAACCACCTTCTTTGTGGTATTATCTCCAAGTGTAACCTTGCCTCCACTCCTGGTTTCCAGCGTTATGAATTGAGCAGTATCTCCAGTCATGTGCTTAGAACATCCGCTGTCCAGGTACCATATACTCTCACGAGGTCTTGTGTGAGAGTATACCTGCAAAATTCTCAAATGTTAGACCTGGGAACCCAAACTAGTTTGGGTTCACCTTTATGAAATTTATAATCAGATGCATGTGTGATATGTCTAGGTTTATGCATCTTAGTTCTCCACACCAAATTAGGTTTCATCTTTAAAGTGCAGGTGTGAGATATATGTCCCAAAAATCCACAATTGTTACATTTAACATTAGGAAAAATATTCCTATGTTTTCTTTCATATGATTGTCTTCTAAGGGATTTCATGAATTTAGGATAATATTTAGGATTTGTAAAATCTTCAAGTTTAGGGGGGATCCTATTATCCTCGAGAGCTCTTATAGTAAGTTTGTAAAATGAATTCATATCCTCCAAGATTCGATTTGTATAATTGATTCTATATGTCTTGTGCTCAGATTCATCCTTAAATTTCTTAAATTCTTTTTCAAGTTCAGCATAGGATGATTTTAAATTTTCAAAATTTTTATTCAAGTCATCATATTCATCAAGTAGTTTCATGTGGTTGCTATCAATTAAAGCATGATCTTTCCTAAGGATTTCGTGTTCCTTATTAAGCTCTTCCAATTCTAAAACTAAACTAGAATGCATCTTTTTAGTTTTTCCTATATGCATCATGCATGTGTTCAGAAACTTCAAACAGTTCATCATAGGTTAAATCACATACCTCTTCTTGATCTGATTGTTCAGCTTTATCTGCCATCAAGCAAAGGTTGGTGACTTCTTCTTCGTTTTCAGTCTCAGATGAGTTTGAAGCTGAGTCCGCCCAAAAAGCCTTTTGAAACTTCTTCTTGCCCTTCTTTACCATTGGTTTCTCCTCTACCTTCTCCTTGCTAGGAGTGGCTTTAAGTTTTGGACAATCAGTTTTTATATGACCTGGTTTCCTGCATTCATAACAAATCACTTCATTAGAAACCCTGCCATTTTTGTTATACTTACCTCTATTCCATTGCTGGCGTCTCTTCTGCTTCCTCTTTAAAAAGCTTCTGAATTGTCTAGTCATCAGTGCTATATCGTCTTCATCCTCAGGTTGTGAGTGTTCACTTTCTGACTCTTCCACATTTAATGCAAGATTCTTTTCCTTTCTTGGTTCACCTGCATCAATCTTTCTTTGACTTACTCCTTGCTCGTAAGCAATGAGTGAACCAAGAAGATTGTCAATAGAATAAATGTTCAGATCTTTTGACTCTGTAATTGCAGTAATTTTAGCATCGTATGCAGTAGGTAAACAACGAAGAATCTTATTAACCATTTCAGCATTAGTTAATTCCCTACCAAGTGCATGCAAAGAGGTGACAATTTGAGTGAATCTTGTGTACATGTCAGATATAGATTCATTAGGTTTCATGCGAAATAATTCGTAGTCATGTAACAAGATATTGAGTCTTGATTGCTTAACCTCATTTGTCCCTTCATAAGTAATACAAAGTCTATCCCATATGTCTTTTCCGCTTTTACAAGTGGAAACTCGCATGTAGTCTTCAGATTTTAAAGCACAAAAGAAACTATTTAAACATTTCGCATTTAATTGTGCTAAGTCACGTTCTTCTATAGTCCAATCTGCATAGGGTGTATCTACCCTAATTCCATCAACTAATCTAGTTGGTTTTGTGTAACCTTCCTGGACTGCATCCACATGCGATAATCAAGTGACTGTAAGAAAGTAGACATGCGTGTTTTCCAAAAATCAAAAGGAATATTGTCAAACAGTGGAGGTCTAGTGATAGAGTAACCCTCAGGTGTGTTTCGGTTTCCAAATGTAGCCATCTACGTTAATCAAAAAGTAGTTCAAACTTATGATTTTGAAACTCTGCTCTGATACCACTTGTTGAGTCCAGTAATTAGGTTGTTAAGCCTAAGTAAATGTCCCAAGGCTACCAAGAGGGGGGTGAATTGGTAGTTTTTAAAATTTTAAACCCTCTTAATAATAAAGTTGAACCGAAATAAAATTTTCTTTTAAAGTTAGTAGAAAAATGTTTTTCAACCACAGAGTTGTTTAAACTGAAATTTAAAGTGCGGAAACGTAAAAGCTATAAAGTAAATGACACCAGATTTATAGTGGTTCGGTCTATAACCAGACCTACATCCACTCCTCAGAGGCACCCTCTGAGTATTGCACTAATACCAATAGTGACTCTCCTTTTGCACCCACAACAAGGCGGAGAAGCCCTTACAACACACTCTTTTCACCACTCCCCGGTGCGGTAGAGAACCGTCCGTCCTTTTACACAAAACCCAGTGTTGGCAGAGAACCGTCGTCCTTTCACACCCTCCAAGTGTAGGCAGAGAACCTTCGTCCTTTCACACTCTCCTAGTGTGGGCAGAGAA
The DNA here is from genome assembly GCA_019514585.1 of Dendrobium officinale. Classification (NCBI taxonomy): domain Eukaryota; kingdom Viridiplantae; phylum Streptophyta; class Magnoliopsida; order Asparagales; family Orchidaceae; genus Dendrobium; species Dendrobium officinale. The sequence continues at coordinate 13,206,522 of CM033689.1, forward strand.
CCCTTCGTCTGTTCACACTCTCCAAGTGTGGGGCAGAGAACCCTTCGGCTGTTCACACTCTCCAAGTGTCGGCAGAGAACCGGATCTCCTTGACAGATCTTCTCACAAGAATCTAGAAGGAAGAAAGAAAAAGAGTGAAGAAATCCAATTTCACAAGTAGAGACTCTTACCTTAGCAATCCAAGTGAAGCCTTCTCGCTCCAGTGGTAGGAATCCTTCTTTGAATGCTCTCTTCCACTCTCTCCTTAGCTATTCTCCCAAGAGGCACGAAGATCAAATGACAAAAAGATTGGGTGGCAGTCTAATTTGGACTATTTATAGAAAAGACAAGTGAAACCGCCCAAAAACTGCAAATTTTCAATTCTGTACGCAGTGGATCGTACTGTACGATCCTGGATCGTCCTGGACGATTTTACTTAAACGATCTGAAACGACCCAATTTGTATATGTGTACGAACTGACTTCGTACAGCTGATCGTCCTGTACGAACTTGGTTCGTCCAGTACGAACGGTTATTACAAGGTTGGTTCTAGAAACTGCTGAAAACTGTTCTAAGTCGGTTTATCGTTTGAACGAAAATGTGATCGTCTGGACGAAAATTTTCCAGAGAGCAGATCGTCCTGGACGATTATTTATTTCGTCGGGACGAAAATTTTCCAGACAACCAATCGCCGCGGACGATAATTTGTTTTCGTCTGAACGAAAAATTTCCAGAGAACTGATCGTCCTGTACGATATTTATTTTCGTCTGGACGAAAATTTTCCAGAGCACTGGTCGCCTCGTACGATGGTAAAATTCGTCTGGACGAAAATTTTGCAGTGAACCCATCGCCTGGGACGATGATAAATTTCGTCCTGGACCAATAGGACTTAGAAAATTTTTCAAAGCAAGTTCCTATTCGTTCCAAGTGCTCTATAGGAGATAACTGACAGATCGTCCAGTACGATAAATATCGTCCTGTACGATCAGTATAGAATTTCAAGATCTCCTTATTTGTGTGTGTGAGATTTTATTCACTCAATTACAATCACTCCCTTTCAAAATTAATTCAAAGAAAAGACAAACATCAATTAAACAAAATATCTCATGTTGAATTTGAATTGAAGTTTTCGTAGTCTGGAGTCTGATTTTCCTGAAATGTTAGTACACACAAGAGCAAGTGCAAATCTTCTGAAATTGTTAGGAGATAACTATACATTTGAACAATAATGTTTGGAATCATCAAAACTACATAAGTTGCATAAATATAACTCATTCAAATAGCAACTATTCAAACAAAGTCCTCGCCCTTCGGGAATATAATCCAAAATTTCTAATAAAATGTCAACTCAAACATAAAAATTTCTCTTAAAATGTAAAGCCCAACATAGGATAGACTGAGGTTGCTTCTGAGCTTCTCAGAATCCGGCTCCTCCTACTTTTCCTCCTTTGACTCGCTAATAAATATTCAACATTGAGATTTCTCCTTGAAAATTCCTACTTCTGTTTCATTGTCTTCTACTTTGTACTCAAAAGGGTATGAAATCACTGCTTTAATCGAGAGTTTTCTTAGGAGCTTCTCTCCTAGGATGTAATTAAGTATAGGGGCTTGCCTCTATAGGGATTTGAGAACCCCAGACTAAAATAAACCTTGTTTTATTCATATAAAATAAGGGAAGAATCTTTGGGAACGTAGATATTTTTAAAACCTTATTTCTAATTTTGAATAGACTTGTAGAATATTATTATTATCGTTTCAGATAATATAATATTATACTTTTTATATTCAACTTTAGAAATGATGAATTTTATAAAACTTATTCTCACTTTTGGATATCTTGAAGAATGTTATGTTCGTCTTTTAAGATGATACAATATTTTTCTTGTCATATCTAAACAAAAGAATGAATAAACTTTTTCAAAAATATATTTCTATCTTTAAATATATTATATAGAATTTCATGTTCATCTTTTGAGATGATATGTTATTCTTTGAACTATGTTTGATTATAAAAATATCAATTTTCAAAACCCTATTTTGTTATTGAATCCATTATAAAATATTGTGTTAGTCTCTCGAGATTGTACTTTATTCTTAATGCAGTATTCGATTATAAAATAGGAGAAATCAAAATCTGCGTGGTGATACACAATTTTTCTTCACCAAGGTTTTTCTGGCGACTCCGCTGGGGATCAATCCTCTCTCCATCTTTAGCTGTGTTTTATACCCTTTAATCGGTAGTATACATGTGCTTTGCATAGGTTGTAACTACCTTTCTTCCGCCGGTTCTTTTATTCATTTCATTCTTGGATAATTTGGCCGGTATCTAAAAAATTTTAGAGGTCTTATTTTTGGACCCCGTTAGAAAACTAATGAGGAGATCCTTTGTACGACCTTTTTGCAAAGAAAATCCCTGTGTGCTAATTCGAATGTTACAGTTACATTTTTCTTGTAGCTTGATGTTTGACTTAGCACTGGGTCCAAAATTCCTTTGCCCTGTCTTTAGTAATATGTATAGTTACTTCTTTTAGTAACTTAATGTATTATTTTGATTGGGTCCAAATAACTTTAAGTCTTCAAAAAATTTTAAACTTCTGTATGCTAGCTAATATGTTATAGTTATATATTTTTGTAACTTGATATGTGGTTGGACAAATCATAAGAAAATTTGAGCTTTTAAATCAAAGTTTTCTCCTTATCTAAACCAGTATATTACAGTTATATATTTTTTATAGCTGAATATGTTTGGTAGGACAGGGTCCATAATCTGATCTATGCAAGATTTTCAAGATTAAAGTCAATTTAAATTGAGAAAAGTTTGAAGGTTCAAATACAAGTAAAGCTTATAAAAATAATTTTGCTAGAAAAAATAGCAGGTTGATTTCTTTTAAAAAGTAATTTACCTCTATCTTCCTTAAATTGTAATTAAAACTTCATTGTGGTTGACTCCTCTAAACACTTAAAGAATAAGACCTATGGTTATTAATGCTAAAATGAAAAGTGTGTTCCCTCCCTCCCTCCACTTGGGTGGATTAAGGCTTTAGATGAAGATATATTTAATCTCATTTCTTTTTGGAACCTCAAAACACAAAATTTTAGCTAATTTTGCTAGGTTCCTAGCAATCCCTGAATTAAATTCAAATATATTTTCAAATCTCATATTCAACCATATTATGATTTTTCTAATCTTAGGAATGAATAATTGTTGGTTAATATATTGAAGTTTGAAAATATTTTGAATTCCCTCAATTTTAAGCCTTCTTGTAGGTTTGAATTTAAGATGCTTTTAAACCCTATTTCTTAAGAGTACTACATGGATACGACGATTTGTCCTCTACTATGTAGTTTAACTCTGATAGAAAATGGATCTTAAGGCATGCGATAAAGATAAATGACCTAATCAATTATATGAATGCCTTCGTTTACCGTCTGAAGTTTTCTCTTATGGTAATATTTTTAAATCAAATTTTAGCTAAGTTTACTCTTGGCTTTATTACTCCATTTGAGAAAACTCATGAGCAGTTCTTATTAAAGATTGATCATCTTAAATTTTTGTTTGGTCAAAAACTTAGGACGATTCAAGGTTGTTTATTATGGTTAATCCATGATATGGTTAATATTCCCTCTATCATGTGATTTTCCATCAAAATAAATTGACATTTCTTGAATTGATACTAAGTTAGTCAACTTCATAACATCTTTAATGGTTCCTTCTTCAGTAGTGATAAAAAAAAATTATCATATTTGGGTTTACCCATTATGATATCCATAAATAACTTTTTTTGAATTAAAATTTATTCAAATTGAAATTGGAGAAAGTGGAAGTCTTATTCATATTCTTGTTATTATGCATCTCATACGCATCTTGCAAGTTAACGAACTTGTTTCATAATTATCTCATTCAAGTAATTTATTCGTACTATAAAATTGGGTCCGATTTGTAGATCAATCTTCTTTATATAAGAGAGTTAATTATCTACTCTTAATCTTAGAAGATGATTTTACAGCTGAAATAATCGTTTCAAGATTTAAGAAAAGGAAGCCTAAAAAAAAAAAGAAGAAGAAGAAGATGATGATGATGATGGCTTCCATTTCTATATTTTGAATATTATAAGACTCATTCAGCCTTAATATTTTGAGCACTTTACTTTGAGAACTCAAAATTTTTGTTCATCATCAAGCAATGATGTTCTATCAGATATAAATATATATCATCTAAAAGATTGGAAAAGATTGAATTTCTACCTCCAATTTAATTTCTATGGATCTTAGTTTAAAAAAGAAGAAAAAGATAAAGAAGGAAACCCCAGTTTTGCTTGTAGGGAGCTTTGATATGGGTTAACAAAATCTAAATCCTGAGGCCTATCTAGTCTCTAGTTAGCAAACTTGAGTAGGTCAGTTTAGATTTCCAAATCATTATCAAGAAAAATCACATAGATGATCAATCTAAATGGAATTGTAATTGTGCTGGTTGTACATTATTGGGTTTCACATATCTAACCTAATTGAGATGTATAAACAAACCATGAACCAAAAATCTTTAACTCTCTTTTGGACATCTTCCAATTTAAATGAGATTCTAGACAGGATCCTGATGCTGGATGACCTATAGTGATATTTATGAATATAAAAATCACTTTCTTTGGATTCAAAATTTTGAAACAAAATTAAAGGGACATCCCTTTGTTGGTTTTGAGATAACTGTCTAATGTTCTCATTCACTATTGAGTATATATCATACAAATTTAAATCTATTATTGACTAAACTAGGATGTTAGAACATGAGGGGTTCTATCCTCAGTGATGTCGATGATACCTTTGTTTGAATCTTTGTCAAACTTCAAAACAAAATCAAGATACAATTTGACCTTGTCTATTATTAACTAATCTTGGATGTTAGAATTGGAGGGATTCTATTCCCGATAAAGTCTATGATGGCTTCGTCAAATAGATATGAAATTCAATTCAAGGTATATCTTCACTTTATCATAAACTAGAATGGAATGTTAGAGTCTAACCAACTCTATCCCTGTTAAATAATCTTTCCATAGCATTGAAATCTAAAATTTTTGAAACTACAATTTTCTTTAAAGAAAGTTGTTAAGTTTTAAATATTTTGATTAAACTCATGTTGGTCATATTCAAATTATTTAATTTAGAGGGAGTTAACCTATTCTTCGTTGAGTTTTTGAATCTTTTCCCATGCCTTTTTCATTGGGTTAAGATGATTAAAAACTTAAGCGACCATTTTCCAATATTATAAGAAAATTATCAAAAAAAAAAAAAAGCTTTCACTTTTTGATGAAAATCAAACTTTTCTCAATCATTGTGAGTATTTGGTATTCCTTAAGATTTTCACTATAAAGGATGCTCAAATATACTCATTGTTCTATAACAACTCATGCAAAAAGTTAAATTTTTTTTTTTAAGAAAAATTTTATCATGTTGCATTTAGTTCTCCTAGAACATGCAAATGAGGACTCTATAAAATTCATATGATTTTCTTTGAGTTAATCGAAACAAATTCAATCATAGAATAAATCTTTAATCAAGATCTTGCATTTCTCCAGTAGTCGAGATGCTTTGTTAAGTATTTACTTATCAAAGATAATCGAACTACTCCCCTTTTGTTTTCCTCATATATGATGATCCGATATAAAAACATAATCACTAATGGATTATTTGTAAGTTATAAAGATCATTTATAATGAAGGATAAAACAAAAGTTTATTCAAAAGATTTTCAAGTCTATCAATCTTCAAAATGTTTTTCTTTCCCTTCTATAAAATGACATGTATAAAAGCTTATGATCTCTAGTAGAACATTTGCAAGTTGTCAATATTATTTGTGGTTGAAGGAAAAGATTCAAAGCTTCAAGGAATCAACTTTACTTTAAAAATTCACCACCCTGAAATCAGTGTTTTGGTCTAAGTCCACTTTTACGGCATCCTATTGACTTTCTGGCTTAAGTCTGCAATTACGGCAGCCAATCCAGTTCAAATCAGTCTTTAGGTCTAAGTCCGCTTTTACGGCATCCTATTGGCTTTCTGGCTTAAGTCCGCTCTTACTGCAGCCAATCCTGTTCAAATCAGTCTTTAGGTCTAAGTCCGCTTTTACGGCATCCTATTGGCTTTCTGGCATAAGTCCGCTCTTACGGCAGCCAATCCAGTTTAAATCAGTCTTTAGGTCTAAGTCCTCTTTTACGACATCCTATTGGATTTCTGGCTTAAGTCCGCTCTTACGGCAGCCAATCCAGTTTAAATCTGTCTTTAGGTCTAAGTCCGCTTTTACGGCATCCTATTGGCTTTCTTGCTTAAGTCCGCTCTTACGCCAGCCAATCCAGTTTAAATCAGTCTTTAGGTCTAAGTCTGCTTTTACGACATCCTATTGGCTTTCTGGCTTAAGTTCGCTCTTACGGGAGCCAATCCTGTTCAAATCAGTCTTTAGGTCTAAGTCCACTTTTACGGCATCCTATTGGCTTTCTGGCTTAAGTCCGCTCTTACAGCAGTCAATCCTGATTAAATCTGTCTTTAGGTCTAAGTCCGCTTTTACGGCATCCTATTGGCTTTCTAGCTTAAGTCCGCTCTTACGACAGCCAATCCAATCCAGTTTAAATCAGTATTTAGGTCTAAGTCCCATTTTACGGCATCCTATTGGCTTTCTGTCTTAAGTCCGCTCTTATTGCAGCCAATCCAGTTTAAATCTGTCTTTAGGGCTAAGTCCGCTTTTACGGCATCCTATTGATTTTCTTGCTTAAGTCCGCTCTTACGGCAGCCAAACCTAATTAAATCCGTCTCTAGGTATAAGTCCTCTTACGATATCCTATTGACATCTTTGGAGTTAGGAGTAAGCATCCCTAGTGGCATCCTAATCTTCATCCCGAGGAAAAGTATAAGCATCCCCAGCGGCATCTTCTTTTCATTAAATTTTAAATCTTAAATCCGTCTTTAGGTATAAGTCCTCCTACGGCATCCTATTGGCATCTTTGGAGTTAGGAGTAAGCATCCCTAGTGGCATCCTAATCTTCATCCCGAGGAGAAGTATAAGCATCCCCAGCGGCATCTTCTCTTCATTAAATTTTAAATCTTAAATCCGTCTTTAGGTATAAGTCCTCCTACGGCATCCTATTGGCATCTTTGGAGTTAGGAGTAAGCATCCCTAGTGGCATCCTAATCTTCATCCCGAGGAGAAGTATAAGCATCCCCAGCGGCATATTCTCTTCATTAAATTTTAAATCCTAAATCCGTCTTTAGGTATAAGTCCTCCTACGGCATCCTATTGATATCTTTGGAGTTAGGAGTAAGCATCCCTAGTGGCATTCTAATCTTCATTCCGAGGAGAAGTATAAGCATCCCTAGCGGCATCTTCTCTTCATTAAATGTTAAATCTTAAATCCGTCTTTAGGTATAAGTCCTCCTACGGCATCCTATTGACATCTTTGGAGTTAGGAATAAGCATCCCTAGTGGCATCCTAATCTTCGTCCCGAGGAGAAGTATAAGCATCCCCAGCGGCATCTTCTCTTCATTCTTTTGATATTCTTGAAGTTAATCTTGATTTATAAAAGGTTTCAATCATATCAAAATTAAATTCAAAATTCCTTTTCATGTCAAACCTCATTCAACTTTTCAATATCTTGGCTCTATTAAATAATACTAATCTCCTTAGTTATTATTTGCTAAAACCATCATTATTGTTATAAACTTTCAGATCAATAAATCAATCTTAATCTTTCAGACAATCAACTCAAATTTCTTTATAAAATTTTCATTCTGATTTTCTATCAAACATCATAATTCATTCAATTCATATATTCAGATCTTTAACTTAAACTCTAGATCTAGTTGATCATTTCGGTCAACACCAATACGCACGATAAACTTTGGCAAGTTTATCATTCCTATTGGGGTTCCATTTGCTTACCTCATTATTCGAGGTCAATTTCTCTGGAATCGACTCTAGCACCTAGGTCTTCGTAGCCTGAAATAGACGTCACCTGCAGGATTTCCCTTAGGTGGACGCCCACTGATGTAGCATCGACTCGAGCCTATCACTCAATTCGAATCAAAATCTATTCAATCCAATTTTAATTCAACTCCAAAATAAACTCAAATCTAGCTCAATTTACGATTCGTCGATGTCGATCGACTCAATCTAATTTATTTTTGATCAAATTGATACATCATTGGGCTCAAATCAATTCATCAATCAAACACCAAATTCTTGCTAATAAATTCTAATTTAATTTTTCGATCAAATTAGAATCAACCCCTAAAATCCCTCGTTAAAGATTGGATTAATCCTAGCCATTGATTTAAAAAAAAATGTTTTTTTGAAATTGATTGAGTCGGTCTAATCAATTGAAATCCCTCTTAATCCCCTCTCCTGCAGTTGGCAACTCCTCTCCTCCCCATACACATAAAAAACCGACCCCATCTCTTACAGTTCGTGAACTGCAACCTCTCCCCTGCAGTTCTGAAAACTCCCTCTCCCAGCCCATAAGAAGACAAAACGAAATCATCTCTCACACGTATTCACTCCTCTCTGTAATCCCGAACTCCCTCATCTCCGGTTCTCTGCACGCGAGAAGCCCCAGCCCCGCTCCTCTCCTCCTCCAGTCGGCCTTCTACCTCTGGTTCATATAGTCTAGGCCAAACATCCCCTCTCCATTCAGATTTCTTTAAAGACGACGCCACCCTAGATGCCAACCCGCCCTTGCTGTGCTCAGCATCTTCGACGTCAATCGCTAGCCTAGTCGAGGACCTCGTCGTCGTTTCCTCTGCTCTGATCGATAGCAACATCTTCTCAATCTTGGGTAATTCCTTCTACATTCTCCTCATCATCTTCTTCTTTCTCATCACTTCTAGATTAAATGTTTAAAAAAAAAAAAATAAAGAAAATTGGCTTCCATTTACTTCTTAATATGAAAAGTAAAAGTTAGAATTACACTTTCTTTCTAATGAAATGAGTTTTATATAGATTCAATTTCTGTTAGGATATATAAGAATGTATGGATCATCCTTTCTTCAAGGGGATCGTTTTGTTCTTAACACTAATAATCTTAGGTTTATAAGTTTGATGGCATAAATATTCTTCTTTCTACTTACTTTAAAGGACATTATTTTTGGTCGTAAAGAAGAAATAGAAGTAGAAATGTTAAAGTCTTGACTATAATCCATTTGGTCTACATAAATCTGAGATGTTTTTGTTTATTTAGCCTCACTGATATTCATTTTATTTTATTTTTCTGAGAATCTTGATGGCAAATTGATAACATCTTTTTGCCTTTAGTTGGAAAAAGGATAGATTGGTTAATTGAATTCTATATTGGAAAGTCTTTTGAACTATCATATGAGTAAGAAATTGTATAACTTTCTCTTCCTTATCTCAGAAATTTGTTTGACTCAAGTTTTAAGTTGGCATGAATGAATGAAACAAAGATTTGTCATTACAGTTTTCCTTCAAGTTGAAATATAAAAAGTTTTCTTTATGAATAGATAAAAATTTGCTAGATTTTCCGTATTGTTTTGTATGGTATTTTGGGAAAGGGAATGGTATAATTTTTGTTTTACATTCATGAAAAACTAAAAAAAAAGGAGAGAGCAAATAGTTGTTGAAATAAAGGTGTATGCTTTAAAAGTAAAGTGTATGTATCTTTGAAAAATAATCTATATATGTTTTGAAACAGGACATCTGTATATGTGTTTGAAAAGTAGAGATCGTATGTGTTTTGAAATGATGAAAATTGTGTCTCTTGGAAGGGTCAAAATATATTAGAACTTGTATGAGTTTGGGAGAGTAGAAATTATGTAGTTTGAAAAAGAAAAGTAAAGTATATATGTTGGGTTGAAAAGTAAAAATTAGGTGAAAGTTGTATATGTGAAAGGTAAGATAATGTATGTATCTTTGGGAAGTTTTGGTGATGTAGAGTTTGTGCATATATTGAAAAGTGATATGTAAAGATAAACTTGTATTTGAACTTGTGTGTGTTGAAAAGTGGAATTTGTGTGAATTTTAGAAGAATGAAAGTGCATGGTCTAAAAAGTATAAGAGTCATTTTTGAAAAATGGAATGTGTTAAGAAGCAAGACATTTTGAAAGGTGTATTGAATATTGAAATGTTTAAAAGTATTTTTGATAAAGAAAAGTATAGAATATGATTTTGGAATGAGAGAAGTGTATAAATGTGAGAGTTAAGGTATTTATTTTGTGAAAATTGTGTAAATTTGGAAGAATGGAAATGAATGTTAAGAAAATTACAAAAATGTGCTTTCAAGAAGGAAAGGTTCCAAAAAACAAGTCAGCCAAACCAGCGTTCAAGCCTGATGAAAGGTACGTCTTTATTTTCAGTAAAATTTCATTCATTTTTATTATCATTTATTAAATGAACTTTCTAATCCCTATTTTCCTTATTTTCTTCTTTATATTTGCATGAACTATGAGGAACGGTACCGGTCGAGGGAACAAAAGGACAAGGAGCTAATGACGTCAGTCGCTTCTAACCAATCGGTAGAGGTGCTACGGGCGGAACAACCGGGTCGTAGCCCCCGGTGACTGTGAGTATTCTAAAACTTAGAAAACTTTTAGGGGCCTCTTGATGTGGTGTGCGTGAACCCTTCCTTTAGGTCCCTGTAGTAACTTCAATTTTATTAGGATTATTTTTTTTTATTTTAGATCCTTAAATTTCTTTTACGCATGCGTAAAGTCCTAAGGGTTAGTGATAACAAATATTTTTACCCCATATAACAGTAGTGACACTTAAGGACAAAAATTAAGGATTGAGTTTTAGAAAACTTAGACTTAGGATGCAAGCACATTTTAGGATAGAAATATATAACTTAGAAAACTCAGTGACACATCACTCTAGAATTAGTGAATATCTTTAAATTAAAATTCAATCAATTAGAAAACTTTAGTCAATAATTAACCTATATAGGACATATCAAAACCACACAACCTGTTGTACACACTTAGAATTGTTTGTTAGGATAACCGACTCTAGATATAGGTTAGATCGGTGTTTATTTCTTTATTGCACCGTGACGGGCTTTTTCTCGAGTTTTATTACATGCTGGTTGTAAAATGTTGGTGTGTTTGTTTATTTATTTTTACTGCATTCTGTGTTGTGATTTGATTAACGATTAGATTACCCATATATTAGGAGCAATCTAGATTATTAATATGATTTTCTGCAGGTGGCCACACTCATGGAGGGCAGAAAAAAGGAAGCTAATTAATCAAAAATTTTATATAAATGCTACAGGTACTCCAGTTGCTTAGCCCCCAAATAAGAAAGAGTGTGTCCAAGTGTGGCTAATTAATTTAATTTAAATGCATATATATAACTACTTGGGATGATTTTTACTATAAATTGCTTAGGATAACCCTGCAGGTGGACTAAATTTTTCTTCCCATTCTGTGAAATGAAATGTAATGAAAATATAATATATCAAGAGTCAAAATTGTGAAAGTGATTTTGAAAAATGGGATATCACATTCAGTTTGGAATTCGAAGAAAAGAGAATATAAAATTAAAGGATTATTCTCTTTTATTTTGAAAGCCAAATTAGGATGATTCAATATCCAAATAGAAAAGAAAATACCCCTCTTAGGGATGAGTTTCTTTTCATTTGGATATCAAGAACCCGACGAACCCGAGAAGTTCATAAAAGAAGAAAAGACAGAACGAGAATATTGATGAAAGAATATGAAGAAATGAAGATTTAAGGAACAATATATCCCATTTCAAAAATTACTTGAGTCATTCTGAGGATTAGAATCCGGGTTTGTTGTCAGTGGTGCCCGGCCACTTTACTTTTCTGTAAATTCTGGGTGTAATATGGACATTGGACATTGGACATTATATTTGGATTATTAAAATTGATTGTTTATATTGTTTGTGCTGTAGCTTTTTTTAGGACCCTTGCATGCCGTGTTTTGTTTTAGCCTGGATACGAATCGGAGTGCTTTTTTTTCGTAAGGGTACGCTTAAAATTCTTCTACTTGTAATTTTAAATAAAAATTTTTAGGCTCACAGAGTAACTCTAATGATCTAAGAAGTAAGCTCGGGACCTCCGAGAGTCAGCATAAGCATATTAATACTTTCTCTTCCTTGTTAGGCACCTCCCCGCCTGCGGGTTCTGGCAGACCACTTGACCTATTAGGGTGCAGTTCTGTCAAGGGGAAGTTGTGCAATCTCTAGGGAAAAAACCTATTTTCTAAGCCTAATTTTAAAACTGCTTCATATTCATTTTATGCATTCTAGTCAATTAGCATTCATTGCATTATATACAAATTAAAAAGAGTCTAAAATATTAATTGCTTTTTTAGATATTTTTCACCATACATAAGTTGAGGGACCAATTAGGATTTGTCTTAGATGTCGATCCCCAATTCCTTAAAACTTAAATAACATCCCTACCCATCTTTCATAAGAGACTGGACACATGGTTTTAAAGCGCTTAGGTAGTTAGCTGGCTCCCCAATCCAGGCCGGGATAAGTCCAGATTTGCACTTCATTAGTTAGATACGGGTCACTATTTTATAGTACCCAAATTAGATTTAGGTTCTGAGGAAGATTATTTTTAGATCTTAAGTCCTCATCCTTTGGGAATATAATCCCAAATTTCTAATAAAATGTCAACTCAAACATAAAAATTTCTCTTAAAATGTAAAGCCCAACATAGGATAGACTCAGGTTGCTTCTGAGCTTCTCAGAATCCGGCTCCTCCTACTTTTCCTCCTTTGACTTGCTAATAAATGTTCAACATTGAGATTTCTCCTTGAAAATTCCTACTTCTATTTCATTGTCTTCTACTTTGTACTCAAAAGGGTATGAAATCACTGCTTTAATCGAGAGTTTTCTTAGGAGCTTCTCTCCTATGATGTAATTAACTATAGGGGCTTGCCTCTATAGGGATTTGAGAACCCCAGACTAAAATAAACCTTGTTTTATTCATATAAAACAAGGGAAGAATCTTTGGGAACGTAGATATTTTTAAAACCTCATTTCTAATTTTGAATAGACTTGTAGAATATTATTATTATCGTTTCAGATAATATAATATTATACTTGTTATATTCAACTTTAGAAATGATGAATTTTTTAAAACTCATTCTCATTTTTGGATATCTTGAAGAATGTTATGTTCGTCTTTTAAGATGATACAATATTTTTCTTGTCATATCTAAATAAAAGAATGAATAAACATTTTCAAAAATGTATTTCTATCTTTAAACATATTCTATAGAATTTCTTGTTCATCTTTTGAGATGATATGTTATTCTTTGAACTATGTTTGATTATAGAAATATCAATTTTCAAAACCCTATTTTGTTATTAAATCCATTATAGAATATTGTGTTAGTCTCTCGAGATTGTACTTTATTCTTAATGCAGTATTCGATTACAAAATAGGAGAAATTAAAATCTGCGTGGTGATACACAATTTTTCTTCACCAACAGACAAATGTGATTTCTTTGGATCAGCTTGAAATCTAGCACATAAATAAACACTAATTATAATATATGGTTTTTCTATCAGTTAAGTAAAGTTATGATCTAATTATTCCTCTAAATTTCTTTTTAAAAAACTTATTTCCCTTAGAATCCTTATCAAATTGCACTAAGTAACTCATTGGTGTCATCACTAGTTTAGGTTGATCCATTTTATATTTCTTGAGGATATCCTTAATATACTTCGGCTAGCTAAGAAATATTCCATCCTCTCTTTTCCTTATGCTAAAACTAAGAAAGTAACTTAAGTCTTTTATTAAATTCATTTCAAATTCACTACTTATTATTTTTAAAAAATCATCACAAAGATTTTTATTGGTGGATCTAAATAAGATAATGAACATATATTTGAACAATGAGTATGTCATATGCTACCATTTTTAAGAAGGGAATGGTGTCCACACTTTCTTTAACAAATGATCTTTCTAGTAGGAAAGAGCTTAGCATCTCATACTAAGCCCTGGGTGCTCATTTTAATCCATACAATTATTTTTCAATTTAAACACATCATTAGGGAATTTTAAAATTTTAAAATCTAGTGGTTGTTCAATATAAACATCTTCTTATATTAACCCATTAAGAAAGACACTCTTAACATCCATTTGAAACAATTTAAACCCTTTAAAATAAGAAAAGGCTAGTAACACTCTAATTGCTTCAAGTATGTATATAAGAGATAAAATTTCTTCAAAATAAATTTCTTCTATTTGATTATACCCCTTGTCCACCAATCTTACCTTATTTCTAGCCACTACACTCAAATCATTCATTTTATTTTTGAACGCCCACATAGTTCCTACAACACTTTGATCTTTAGGTCCTTTAATCAATTCCCAAATATCATTTCAAACAAATTGATTCAATTCTTCATATATGGCCAAAATATACAATTAATTAAAAGTGCTTGATTTATATTAGTAAGATCAATCTTTGATATAAAAGTTAAGTGATTCACTTCTTTTCTAAGTCCATGACTAGTTATAATACCTTCACTTGGTTCATCTAAAATTAATTCTTTAGGATGAATTTTAGAAAAATTCCATTTTCTAGGCATTGTATTTTATGTTCAAACATTCTCTTCAAAATTTATCTTTTCAATTTCTTGAGAGATATGTTCAATACATTCTTCATCCAACCTTGGCTCTTTAAAAATACCATATTCATCAAATGCTACATATGTGGAATCCTCAACTACTAAAGTCCTCTTTTTAAAAGCTCTATATGATTTGTCAATAATAGAATATCCTAGAAAAATTCCTTCATCAGATTTTGGATTAAATTTTCCTAAAGGAATTTTATCATTATTATGAATGAACACCTTACATCCAAAGGCATATAAATATGAATGATTAGGTGTTCTATCCTTAAGAAGTTCATAGGATGTCTTGCTCAACTTGGATCTAATGTTCACCCTATTTGGAATATAATAAGCTATACTAACTGCTTCAGCCTAAAAATATTTTGGAAGTTAATATTCAATCAATATGGCTTTAAAGGCTTCTATCAAAGTTGTATTTTTCTATCAACTACCGCATTCTTATGAGGGTTCGTAGGTGCTGAAAAGTTGTGATAAATTTCTTGCTCTTTATAAAAATCTTCAATTTTTTCATTTTCAAACTCTCCTCCAAGATCACTTTGAATTGTTAGAATTTTACAGTCTAGCTTCCTCTGAATCTAAGTAGAAAATTTTCTAAATTTATCAAAAGATTTACTCTTATGTGATAAGAATTTAACCCAAGTTAACTTTGAATAATCATAAATGATTACATACCCAAAAATAAAAATCTTTCCTCTTCAAAAAACCCATTTATATGACTTACAGTGGTATACTAGTTAGAAGATATTTAATTGAATGAAAGGAGGACTTTACCTAATTTCCTAATTGACATGCATCACACAGGTGATCCTTAGTGAAGCTTAATTTAGTTATCCTCTAGCTAACTCTTTCTTGGTAATTCTCCAAAGATTTTTAATACTTACATGACAAAGTCATCTATGTCATAACCATGATTCATCAGTGATTGTTTTGAGATAAAAAGTATTAAAAGATTTAATAAAGTTTAACTCTAGCATGCATACATTATTTACCCTATTTTCATGTAATACATCAATTCCATTTTAACTTATAATGAAGCTTGCAGGAAAAATTTAACACTATAACCCTTATCACAAAATTGACTAATACTTAACCAGTTATATTTTAAACCTTCAACTAATAATACATTCTCAATAAAAACTTTATTCTTATTGCCAATCATATATATACCTACCACTTTCCTAGTGGTATTAACTCTCAATGTCACCTTTCCTCCATTCCCAACCTTTAGCGATATGAATTGAGTTGTATCCCAGTTATATGCTTCGAACATCCGCTATCTAGGTACCAAATACTCTCATAAGGACTTGTATGAGATCATTTTTACAAAATTATCAAATGTTAGACTTGGGGACCCAAATGAATTTGGGTTCACCACTTGGCAATGATAATCTAGATGCATATTTGATATGCTATATTTTATGCATCATAGATCTCCACACTAGATGTGTTAAACTATGAATTGTACAAGTGTGAAATATATGTCCTATCATTACACATGAAAGCATTTAACACTAAGAAAAGGATTTACCAATCTTTGTGAGTTATAACATCTTTTCCTATGTTTTGAAATTATACGCTTCTGATCAGGATTATAAAATTGTTTAAGTGTAGGGGGGTGTCCTATTTTCCTTAAAAGCTTCTAATTTTTCTTTAAGATATGAGTTTGTACTTTTTAAAATAGCATTGCAAACTTTTAACTCATATTTTCATTGATTTAATTCCTCTATAAACACCGTACATTCATTCTCATGATCACTATAGGATGTTTTTACAAAGTTACATTTCTTATTCAAATCATTAAATTCATCTAACAATGCCATATGGTTTCTATCTATAGATGTGTGATCATTCTTAAGGATTTCATGCTATTTTTGTAAATTTAAATATTCTATATTCCATTTAGCATGCAGTTTCTTGAGTTTCCTATATGTAGTATGTATTTTCTCAAAAAATGTAAATAATTAATCATAGGATAAATCACATACCTCCTCTTGATCTGACTAATCAAGTTTGTCTTTAATTAAGGACAAGTTTGTGACTTTCTCTTATGTTTCTATTTCTGAGGAGTCTAAATTTGAGCTAGCCTAGAAAGTTCTCTATGGTCTTTTCTTTCCCTTCATAACATTGGTTTTCTCTTCAACTTTCTGCTTGCCAAGATTAGCTTTGAGATTCGAGCAGTTGATTTTAATATGCCAAGGCTTCTTGCATCTATAATAAATGAAATCATTAGAATTTTTTTGCAATCTTATTGAACTTAAATTTGTTTTATTGCTGACATCTTTGTTACTTTCTTCTTATGAAACTTTTGAATGGTCTCATCATGAGTGCAATATCTTCTTCATCCTTAGGCTATTATTGATCACTTTCTGAGTTATCCACTTTCAATGCGATATTTTTCCCCTTCTTCAAGTCTCCTACATCAATATGTTTTTGAGTCACTCCTTACTCATATGCAATCAGTGATCCAATCAAATTGTCAATAGAACAAATATTTATGTCTTTTGACTAAGTCATGGTATTTATTTTTGCATCATAAGTAGTACATAAATAATATAAGATTTTATTAACTTTTTCTTAAATTTATTAGTCCCCTACCTAAAGCATGCAATGAGGTAATTATCTATATAAAATAAGTATACATGTCAGTGATTGATTCATTTGGTTTTATGGAAAAAAATTTATAGTCGTGTAATAAAATATTCAATCTAGATTGTTTCACCTCATTAGTTCCTTCAAATGTGATATAAAGTCTATGATAAATTTCTTTACAAATTTTACAGGTTGAAACACACATATAATCCTCAGATTTTAGGGCACAGAAAAAAACTGTTCAAATATTTTGCGTTTAACTTAGCTAAGTCTTCTTCCATTAATATCCAATCTGTAAATGGTTTTTAAATCCTAATGCCATCAACAAATCTAGTGGGTCTAGTGTAATCTTTTTGTACTAAAATCTGCATGCAATAGTCAAGGGATTACAGAAAAGTAGACATACAAGTTTTCCAAAAGTTGAAAAGAATGTTATAAAATAGCAATGGTCTAGTGATCAAATATTCTTTTGGAGTGTTATGGTTTCCAAAATTAGCCATGATCAATTTTCAAACAGTTATCTAAACCTTAATTTTTGAAGTAGGTTCTGATACCACTTGAAAGTTTGAGTACGTTGTTAGACCTAATAAAACTGTCCTAAGGCTAACCAAGAGGGGGATAAATTAATAATTTAAAAATTATCTTGGTTTTTATAAAAAAAATTTAAGGAATTTTTATTTAATGATTGATTTTCATAAATTATTTTTTAACCAAAGTAATTTAAAGTTCAAAAAATAAAAAAAATGTAGTAAAAAGCAAAAGAAGAGAAGAATACCCAATTTTATAGTGGTTCAGTCCAACTAGACCTACGTCTACTCCCTGAAGACTCCTTCTTCAGGTATTACACTAAATCAAAGTGACTCTCTTTTTGTCCCCACACTAAGGTGGAGAAACCCTTACAAAACCTCTGTTCTACCAACCCGATGCGACAAAGTACTGATATCCTTTCTCACCATCCTCATGATCGTAGAGTACCAATGTCCTTTCTCACCCTCCTAGTGATGGTAGAGTACACCCATCCTTTCTCACCCTCTTGGTGATGGCAGAGTAGCAATGCCCTTTCTCACCCTCCTAGTGATAGAAGAGTACCATGATCTTCTTTAAAAATCTTCTCTCAAGAGCCTTCAATGAAGTAGGGTTGAATTTTAAAGAACAAATAAGAAATCCTTACCTTTGGAAAACCTTATGAATCCCCTCACAATTTCGAGTTATAAGATCTCTCACTCTTCACTCCTAAAATGCTCTCCAAAACACTCTCCTTATTCACTCTTAAGAGAAATTCACAACATGCGAATGAGTGCCAATTTTTAGGACCATTTTATATGAAAGATAAGAAAAACCATCTACAAAATTAAAAAGTGCAACTGGAATGTACTCAAATCGTACAGTATAATTGATGATCTTCTATATGAATAATTCAAAAGTCCATATAGAATCCTGTACAAACTTAATTTCATACTCTATCAGTCATCTGTACGAACTAATATTATACTATATGAATAGTTCAAAATGAACTAATTAGTCCAGTATAGTTATTTATGAATCTTATTTTATACTCTGTGAGTCATCTATACTAACCCAACTTCATACAATATGAACAGTTTAAATAAATCATGCTTAATTTGGTACAAAAATGGATGATCCTATTTTCTACTATGTGAATCGTCTGTACAAATAGACATCGTACAATATGATTTTTGTCAATCATCTATATTAATAAACATCATACAAATAAATTTTCCCAGCTTGATTTGATTAACATCATTTTGGAGGAACTATGATGATAAAACATCCAGTACAGTTTATCTTAAAGTTTAAGTTTAGACCCACTCCCCTAGTATGTATGTGCACGATTACCCAATTAAAATCACACTCTTTGAAACTCAAGAAAAATATAAAATTTGAACACTTCATTACATAAAACCCTTCTCTACTCTATCATGAAGTCTTCAGTAGTCTAGAGTATGATTTTCTTGAAATATTAGTACAAACAAACAATAAAAAAAATATATCCAATGTATTATTGACCATCAGATATAGAGAAAAAAAACTACTAAAAATCTTAGAAATCATGTTTACCACATACAGATCGGCACCGTGTGAGTTGCATCCCGTGATTCTTGCTCAAATCTCACAAATCCGCTCCATTTCTTTACTCTGATGTGGCTATTAAAGTAGTGACTTGTGGAGATATTCAGTTCCTATTTGAAATACCTTCGTAAGCCTCAGACACCTCATCCTACCACTCAGACACATCCAAGCCGTAGAGCTCCCCATCCTTCTCCGACCTCCACACACTAGAAGCTCCAGCAACCCAAGCCACAAAGCACCATACCACCACTTGCTTTGCTCTTATTGATCGCCATTACCTACCTCTGCCCTATCCTTACCCGAGTCCTTCTGATTTAGAGAGAGCTATATATAGAGATAGAGAGAGAGAGGGAGGGAGGGAGAGAGAGAGAGAGAGAGAGAGAGAGAGAGAGAGAGAGAGAGAGAGGGATAGATATACATCTTCAAACCTTCAAAGACATTCCTTTCCTATTAGACTAGAAGTTGCAAAATTATAGATTGGAAGCTCCAACACCAAGCCATCGATCTATGTCTTCTACCCGTCGACCTTCACTCAGCAACCCATACTTGATATATCTCAGAACCTCTACATGCATCTCACATCAAATCCCATTGAGCCAGTTTCCATTTATGAGACCAAACCTCATAATAAGACTCCTCGTTCCTCCTCCCACTAAGCTTTCGATCTTCTAAGCTCCAAGTCATCAAGTTCTCTGCATGCATCTTCCTCCAATAGCTATACCCTATATCAATTTTCCTTCCTCCAATCGAACTCAAGCATAGACCAACCCCTTCCTTATTTGATCCCATTTAAAGACCTCGACTATCCTTCCCTCATCCATAGCAGAGCCCACTATAGCTGTTATCTAACCCGATTCCTTCTTATCTGCTCCATTCACTGTGCCTAGCCAAGCTTAATTAGGGTAATCACTAATATATATCTCTCTCTCTCTACTTAGACATGTATGGATATTTGGATATATATATATATATATATATATATATATATATATATATATATATATATATATATATATATATATATATATATATATATATATATATATATATATATATATATATATATATATATATATATATATATATATATATAAGTGTGTGTGTGTGTTTGTGTGTGTACAAATATAACAAATAAACAAAGAAAAATAAACCTTGCCTCAATTTTCATGCCAACTCCATCAATGTCGTCTTTGCTAAGGTATAAGTTATGAACTTCAAAAACCGAATTTCAACTCTTGCATCCCGACAAAATAACCACCTATATATGCTTTTCTTATCGTGGTGAGAGAAATTTTATTGCAATGCTTGTATCCTGACAAATCCCTTCAATTGTGTTCGTGGCATACTGAAAAATTGTACATACACGCTTTTCTTATCGTGGTGGAATGGGAACCCAGTGTGATTCCTATGGTGAAGTTAGGATGCATATAACTACCCTCTCGCAAGAAAATGACAGCATTTTTCTAAGTAGGTAACTGTAGAAGACCCATACACACTTTTCTTAGTGTAATGGGGGACGAAGAAAATACATCCGTAGCGTCTGAGGATACCTACTATACACGCTTTTCTTATCATGGTGGGAAGGTCCAGTTTCCTATAGTTTTTCCTAAATGGAGGAGACATCGGGAGGCTGTTAACATTTTTGATAAATAGGGGACTTGAACTTGAGCTTAAATCTGAACATAACTTAAATGGTTAACAAAGAACTTGAATCAAACTCAACCAAGAAGAACTTGATCTAAAATTGGACTTGAGAATAACTTGATCTGAGCATGACTTGAATAATTGAGAGATGAATAAAGAACTCGTACTTTGACTACAAAGGACTTCAACTCTAATCCAGAAGGGAACTATAATAAGCATGAGCCTAACTTGAACTTGGTGAAAATGTTTGAACATGAAAGGAGTTACAAATTTATACTTTAACTTGATGTGAACCTAATATTAAAACTTGAATTCAAGCCAAAAAATAAATAGGGGACCTACTCAAAAAGAAGTTGAATGAACTTGAATTGAATAAGGCTACATTGGACATGAACTAGAACTGGACTTAGATTTTGAACTCGATCTGGACAGCAATGACTTGAAGATAAAATTTAAATCATTGGACATGTAAGTTATTCAATCAAACATGATGCAAGTTACTAAGTAGTGAGTTGGACCTTCAAATAGCAAGTGCATAGTTACATATAAACTATCCTATTCAGTCAAATAAAAATCATAACTATAGAAAGGAGTGGTGAAATTCAGTCATTCAATCAAATTGATATACATGGAGATAATGAATGTTAAAATTCAGTTTACTCAGAGTGTTTAACCAAGTTAACTTGTGAATGAGATCAAGTGAAATCTATATTTAACATGCAATCAAAATTCTAAATGGACAAATCTTTCTCAATGACTTGTGATGGGTTTGCAGAAGCTCCTACATTCCTATCACCAATAATAATCCAATTCCAAGAAGACACGTCTAAGAAAAAGATCAAACTAAAATGTACAGGAAAGGATTCATGTTGGATACAAGAAAGCCCTATACCTCATTCATAAATGATGATCAATATGAAAGGTCTTGCAAGAAACAATGAGTGGCATGATGATAATAGTGAGAATCATGATGCATTCATGTATAAGACCCAAAAGCTAATGCAAAATCAATATTTCTAGACTGTGAAATAAATACACTGAATCTTTACAATCAAAGTGTAATATGAGATGCCCACAAGCCAAATATGAAGAACACATAATAAATGTAGTAAGATCTACATCGTTAACAACAATCTGATTTCAAGAAGATGTAGTGGTCTCCCTTCAAGTTAAAAGGGTCAAGGTGTAATGAATATGATGACATTCCAACTATTAATGTGTACCCACTTGTGAAAGAATACAATAGTTCCCTGTGAACTATAATGACTCATGGAATCACCTGTGGATAATAACAGTGGATATGTAGTAAGTATGGGAAATCCTTTGTGAACTCAAGAATATATGTTCTCCGCAAGTAAGTATATAAGGCTATAGTGAATGCATTTGCCTACCGACAATGACAAAAGAATTGTTGTATGCACAATGACATATCTACAGACAAATATATAGGACCCTTGACGTATAAAATATATTATCTATAAATAAATATGTAAGTAGCCTCGATGAGAGAAAATACTTGTGGGAAAAATATATAAAGACTTCAATAAATATAGTCTAATGTAGTCGATTTCAGTCTATAAATGAATACATCTACCTATCTACATGCAGTAGTGGTGGATGTACTAAGAAGACTAAAAACCTCAAAAAGTGAATAAGGAATGAAACTAACACAAGCACACCTACGATATGTCATAGCAATTGTAAAGACCCATCATCGTACATCCCATAAATCATCCATAAGCAAAAATACAAAGTGACTATAACAAGTGCAACTGCCTATGGGTTATTGCAGGAAACTCGTTGTATGTACAATACAATATTTATAAGAAGATATAAAAGACTTGCAGTGAATTCAAGTATCTAAGAATAATCAAGACAGGAGATTCATTAGTGCACTACAATTCACCATTAGAAAGCAATAAGTAGTGCATGACAATCTACCTATACAAAATAGACAAATTACCACAATACGATGCCACGCTATCAAATTCAAAATGTACATTAAAGCGGATAAAAGGTGTTTATACATATTCCAAGAATGCCCCTACATATGCACTATAATATGTATGCACATAGTTATACAGAAGGGCATGTGTAATCACACGACCCGTATGAGCCCCAACGAGCGTGCTATAGGAATACGTGTGATGTGTATGGATACTGTGTGTCAATAAATTTGGGCACAATCCTCCTAAGAAAGTAAGTAGAAATTAATATGATTCTAAAAATAATTATAAAATTCCCCAAAATACCCACACCTGCCCCAATGAGCGTGTTGTAGGAGCACACGTGACGTCTAGGGATGTTGTGTGGGTCAATAAATTTGAACCTGATCCTCCTAAATGGGTAAATAAGAGTCGATAAGGTTTAATAAATATTTATAAAATACCACAAAACACTAGTATGAGCCTCTATGATCATGTTATGGGTACATACATGATGTCTAGGGATATTATTCTTGTCAATAAATGAACATAGTTCAAGCCCGGTTCTTCTAAATGTATAGATAGGAGTTGACATAGCTCAAATTATCAAACAAATATATGGCCAATGTGTCGACCAAAATATATTTTTTACAAATTTGTATAAGGCATTCAAGGCATCCAACAAAGAAAATCATTAACAAAAAATATAAGGCCTATAGACTTAATCCTCTATCAACCAGTAGACAGAGTCATCATAGTCCAATAAATGAAAATTCTAAATGCTTATTAGCAACCTGATGATAGGTGTATTGAATAAAAAATCTCAATTGAATTGGTTAATTTGAAATATGTTTAAAATGCCAACCAAATACCTAAGAAATTCAAAGCTTTAAAGAATCCAAAAATCATTCCAAAATCTAGATATTTAAGATCAATATCAATCATCAATAACTTAAAGCAAAATTCAACCACCCTTTGCAATAGTTTGTTGGGGTGGACAAATTAAAATTTACTTTAGCTCACATAAAACTGATGCTTAGTCAAAAATATCACAAAGATCCATTATCAAATAGTCTCCTGCTAGTAAGGATGTGGTATGTGTTATATATTTTGCAATTTTGCTGCCAAATGATACCACATGATAAATGATTATGACCAAGGACCCTCTAAACTGAGTGGTTTTGCCGCCAAATGGCACCATAAGATAACAGTTATAGCCAGATCCAATATTTTCCTTAGTGATATCAATTCCTTGAGATATGAATTGATAGGATATAATCGATAGGGCCCAAAACCCTCTGTTAGCTAAGGTGGATTCAAGTTTGACCCCTTAAAAAATTATTCACCACATTTCTATAAGGTCCCCTTGGATGAAGCAACCCATGCCAGCAGATAAGGATCCTTTTGTCAAGTTGGGTCTACTAACTCCACTCACTAAGTAGACTAGTGACTACGATGACCTGGGATGAAGAAACCATGTGATGTTGATTGGGACCATCATCCATTCTTCCACCATCCACTTTAAGTATGAGATAATGAAATTTCATATTTTAAATATCAAATTTTTTATACACATGCCCATCTACTACTATATGCCACACAACACATATTTCTACATATTTGATTGACGACTAACCTTAATCAAAAGTTCTTTCTCATTATTGGGAGGGATAATTAACTATTGGGGCTTGCACCTATAGAAAAATAGAACTCAAATCATAAAGTCCTCGTAAAATGAGGGTGAAATCTCAGGGTAGTGTCTTATATACAAACCCATCTACCTTCCCAAAATTTACCTTAGAACTTATTCTACTAAAACTCCCCCTGAAGAGAAAAGCAGAGGGCGGAGGCCAGGGCTAAATTTTTGGAGCCCAAAGATATTGGTGACTCCACTGGGTTTGCTTTCACTTTCCATCTTTGGCTTGTCTTCTAAGTGCTATTATATTAGCAAAAAATAGTAATGATAATATTGATCTCTATATGGTGAGAAATAGGGTGTGACACTTGGACGCATGTCCAAGAATCCATCATCGAAAATTCTCAATATAAGGGAAAATAAAAAGGAGATCAATATCTCTAGAAGAAAAATATATGCAATATAATGGCGTGACATCTAGTGTGTACCTTAAAAGATTTTTCTATTAAAGAAATTCATGAAAAGTTGGTCCAAAAAAGGACCCTTATAGACAATGTTCTAATTGGTTGACACCTTGGAGAATCCTCTAAAATATCATTTCACTTTTCAACTATGTCCTCTCAGAGTGAAGAGGATCCTCACCCAACCTTCATCAGTGTGTTCTGCCAGAAGAGCAAGATGAGGAAATAAAGGAATCTCTCTTTGAATTCAGGGATTATTTTTCTTGGACATATCTTGAGATACCCAATCTATCCCCTAATGAAGTAATTCATGGATGGGCCATCAAACTAAATGCATCACCCATTAAATAAGCTCCAAGGAGAATGAGATTGGAGATAGAAGAATAGATGATTGTAGAAACAAAGAAGCTCATAGAGGAAATCTTATTCGTGAAGAAAAATATGTCGATTAGATTGCTAATATTGTTTTGATGAAGAAGAAGAATGGTCAGATTCTTCCTTATATTGACTTTTAGGACCTTAATATTGTGTATCCAAAAGATAACTTCTTACTCCCAGTGTTAAAATCCTTGGTGGATAACACTTCCAATTAAAATATGTTCTCATTTATGGATGGATCATTAGGCTAAAACCAAATCAAGATGGCACCTGAAGAAAAAAAGCACACGTTATTCAGAATGCCCATCGACACTTTCTACTATAAGGTCATGCCCTTTGGCCTGAATAATGCTGGAGCTACCTATCAATGGGCAATGATGCATATTTTTTATGAATTAATACATCAGAAGGTTGAGTGCTATGTAGATGACCTCGTCGTCAAGAGTATGGACAAAAAGATCATTTAAATGACCTAAGGATCATATTTAACAGGATTAGAAAGTTTGATTTAAAGATGAACTCTCTCTAATGTACCTTTGGGGTCTCCTCTAGTAAATTACTGGGACATGTTGTTTGACATTGAGGAATCAAAATCAATCCCAATAAGATCAAGGCAATTATGGACATGACACATCCTAAAAATCTTGGTCAACTTTACTCACAAGAATAATTGGCTTTCATTCGATTATTTATATCAAATTTGTAGGATACGTGCCAACTATTTCTAAAGATAATAAAGAAACACTACGGGAAAACACGCGATTACCGTCGGATTTTCCGGCGGAAAATTATGGCCGGTAATAAACGGCGCAAGCACCGGCGGAATTGTTTGACGAAAAGTTTGCGTCAACATTTCCGGCGCAAAATACACCGTAAATTTACCGACGCCGGTTCCGCCGGCCAATCTGACGGTATAGGGATGTCTGAACCATTTCCGTCGCACATTACGGCAGAAAAATTTCGGCGTACGTTACCGGCGGACATTACGCCGGCGTATTTAAACTCAATGAAATATAACCAACGGATGGGACGTCGGAAATGATACCGATGTCACTAGTATCGAAACCGGTGGAACTTCCGCCGGTAAAAGCCCTATTTCCCGAAATCGAACCCCTCTGGCCGTCATTCGTTTCCTTCCATTCTCTCACTTCGACTGCTTCACCCGTCGCCGTTCGTCGCTCGCCGTGGTTAGACGTCACCGACGATCACCGGACTTCGCTGTCGACGATCACCGGACATATGGGGTTTTCCTGTAGTGAAAGATGACCACCTCAAATGGGATGTTGAGTGCCAGGAAGCGTTCGATAGTTTCATATGATATATGTTGAATCCACCTGTTCTCGTAGCTCCAATTCTTGAGAAGCCCCTCATATTATACATGATAGCACTATAAGAGTCCCTCAAAGCATTATTAGCCCAGCATAATAAAGAAGGCAAGGGAAATGTGCTCTATTATATCAGTAAAAGATTGATCGGAGTGGAATCTTCTCTTCCCCAATTAAGAAGCATTGCTTGGCATTAATTTTAACAGTTTAGAAACTCTGCCATTACATACTTTCTCATAAGGTTACATTAATATCAAAGATCAATCTACTGAAGTTATTGATGATAGGACCAGTATTGACAGGTCATATAACAAGGTTGGCAGTACTATTACTATAGTTTGATATGCCATTAAAGGTGATGAAAGGATAAGCATTAGCAAATTTTCTTGCCGCATATCCTATCCCAATATACTCTCCATTCAATGATGATTTTTCCGATGAGAAAATTACATAGATCGAGCAAAATGAAAAACTACCATTTTTAGAGGACTTTGATGGGGCATCATCAATCAAGCCTGCTTGACCTCCAAGTCTTGCAAGGTATTAAGCCGACATCTATCTCATTTTCATTGCACCTGAGGGAGGTATAATGAGGTTTTTTTAATTTGACTGAATCTCAGACCAATAATATAGCCAAATATGAAGCTCTAATAGCAGAACCAGATATTATAATAGATATTAGAATCTAAAATCTTAAAATCTTTGGCAATTTTCAACTTTTGATAAATCAAGTCCTAGACATTTATAAGATTTTCAAACTCAAATTAGCTTACTACCACCAACAAACTCTCAGACTTCAAAAATAGGTACCAAGTGTTAGAATAGCTCAAGTTACTCGAGGTCAAAATAACGAAGCAGATTGCTTGACTTAGTTGGCCAAGGAAATGATAAATACCAATATAGAGAGGCCTATATTCATTGGGGTTTACAACTGTCATGTCATTGAGCCCACTCTGTTATAATTATTGAAGGTAGAAGAAGTACCAGACTCAAGCCAATGGGATACAATTTTTTTTGAACCTCAATCTCTTTGTTAGATCATTTTGAAAGATTATTTGAAAGGATATCATGTAGCCAAGAGACGTAAAGCTAGTCAAGCTTTGAAATCATGGTTTTTTATTGCGGATCTATGGTTTATGATTTTGATGATAGCAAATATTCCTTATTTCTCTATGATTGCCTTATATACTAACATTTCAGGTTCACACGATCGGACTACATTTTGAAACCAACTCAAGATTGGGTAGACTAGGTCTGTGTCAGTTTGTAATCTTTTTCCTTTCTTGAGTTTGTTGTAGTTGGTGTGGCATATGATGATTTGTAACTTGGAAGATTTTCTGTTGTGCCCTAAAAGATTTCTATTTTTAGTAACATCATCCGTGATGATATATATATCATCCTGGATGATCTGACAAAAGTAGAAACCCTAATTAGTGCATCCTCATTAAAGCAGCCCTCTTTATACAAAACACATCGTCCTAGATGATTTGGTATCGGCCAGGACGATCGGCTCAATTCAGTAAGAATCTGCCGCCATATCTACTTAGGAAATTCTTATTTTTGGATATCGGCCTGGTGGATCGGCCTAGACTATAAAATATCATCCAGGACAATTTTTCTAAAATTTCTCAGGCAGTTTTTGAAATCAAATAATGGGGATTTCGTCCGGGCCGATCGCAAGATCATCCGGGATGATTAGACATTCTCCAGCTTCATTTCAGGATGATATTCAGGACAATTTTCCTCATATTTAAACTAATCGGCCAGGATGATATGTCTATCATCCTGGACGATAATGGCGGCAACTTGCATTAATGAGCTCATTTTGAGAGCTTCTATTTAAGCTATGGCATTGCACTTTGTAAGTGTCTTTGGCAGCCATTGTAGCTTTGTTCTTATGAGGGAAACTTGAAGAGACAGCTTGAAAGGGAGAGAGGAAAGGGTGGAGTTTTATAGGGAGAAGATCCTGTGAGGGGGAGGAACTCAAGGGAGTGTGGTGGGGGATCCACACGGTTGCTCCGGCAAACTCGCACCTTAGTACCATCGAATTCAAGGCTTGTCTTGAGGTAAGTTCACCAAAGAAGAAGATCTCTTTGGTGTCAAAGGACCCGGCGACTCCGCCGCACCGGTGAAGGTGGAAGTGATGTTGTAAGGGTTTCTCAGCCGAGCTGCGGGGGCTAAAGGAGAGACACTTGTTTTAGTGCAATACTTGGAGGGTGCCTCCAAGGAGTGGACGTAGATCAAGATTTGACCTAACCACTATAAATTCGGTGTGTTCTTTCTTGTTATTTACTTCCGCATTTAATTTCCACATTTGGTTTTCTTTATGGTTTATGATTTTGGTTTGAGTTTTATCTTTAGTTTTAAAGTTATCCAATTCACCTCTCTCTTTGTTAGCCTTGGGCCAGTTCATAAGGGCTTAACATCCCTAATGAACTTTCTAGTGTCATCTGAGCACTTTCAAGTGGTATCAGAGCCGTTTTCAAAAAATAAGTTTTTAAAAGCTTTTGAATTTTTTGATCCATGGCTAATCGTAATATTGTGGAAGGTTATTCAATCACCAGACCTTCTTTATTTGAAAATATGTCATTTGATTTTTTGGAAAATTCGCATGTCTATTTTCTTGCAATCAATTGATTTTCGCATGTAGCATATGATTTTAAATGGTTATTCTTCACCGTCACGAGTTTTAGATGGAATTAAAATTGATATTCCTTTTAATCAATTGAGTAAGGAAGAACAAGGAAATGCTCAATTGAATGCAAAATCTTTAAATTGCTTTTTCTGTGCTTTAAATTCTGAAGATTTTATGTTAGTATCCACGTGCACTACTGGTAAGGAAGTTTGGGATAAACTACATACCATATACGGAGGCAAGAATGAAATCAAGCAATCCAAGTTGAATTGTTTAATGCATGATTTTGAATTATTTTCCATGAAACCTTATGAAACGATCTTAGACATGTATACCAAATTCATTCAAATTGTAAACTCATTGTATATTTTAGGAAAAGATTTTTCAAATTTTGAAAAAGTTAACAAAATTCTTCGTTGTCTACTGGATAAGTTTGATGCTAAAGTAGTTGCTATTTGTGAATCAAAAAATTTGAATGAGTATTCTATTGATAATTTGATTGGCTCACTCATTGCCTACGAGCAAGGTTTGGGTCAAAGACTTTTGGTTGCAGCTGAAACTATTGTTCTAAAAGCTGGAGATACAGAAAGAGATAGCCTAGTTGGTGACGAAAGTAATGAAGTGTCAAGCAAATCACAAAGCTCACCTAAGCATAAGCAAAAGTGGAAAAAGGTAAAAAGTGGTAAGGATGTTCATATTTATTCTGACATTATTTGCTTTCGATGCAGGAAGCCTGTACATATAAAAAATCAGTGCCCTAATTTAAGAATTATTCCTACGAAAGAAAAGGGCAAGGCAAAGCAAAATTCAAACTGGGAAAATAATGAAAGGCAAAAAATCTCATGGGCAGATCTGGTTTCTAAAGCATCGGACCAGGCGAGAGAATATGGTTAAAAGCCTTTTGTATTTTTGTGTTGTGTTTTTTTTTATGTTTTTCATTTTTATTTTGTGTTTTTGTTTTGTTTATTCTTTGAAATTTTCATTTTCATGAAAGTTTTTTCTCTGATCAACACACACATTCACTTTTCTAAAAATGAAAAATCTACTTCCTATTTTTTCTTGAAATCTTTAGTAAGTTATGTTTGACTTCTCTAAAACAGTCAAAGAAAGGAAACTCATATTTTTTATTCTCAATCTCTATTTCCTTAAAAGTGGTTATCCTACTTATGATTTAAAATATTTTTCATCTTTTAGATTGGTTTTTAAAATAATTTTTTTTTCTCTCCCTACGTTTTATTTATCGCATAGGACTCTTTTGCAAGTTTTTGAATCTAACTCATAATTTTCTTAATCAAGCAATTTGCTTTATCACTAAGATGGGTTTTCCTTTATTTTTTAAGATTTAAGAAAGGAAGCATATTCAAAAAAAAATTGGCCAATGATGCCAAAAATAAAAGATGCTCAAAGACGCCAAATTAAAAATATAGAATACATAAAGTGTATCAAAAAATGCGCAGTGCGCCAACCAATTGTCAAGAGGCATAAAATGAGCCCACAAAGTTAATGCTTACCATTCTTGTATTTCTTAAAAAACTCAAGAAAACCCTTGATACTTTCGATACTTGAGTTTGAAAATCTTGATTCTTGATTCAAGAATTCATGCATTGATCTTCTATTAGATATATTTTATGGAAGGAGTTTTTGAAAAATCATTATTTCCTTTTCTAAATTATTCTTGATTTAGATATTGAATTAAAAATTTTTTTAGCCTTTTTTTAAAAAACTTGAGTTTGGATTATCAAATTTTGAATTTCTAACCATATTTTGGGCTATACATTGTCAATCCAATTCTACTAAATTTTTTATTAAAACTAAGAGGTAACTTTCTCATTTTTAAGAAAATTTTTTTTTCACTAAATTAGGGAATGTTGTCTTTTGGTCGTTTTGTTTTTGTTTGTGCCTCCTCTCTTTTTGATAATGTCAAAGGGGGAGAACGTATTGTTGAATTTTTGTACTCTTTCGTGTTTGTGTCTTAAAATTAAAAATAACAAAAATATTTTTATCTCCTCTATTTTTTAAAAGTGTTATTCTAGTGAGGGGGAGATTAAGAAGAGTATTTAATTTTTTGAAAATTCAAATTGAAATGTTTTGCCATCATCAAAAATGGGGAGATTGTTGCGGATCTATGGTTTATGATTTTGATGATAGCAAATATTTCTTATTTCTCTACGATTGCCTTATATACTAATATTTCAGGTTCACACGATCGGACTACATTTTGAAACCAGCTCAAGATTGGGTAGACTAGGTTTGTGTCAGTTTGTAATCTTTTTCCTTTCTTGAGTCTGTAGTATTTGATGTAACATTTGATGATTTGTGACTTAGAAGATTTTCTGTTGTGCCCTAAAAGATTTCTATTTTTGGTAACATCTTCCCGGATGGTATTTATATTATTCTGGATGATCTGACAAAATTAGAAACCCTAATTAGAGCATCCTCATTAAAGCAGCCGTCTTTATGCAAAACACATAGTCCTGGACAATTTTGTATCGGCTAGGATGATCGGCTCAATTCAGCAAGAATCTGGCGCCATATCTACTTAGGAAATTCTTATTTTTGGATATCGGCCTGGTGGATAGGCCTGGACTATAAAATATCATCCTGGACGATCCAGGATAATTTTTCCAAAATTTCTCAGGTAGTTTTGGAAAGCAATTAATGGGGATTTTGTCCGGGCCGATCGCAAGATTGTCCGGTATGATTAGACATCATCCATCTTCATTTCAGGGCGATATTCAGGACAATTTTTCTCATATTTAAACTAATCGGCAAGGACGATATGTCGATCGTCCTGGACGATAATGATGGCAACTTGCATTAATAAGCTCATTTTGAGAGCTTCTATTTAAGCTATGGCAAGGAACTTTGTAAGTGTATTTGGCAGCCATTGTAGCTTCATTCTTGTGGGAGAATCTTGAAGAGAGAGTTTGAAATGGAGAGAGGAAAGGGTGGAGTTTGAGAGGGAGAAGATCCTGTGAGGGGGAGGAACTCAAGGGAGTGTGGTGGGGGATCCACACGGTTTCTCCGGCGAACTCACACCTTAGTACCATCAGATTCAAGGCTTGTCTTGAGGTAAGTTCACCAAAGAAGAAGATCTCTTTGGTGTCAAAGGACCCGGCGAATTCGCCGCACCAGGGAAGGTGGAAGTGATGTTGTAAGGGCTTCTCTGTCTAACTGTGGGGGCTAAAGGAGAGACACTTGTTTTAGTGCAATACTTGGAGGGTGCCTCCAAGGAGTGGACGTAGGTCAAGATTTGACCGAACCACTATAAATCCGGTGTGTTCTTTCTTGTTATTTTCTTCCGTATTTAATTCTGCATTTGGTTTTCTTTGTGGTGATTTTAGTTTGAGTTTTATCTTTAGTTTTAAAGTTATACAATTCACCTCTCTCTTTGTTAGCCTTGGGCTAGTTCATAAGGGTTTAACATCCCTAACAAACTTTCTAGTGTCATCTGAGCACTTTCATGTTTTGCTTAGATGTTGAAGTAAACGACTAGAGGCGACCCTTCAATAACTATTTAAAAGAAAGAAAACTCCCAATTGATAAATCTCTAGCGATCCAAATTTGGAAGATAACATTACAATATGCATTTATCAATTACATGTTTTATCTTTACGATTTTGATCAAATATGGCAGAGATTTCTAGGGACCAAGGAAGCTCATAGAGTGGTAGTAGAGATCCATGAAAGATTTTGTGGAGCACATTAGTTAGGTCCCAAGATTAATGCTAAAATCAAAAGAATGAGTTATTATTAGCCGACCATGGTGAGAGATTATATTGACCACGCCAACAATTTCCACGAATGTCAGATCCACGGTGATGTTATACATTAACTGCTAAATCCTCTGCACCTAATAGTAGTATCCTAGCCATTTAAATACTAGGGTACATATATAATCAGTCTGATAGATTGTATATCATTGGCCAAACATTGCTTCATTTTGGTAGTAACAGGCAACTTCTCTAAGTGGGCAGAAGCAGCTCTATTCAAAGAAGCTACATGTGAGTATGTGATCAATTTACTTACCCACAATATTTTCTATAGATTTGGTGTGCAATTCCACATAATCTCAGATAACAATACGTCTTTTAAAAGTACAAAAATTTATAAGTTTATTGATCGGAATAAGATCAATTGGTTGTACTCATCTATATATAATGCAAGCTCAAATGGCCTAACAAAGGCCTTCAACAAGATGTTGGTGGCTTTATTAAAGAAGATCCTCACGAAGAACAAAACAGAGTTGCATATGAAGATGAAAGAAGCATTATGGCTATACCGTAAAACCTATAAGACGCCAACCAATGCCACTCCTTACTCATTAGTATTTGAAGTTGTGGTAGTATTTCCACTAGTGGTAGAACTGATATCACTCTGAGTAGCTATCCAACATGCTCTGACTCAAGAGAAAAATGCTAATATGAGAATGGAAGAGTCTAATACACTCAATGATGTTAAACTGCTAGCTCAACAAAACCTAGAAATCTATTGAGAAAGAATGTCAAAATCATTTTATAAGTTGGTGCATCCTTTGGCATTTCAAGAAGGGGCATTGGTCATGGTGTTGAAAAGGCTAATCATTCCACAGTAAAAAATTAGTGGCAAATTCATATCCAATTGGAAAGGCCCCTTTGTCATTGAGAAGGTATTTCAAGGAGGAGCTTATCATTTAATCAATTTGGATGGTGAAACGCCTATGCCACTAATCAACAGTCAATATTTAAAGAAATACCATGCATTAAAATATCATGTCCAATGTAATATACATTGATTAAAGTGTTACGTTTATATTTTTTAGAGGATGCTTATAATTTATTTTAAAATTATATTGTATAACAAGAATGCATGTCAAAATCCTCCCACAAGACTAGGTGCATTTTAAACATTTATTCAGGTCAAAATAACGTCTCATGCTAAAATCTCTGAATAAATATTTAAAATCTGAAAATACAAAACATATCCAAAATCTCCATGTAAAACAGGGGAAATTTTAATTATTTATTTGGATCGATATTGTGATATGGGCCAAGATCCATATATATATATATATATATATATATATAATCTCAAAATTCCAAATTTACTCCAATTTAAAATATCCATATAAGATATGGGGTATTTTAAAAATTTATTTGGGTCAACATCATGTTGCATGCCTAGATTCTCAAATAAAAATTTAAAATTAGCAATATAAATATTTCTTCAACAAAAGATATAATGAACTCTTTTTAAAAGTATATGTTGGTGATCTTCAAAATTTTGAGACACGACGTTGTCCAATGTACAAAGACTTAAAATCACGAAAGAGACTTTTGTGACTATATACTCCACAAATCAAGGTAGAATAGCATGAAATCTTTCCTTAGCCTGAAGCTTAAGGTTCAAATGGGTGTAAAAGGATGGATCTAACAAGCCCAAATATGGTCGGATTGCTAGCATCACCATTTAGTGAAATTTTATAACAAAATTTTAAGCAATTTTTCCTTCCACAAAATTTCACATGCAATAGATATGAAAAAAATAAAAGTAAGTAAGTAAAACATAAATATTTTTGAAACGATAAGAAAATTTTAACACACCAAGATTTTACATATAGTGGTTCGGTCAAAATATGACACACCAAGATTTTTTTATACGTGGTTCGGTCAAAAGAGTCCTCCACTCCCGGATTTTCACTATCAAAATAGTTCTCCTTTTGCCCCCCTCGGCAAGGCGGAGAAGCCTTTACAAACCTCCCTTTCACCAACCCGGCGTGGCGGAGTGCCAACCTCTATTTTCGCCCTCCTGGCGACGGCAGAGAACCTTCTCGTTTTTCTCCCTCCTAGAGAAGGCAGAGAACCTCGAGGTAACGGATGTAGACGAGCCTTTCCCTTGGAGATCCTTCCTCAAATCCTTCTCGGGCCACAGGAGGAGCAAGATGCAGCAAGCTTGGAGCAACCGTGTGATCTCCCTCACACCTCTTCTCCCTCACAACGCTCACCTCCTCCTTCCTCTCTCAACCCTCAAGAATTTCTCTAGAGCTCTCTCCCTTGGAATCCCTCTCTAACCACGTTCACCCCCTCTGTAAATCTTACTGAAAAAGGACTTGATTGATATCTAAAAAAGGCTCCAAAAACCTCTGAATTCAAAAGTAGCCGTTACTGTTCGTATAGTACGATTCCACATCGTACAGTACGATCTTCATAAACAGACATCGTCCTGGTACGAAGATGTACGAATAGTTCAAAAACAATTCGTACTATACGATATAATATCGTACGGTACGATCCAACAAGATACTATTCGTACAGGACGATGGTCTGGACGATCGGATGTTGTCTCTGTTCATCGTATGGTACGATTACTATCGTACAGTACGATGTGACAAAAACCAAGAGATCGTCCGGGACGATATCCGGGACGATCATACTTCGTCTCTGTTCATCGTATGGTACGATCATGTTCGTACAGTACGATGTTCAAATTTTAATTAGGCCTGGATTACATGCACTAATCACGGGTTAATTTAAGTAAGTATTTAAAACAGATCGTACAGTACGAACATGTTCGTACAGTACGAACGGCGCAAAATCACTTACTTAAACTAAACTACGGCTAGGGTTTTGGATCAGAACATATCGTACAGTACGAAGGTATTCGTACAGTACGATCTATTCACAGAATTGTCCACATAGCCTGGATCGTACGGTACGAATTAAAATCGTACAGTACGATCTCCAGAGAAGAATTTTAATTACATTTTACAGTTAAAAAAAACAACTCTCCCCCTGTGTGTGTGCATGGTTGCTCTTACTCTTACGCATTTTGTGGCCAGACTCAATAAAGTAAAAAACAAAATAAAATAAAAAAAAATACAATGTTTGACTCATACTCCTAATCTACCCGGTCTTGAGTCTTCCTTTCTTCCTGAGTCACTTGTGATCTTCCTGAAATGTTAGTGCTCAAGGAAAATAGCAAATAAAATAATATTCCATGAAAGTTTGTTCCAAAACACTCATTATTTGGCATCATCAAAATCTCAAGCTCGGGGTCATGGGTTGCAACAATCTCCCCCTTTTTGATGATGTCAAATAATTTGTTGCAAGTAAGAAAGAAAAATATTTCTTTTCTATTTTTTTGTTTTGTTTTGTATTTTTTTTTTAATTAAATACAAGAAAAAAAATACTAAAAGCAAGTACGAAACAAAAGGAATGCATTTAGATAACAGGCATTACAACAAACTTCTCCCCCTTTTGACAGCACAAAAAGGAGGAGCAACTAAAAGCAAAAAAAAAAAGGAAAAGAAGAAAAACTACAATGCAAACACAGACAATCTAGTCAGACGGGTCCTGATCAGTTGGTGGTGGAGGTGGATTTGGCTGAAAATATTGAAATAGAGCATCGAAGCGGTGATCAATTGCAGTAAAATGCTCTCCAAACCATTGCATATCAGTCTCGTGTTGCTGATGTTGTTCTTGAATATGCATGTCGAGACGAGTCTGCAGCTGGTCGAAGCGGGTGACTAAATCATCATCAGGGTGTGCTGGTGCTGGTGCTGGTGCTCGGGGTGCGGCATAGCGTCGTGGACGAGCTGGAGTTGCGGCTGGGGTATCTCCTTCTTCTTCATCAAAGACGGGTTCTTCAGGCTCGTGACCCCGATGAAAGAGAATACGAAAGGAAGCATTCGTATAAAAAATAGGAAGCATGTCGGGTTCACCAGGGTAGGATAATTGATATTTATTGTGGAGGATATATCCTATTAGGTGACCAAGAGCCAGATTCTGTTTCCGTCGGGTGGTGGTAGACGAAAAAAAGTCATGTGGAGAATATAGTTGCTAATCAAATCGACCTCATCAAACTTAATGTTGGACATAATAAGGTAGTTAGCAACGGACAAGGTAGGGATCAGATTAATACGGTCGCCACCTTTGGGTAAGATAGAGGTTCGAAGAACATGTTGAATTATACGGGCATTTCGGGTTAAGGATTGAACAAGAGACTGGTGTTGATGAAAAGCAGTATTCCTAAGGACTCTATTTACATCGCTCCAATCAAATTCATCTGTAAGAAACGAGCGAACCATAGGTCCTTCAGTGGACAGCCCAATATATCGGGCGATGTCAGCTCTAGTTATCTCAATGGTGCGGCCACAAACAAAGGAGTGAAAAGTGGTGGTATCGACGGTGTAGGTGAGGTTGGCGAGAAATTCAAAAAGAAGTTCAGAATTATATGGAAACGCCAGGGTGAGTAGAAATTGAAAGGTGGTGGAAGCAAAGAGGCCCATTACCTCGAAATTGAGAGCGGCCTGATCAAGCATTTTCAAAGGGGAAATTTTGCAGGCTTTGTATCGGTGGTAGGCTCCCTCATTCTCACTATTCAGAAAGCGATTAGGTTGGCGACTCGATGAGGATGAGCTTCCAGCAGTCATCCGACCTCGTTTAGACATCGCAAGAGGGCACGAAAATGAAGTAAAGGCTAAGTGAGGAGAGGATTGAGTGATTTGAACAGCCTAGACAAGGGTATTTATAGGAAATTTTAGAAATCGTACAGTACGATCTTGGATCGTACAGTACGATAGACAATTAATATTCTGACCGGTCATTTCGGGAAAAGTCGGTCCAATCGTACGGTACGATAGGTATCGTATAGTACGATCAGGCGAATATCGATCGTCCCGAGGCCTCAATACGAGTTTTGACCAAAAGTTTTGTACTGTACGAACATGTGTATCGTACAGTACGATACATAATAAATATCGTACCGAACCGCTTTAACTCAAATTTGTCGGTTATGCTGATGTGGATCGTACCGTACGAAGAGATGTATCGTACAGTACGATACTCAATAATGTCGTACCAACCGGATTTAATTCGTCCCAATCCGGTGCTGACGTGGATCGTATTGTACGAAGAAGAGGTATCGTACAATACGGTAGGCAATTATGCTGGAGGATTATCGTACAGTACGATTTCGATCGTACAGTACGATCAACAGAGCTGAAATCTGCCTATTGGTGGATGTATGTAGATTGTGATATATCGTACGGTACGATGTAGGTCGTACAGTACGATGAACAGTCAATGCAAAGTGTTGGTGTGGTGAGTGTGTGGTGATCAGGAGCAGCCCTAAAAAATTTTATTGTTTTTATTTTTTTATTATTATTTTTTTTTTAATGCATTTATATCTATGACACCTAATCTAGTCCTCAAGGTGCTAAAGGTGTCAAAAGCTAAAGGTTTTGTGAATATGTCTGCCAATTGATCTCCTGTAGCGATGTGATGTAATTCTATATCTCCCTTAGCGACGTGATCTCTAATGAAATGATGTCTAATGTCTATGTGTTTCGTTCGAGAGTGTTGAATTGGATTCTTAGAGATACAAATTGCACTTGTGTTGTCACACATGATCGAGATGGTTCCAACAGGTAGTCCAAGATCAAGAATTTGTTGTTTTAAACCATAGTACTTGTGCAACACAACTTCCTACTGCAATATATTCTGCCTCGGCTGTGGAAAGTGCTACTGAGTTTTGCTTCCTACTGGACCAAGAAACTAATGATTGTCCGATGAATTGGCAGGTACCAGAGGTGCTCTTTCTATCTATCCTACATCCTGCAAAGTCAGAATCTGAGTACCCTAGGATTTCAAAGGAAGTGCTGTGTCTGGGATACCAAATTCCTAAGTTTGGGGTGCCTAGTAGATATCTAAGAATTCTTTTGACAGCAGTTAAGTGAGATTCTTTAGGATCGGCTTGGAAACGGGCACAAAGGCACACACTAAACATTATGTCCGGTCTACTGGCAGTCAGGTAAAGAAGGGATCCAATCATTCCTCTATATTTTTTCTGATCTACTAATTTTCCACTAGGATCCTTATCTAATTGGATTGTCGAACTCATTGGGGTGTTCATGGGTTTTGCACTATCCATTTCATATTTCTTTAAAATATCCTTAATATACTTTGATTGGCTAAGAAAGGTTCCATTATCCATTTGTTTTACACTAAAGCCAAGAAAGTAATTAAGTTCTCCCATCATGCTCATTTCAAACTCATTACTCATTATTTTTGAAAATTCATCGCATAAGTTTTTATCCGAAGATCCAAACAAGATGTCGTCTACATATATTTGAACAATGAGAATTTCTTCTTTGACCTTTTGTAAAAAGAGTGTAGTATCTACACTACCCTTTTCAAATCCTCTATCCAAAAGAAATGAGCTAAGTCTTTCGTACCATGCTCTAGGTGCTTGCTTTAGTCCATACAGTGCCTTCTTTAATTTAAATAAATGGTTTGGAAATTATGAGCTTTCAAATCCGGGGGGGTTGCTCAACGTAGACATCTTCCTTAATTACCCTGTTCAGAAATGCACTCTTTACATCCATTTGATATAATTTAAAGTTCTTGAAGCAAGCAAAGGCTAAGAGCACTCTTATGGCTTCTAGTCTAGTAACCGGGGCAAAGGTTTCTTCAAAGTTTATCCCCTCAATCTGGTTGTACCCCTTAGCTACTAGTCTTGCTTTATTCCTTATTATTGTTCCTGAATCATTCACCTTATTCTTGAAGACCCATTTTGTTCCAACAACACTTTGCTCCTTAGGTCTCTTGACTAACTCCCAAACATCATTCCTGGTGAATTGGTTCAGCTCTTC
The DNA here is from genome assembly GCA_019514585.1 of Dendrobium officinale. NCBI lineage: Eukaryota > Viridiplantae > Streptophyta > Magnoliopsida > Asparagales > Orchidaceae > Dendrobium > Dendrobium officinale. The sequence goes on from CM033689.1 coordinate 13,246,428, forward strand.
TTGCATTGCTAGAATCCAAAATTCATCTCCTAAGGCTTGATCTAAACTTGTAGGTTCTATAGTAGAGATGAATGCTGAGTGACTAACCTCCTTCCTAAGTCCATGCCTAGTTCTTACACCTTCTGAAGGGTCTCCTAAAATTAACTCTTTAAGATGACTAGAAGAATATCTCCATTCTCTAGGCAAAGCTTCCTGAGGTTCGACCCTATCTCCTAAGGTTATAGTCTCTACTCCTTGAATTGCCTCTATTTCATCATCTTCAATTTTAGTTTTTGAGGGCATATATGATTCATCAAATACCACATGGGTGGATTCTTCTACTACAAGGGTTCTCTTATTAAAAATCCTATAGGCCTTACCTAAAGAAGAATAGCCTAAGAAGACACCCTCATCAGACTTGGGATTAAATTTTCCTAAGGGATGTTTACCATTATTTAAGATGAAGCACTTACACCCAAAGACATGTAAATGTGAAAGGTTTGGTGTCCTACCCTTAAGGAGTTCATATGGAGTTTTATTCAGCTTCGATCTAATGTTTACTCTGTTCAAAACATAACAGGCTGTGTTGACTACTTCTGCCCAAAAGTATCTAGGAAGTGTATACTCCGCTAACATTGCCCTAGCAGCTTCTACCAAAGTTCTATTCTTCCTTTCTGCTATGCCATTCTGTTGGGGTGTTCTAGGAGCTGAGAAATTGTGCTCTATTCCTATCTCTTGACAGAATGACTCAAACCTATCATTTTGGAATTCTCCACCATGATTGCTATGGATTGTTGATATTTCACAACCTAATTTTCGTTGAATCCATGTGGAGAAAACTTTAAATTCCTCAAAAGACTCATTCTTGTGTGCTAAGAATCTTACCCAAGTAAATTTAGTGAAGTCATCTACAATCACAAATCCATAATTCTTTCCACCTAGACTGGCTGTACTAATGGGTCCAAATAAGTCCATGTGTAGAATTTCTAGTGGCCTAGAGGTGATCACATGTCTAATTGAGTGAAAGGATGATTTGACTTGTTTTCCTAGTTGGCAAGCATCACATAAGTGATCCTTGGTAAAGTCTAACTTAGGTACACCTCTAACTAGGTTTTTCTGAGTGATGTTTCTAAGAGTTTTCATACTAGCATGGAATAGTCTCCTATGCCATAGCCACGAGTCATCAACTATTGTTTTCAAGCACAATGAATTTGAACTATCAATGCAATCAAGGTATAACATGTAAACATTGTTCATTCGTTTTCCTTCTAATACTAGCTTGTCAAATAAACTAATCAGGCATTTATCAGATAAAAATTTGATGTCAAAACCTTTGTCACACAATTGACTAATGCTAAGTAAGTTATGCTTTAAACCTTCAACTAATAAAATATTTTCAATTAAAAAATTCTTAGCATTACCAACAGAACCTGAGCCTATCACCTTCCTGGTAGTGTTGTCTCCCAATGTCACTTTGCCTCCAGTTTAGGTCTCAAGTAGGATGAACTTCTTCATGTCTCCAGTCATGTGTCGTGAGCAACCGCTATCCAGGTACCACATGCTCTCACTAGGTCTTTTGTGAGAGTATTCCTACAATTTCATTCAAAGATTAGATTTGGGAACCCAAGTGAGTTTGGGTTCCTCCTTATGCTTGCATGAATGAGATGTATGCATGCTATGCTGTGATGGATGCATTTTAGGTCTCCATACTAAGTGTGTCCTACGGTGAATTGTGCATGTGCGGGCTATGTGACCTAACATGCCACAAGAGAAGCACCTAACACCAGGAAATGGGTTTACTAATCTATGTGGGTGGTGGTGCCTCCTCCTCCTGCTTCTTCTTTTGATGATTCTGAGGCAGAGTCGGCCCAAAAAGCTTTCTGTGTCTTTGTCTTTCCTTTCTTTTATTTAGCTTTGTCATTTCCTTTCTCCTTTGCTGGTTGACTCTCAGATTGGGGCACTCGGCTCGAAGGAGACCTGGCTTCCTGAACTCAAAGCAAATTATATCAGATGAAACCATAGAGCTCTTACCTTTATTCTAGCTGTTCTGATGACGCTTCTGTTTTCTCTTCAGGAAATTTTTGATCTGTCGGGTCATCAGTGCATTTTCATCGTCTTCCTCCCATGTAGAGCTTTCACTTTCTGAGTTGCCAGCTTTTAATGCCACCGTCCGCTCCTTTTTCTTTTCACCTGCATCACTTTGCCTTTGGCTCACTCCTTGCTCATTTGCAATGAGTGACCCAAGGAGGTTATCAATAGAATAAACATTAAGATCTTTGGACTCAGTGATAGCAGTTATCTTAGCATCATAGGAACTAGGTAGGCATCTAAGAATTTTATTCACTTTCTCAGAATTTGAAATTTCTCTACCTAATGCATGCAAGGATGTCACGATTTAGGTGAACCTAGTGTACATGTCAGAAATTGTTTCGCTAGGTTTCATACGGAATAATTCATAATCATGCAGTAGAATGTTATGCCTAGACTGTTTTACTTCGTTTGTGCCTTCGTATGTAATGCACAGTCTATCCCAAATCTCATTACCAGAAACACAAGTACACACTCTCATATAGTCCTCAGATTTCAATGCACAAAAAAAGCAGTTTAAGCACTTAGCATTCAGTTGGGCTAACTCCCTATCCTCATTGCTCCATTCAATAAATGGTACAGGAGTTTTCAAACCATTAACAATTTTAAACGGTGAAACATACCCATCATTTACTAACATCCACATGCGGTAATCTATAGATTGCAAAAATGCAGACATTCTAATTTTCCAGAAATCAAACGGTATGTTATCAAAAAGTGGCGGACGATTTATTGAATATCCCTCCACAGTGTTACGATTACCAAAATTCGACATGATCGTTTTTTTAAGGTTTTTTAAAACACTATTTTTGAAAAACAAGCTCTGATACCAATTGAAATTACTAAACGACAAGAGGGGGGGGTGAATTGTAAAAATCTTTTTCTTAATAAAAGTAACCCTAAACAAGAGTTCTAATTTTTTATTGTTTTTGAAATTTTATAACAAAATTTTAAGCAATTTTTCCTTCCACAAAATTTCACATGCAATAGATATGAAAAATTAAAATCAAGTAAAATGTAAATAATGATAAGGAAAGAACACACCAAGATTTTTATAGTGGTTCGGTCAAAATATGACATACGTCCACTCCCCAGAGTCCTCCACTCCGGGATTTTCACTATCAAAATAGTTCTCCTTTTGCCCCCCTCGGCAAGGCGGAGAAGCCTTTACAAACCTCCCTTTCACCAACCCGGCATGGCGGAGTGCCAACCTCTGTTTTCGCCCTCCTGGCGACGGCAGAGAACCTTCTCATTTTTCTCCCTCTTGGAGAAGGCAGAGAACCTCGAGGTAACGGATGTAGACAAGCCTTTCCCTTGGAGATCCTCCCTTAAATCCTTCTCGGGCCACAGGAGGAGCAAGATGCAGCAAGCTTGGAGCAACCGTGTGATCTCCCTCACACCTCTTCTCCCTTACAACGCTCACCTCCTCCTTCCTCTCTCAACCCTCAAGAATTTCTCTAGAGCTCTCTCCCTTGGAATCCATCTCTAACCACGTTCACCCCCTCTGTAAATCTTACTGAAAAAGGACTTGATTGATATCTAAAAAAGGCTCCAAAAACCTCTGAATTCAAAAGTAGCCATTACTGTTCGTACAGTACGATTCCACATCGTACAGTACGATCTTTATAAACAGACGTCGTCCTGGTACGAAGATGTACGAACAGTTCAAAAACAATTTGTACTGTACGATATAATATCGTACGGTATGATCCAACAAGGTACTATTCGTACAGGACGATGGTCTGGACGATCGGATGTCGTCTCTGTTCATCGTATGGTATGATTACTATTGTACAGTACGATGTGACAAAAACTAAGAGATCGTCCGGGATGATATCCGGGACGATAATACTTCGTCTCTGTTCATCGTATGGTACGATCATGTTCGTACAGTACAATGTTCAAATTTTAATTAGGTCTGGATTACATGCACTAATCACGGATTAATTTAAGTAAGTATTTAAAACAGATCATACAGTACGAACATGTTCGTACAGTACGAACGACGCAAAATCACTTACTTAAACTAAACTACGACTAGGGTTTTGGATCAGAACATATCGTACAGTACGAAGGTATTCGTACAGCACGATCTATTCACAGAATTGTCCACATAGCCTGGATCGTACGGTATGAATTAAAATCGTACAGTACGATCTCCAGAGAAGAATTTTAATTACATTTTACAGTTAAAAAACAACTCGCCCCCTGTGTGTGTGCATGGTTGCTCTTACTCTTACGCATTTTCTGGCCAGACTCAATAAAGTAAAAAACAAAATAAATGGAAAAATATAATGTTTGACTCATACTTCTAATCTACCCGGTCTTGAGTCTTCCTTTCTTCCTGAGTCACTTGTGATCTTCCTGAAATGTTAGTGCTCAAGGAAAATAGCAAATAAAATAATATTCCATGAAAGTTTGTTCCAAAACACTCATTATTTGACATCATCAAAATCTCAAGCTCGGGGTCATGGGTTGCAACAGAAAGGTCGTATTAGAGGTAACCCAATCTTAGCAACTAGAGGACAAAGGGATTTCAAATTAAAGCTCTCCTAATCTTATACATGTGTCAATTTAGAAATTTATGCTCTAAGGACCTAAATACAAAGTACTCCATCACCCTCATATAAGTCTCTAATCGACAAGAGCTAACATACCAATCAAATTATTGACTATAAGTGAATCTAAATCTCTACATAGACATAAGGATGGACTCTTGGAGATCCATAAAATGAAAATCTTACTGTGACATCCAAACAAAAGTTTTGAGACCCACAAAATGAAAGTCCTAGTGTGACATCCAAATAAGCATTTAGATATCCATAAATTGAAGCCTTTTATGTGACATATGGAGAAAATGTCTTGAGATACTTAAAGTCAATCATCATACAACAAACATGATTCGCTCTAGACGCATACTATATTTGTTTGGGGACATTTATTGACCACCAGAGATAGAGAAAAAAAAAAGAAGAAAACTACCAAAATCTAGGAACTCTTGCTTACCTTGTACAAATCGGCTCCATCTGAGTCGCATCCCAAGATTCTTACTCAATTCTTACAAATCTGTTCCATTTCTTTGATCTTATATGGCTATTAAAGTAATGACAAATGGAGATGTTTGGTTCTTATTTTCAATACCTTCGTAAGCCTTAGACGCCTCATCCTGCTTCTTTGACACATCCAAGCCATAGAGCTCCCCGTCTTTCTTCTACCTCCGTACACCCAAAGCTCCAATAACCCAAGACACAAAGAACTAGACCTTTGCATGCTTTTCCCTTACTGATCCCCATTACCTCCCTCTGACCTAGCCTTGCCCGAGTCCTTCTGATCCATAGAGAGAGAGAGAGAGAGAGAGAGAGAGAGAGAGAGAGAGAGAGAAAGGGAGGGAGAGACCTACATCACACCTTCAACGATATTCCTTTCCTGTCGGACTAGAAGTTATGACATTTAGATCGAAAGCTCCAAAACCAAGCTATCAATCCAATCCCATTGAGCTTGTCTCCATCTACAGAGACCGAACCCCATATCAAGCCTCCTCCTTTCTCCTCTTTTAAAGCTTTTGATCTTACATGCTCCATGTCATTGCCTTCTTTGCCTGCAACTGACTCTAATAGCTTTTCCCTATACTGATATTCCCTCCTCTAGTCAAACTTATGCATAGACCGAAACCTGCCCTATCCGATCCCATTTAAAGTCCTTTGCTAGCCTTCCCTCTACCATAACCAACTCCACTCTAAGTATTATCTGTCTTGATTCCTTCTCATATGCTTCATTCACTGTTCCTAGCCAAGCTTATATATATATATATATATATATATATATATATATATATATATATATAAAGAAAAAAAGCTTGCCTCCATTTTCATGCCAACACCACTGATGTCCCCTTTGCTAAAGTATAAATTCTAAACTTAGAAAACTCGATTTTGATGCTTGTAGCACAGCAAATTATCCACTTATACATGCTTTTCTTAGTATGGTGGGTGAAAGTATCATCACGATGCTTGCAATGAAGTGGCTAATCCCCTAAAATTGCTTCTTCGGCATTCGTGGTCCACCAAAAAACCACCCATACATGCTTTCTTAGCGTGGTGGGATGGGAACCCATGCGATGCCTATGGCAGAGTTAGGATACATATAAGTACCCGCTCATGGGGAAATGATTACATTTTTCTAAGCAAGTACATGTAGTAGACCCATACATTCTTTTTTTAGCATGGTGGGGGGGGGGGAAAGAAAATACGGCCGCAGTGTATGAGGACACCTACTATACACACTTTTATTAGCATGCTAGGAATGTTCAATTTCCTATAGTTTCCCTTAAACTGGGAGAAGCCGAGAGGCTGCCAAATTTTTTGATAAAGAGGGAATTTGAACTTGAAGTTAAATTTGAACATAACTTAAATGGTTTGCAAAGAACTTGAATCAAACTCAACCAAGAAGAATTTGATCTAAATTTGGACTTTAGAATAACTTGATTTGAGCATGTCTTGAACAATTAGGACATGTGTAAAGAACTTGTACTTTTAGTACAAATGACTTGGACTTGAATCTAGAAGGGAACTACAATGAGCATGAGCCTAACTTGAACTTGAACTTGCAAACTTTTGCACATCAGAGGGTTTACAAATTTGGACTTTAACTTGATTTGAACCTAATATAAGAACTTAAATTCCAGTCGATAAATAAACAAGGGACCTACTCAAAAAGAACTTGAATGAACTTGTATTGAACAAGGCTACGTTGGACACAAACTTAAAATGAACTAAAATTTTAACTCTATCTGGACAACAATGACTTGAACGTAAAATTTAAGTCATGTGACAAGTAAGTTATTCAATCAAAGATGATGCAAGTTACTAAGTAGTGAGTTGGACCTTTAAATTAAATATCAAGTTCATCATTACAGAAAAAACTATCATATTCACTGAAATGAAAATAATCACAAGAGAAAGGAGTGGTGAAATTGAAATAACTCAAGTCATTCAATCAAATTGAAATACATGGAAATATTGAATGATGAAATTCAGATGACTCGGAGTGTTTAACCATGTTAACTTGCAAATGAGAGCAATTGATATCTATATTTATCATGTAATCAAAATGCTCAATGGATGAATCCTGCTCATGACTCGTGATGTGTTAGGAGAAGCTCCTACATTCATATCACCAATAATAATATAATTCCAAGAATACAAGTTAAAGAAAAATATGAAACTAAATTGTACAGGCAAGGATTCATGTTGGATACAAGAATTCCCTATACCTCACTCATAAATGATGATCAATATGAAAGGTCTTGAAAGCAACAATGAGTGGCAAGATCATGGTAGTGAGAATCATGATGCATTCATGAAGAAGACCTAAAAGCTAATGTACAATCAATATTACTTGACTGTGAAATAAATGAACTGAATCTCTATAATCAAAGTGTGATATGTGATGCTCATAAGCCGAATATGAAGCACACATAATAAATGTAGTAAGATCTACATTATCAACAACAACTCAATTTCAAGCCAATGTAGTGGTCTCTCTCCAAGTAAAAGGTGGTCAATGTGCAATGAATATGATGACATTCCAACTATCAATGTTTACCCACTTGTGGAAGAATATAATAGTTCCCTATCAACTACAATGACTGATGGAATCACCTGTGGATAATAACAGTGGACATGTGGTAAGTATGGTGAATCCTTTATGGTCTCAAGAACATATGTTCTCCGCAAGCAAGGTTATAAGGCTTTAGTGAATGCAAATGCCTACCCATAATGACGAAAGAATTGTTGTATACACAATGACATATATACGGACCACTGTAGAGGATCCTTGATGTATACATTATATTATCTACAAGTAAATATGAAAAGAGCCTCAATGAGAGCAAATAATTATGGGTAAAATATAGAAAGACATTAATAAATATAATCTCCTATAGTCAATTTTAGTCTGTAAATGAATACATCTACCTACCTACAGGTAATAGTGGTGGATGTACTTAGAAGAATTAATACCTCAATATACATCCCAAGTATCATCGATAAGAAAAAAAAATACCAAGTGACTATAACAAGTGCAAGTGCCTACTGGTTATTATAGAAAACTCGTTGTATGTACAATACATTATTTATAATAAGATATAAAAGACTTGTGGTGATAGCAAGTATCTACAAATAATCAGAGCAAGAGATTTGTTAGTGCATTATAACCCACCAATAGAAAGCAATAAGTTATGCATGACAATCTGCCTGTATGAAACAAATAAATAACAACAATACGATGCCATGCCATCGGATTTGCACCATCCAAGCAAGCGAATAGAAGGCATTTATTAATATTCTAAGGATAATAAATTTTAACCTGATCCTCCTAAGTAGGTAAATAAGAGTCGACAAGGATCTATAAATAATTATAAATGCCCCCAAAAACCCGTATGAGTCACTGCGAGCGTGTTATGGATACACATATAATATCTTGGTATGTTACGCAGGTCAATAAATGAATGTAGTTCGAGCCCGATCCTTCTATATATATAGATAAGAGTTGATAAGGTCCAATTGAAATATATATTCTAGGTTCAAATTATCATACAAATATATAGTCAAGGTTTTGACAAAAATATCTAATTTATATATTCATATAGGGCCTTCAAGTCCTCTAATAAAGAAAATTCATTAACAAAACTATAAGTCCTATGGACCTAATCCTCTATTAACTATTAGACAGAGTGGATAAGGTCCGATCAATGAAATTCCAAAATACTCATTAACACCCCGATGATGGTCATGCTGTTAATTTTAAATATATTCAAATTGCCACCCAAATACCTATTAAATTGAAAGCTTACAATAATCCAAAAATCATTCCAAAATCTTAATATTTAAGATCATTATCAATCGTTAATAACTTAAAGCAAAATCTATCCACCCTTCGTAATAGTTTACTGGGGTGGACAAATTAAAATTTACTTTAGCTTCCATAGAGCTAATGGTTAGTTGAAAATATCACTAGGATCCAAACTCAAATAGTCTCCTACTAGTATAGATTTGGTGCATATCTTCTAACTGACAGTTTTTCCACCAAATGACACCATTAGATAAACGGTTATGACCCGGGGCCATCTAAACTGAGTGGTTTTGCCATCAAATAGCAACACAAGATAGCAGTTATGGTCATATCCAATATGTTTCTTAGTGACATCAAATCCATAACATATGTATAGATAGGATATAATTGATAGGGCACAAAGCCCTCTGTTAGCTAAGGTGGATTTAAATTTATCCCCTAAGATAAAAGTTCATCCTAGTTCTATAAGGTCCCATTGGACGAAGCAACCCATGGCTACCGATAAGAATGCTTCTATCTTGTTGGGTCAACTACCTCCTATAAATATTTAGACTAGGGACTATGATGACCAAGGATGATGAAAACATGGGATATTGATCAAGTCCATTATCCATTCCCCCACCATCCTCTTTAAGTATAAGATGGTGAAATTTCCTATTTTAAATATCAAAATTGTTGACACTCACGCTCATTTGCTACTATATCCGAAATAACACGTATTACTACTTATTTGATTGATGACTAGCCTTAATCAAAGTTCTCTCTCATTATCAAGATGGGTAATTAACTATAGGGGCTTGTGCTCATAAAATGAAGGTGAAATCTCTAGGTAATGTCTTATCTACAAACTCATCTGCCCTCATAAAATTTACCATAGAATTATTCCATAAAAACTCCTTCCAAAGACAAAAGCAGTGGTCGGGCCAAATTTTTGGAGCCCACATGTATTTTAGGAGAAATAGTAATCATAATAAGAATATGTTGGTATCATCAAAATATCACATTATATAAAACTTAATCATGAAATCTATGTTTCACAACTATGATCCCATCAATCACCATTACCAATAAACTACTATTCCTACATCCACCTTTGTCTATAAAATACGATCCCGATCTGATTTCCATCACTTACTGACTACGATCCCCCAGACCATAGTCACCAATTGACTACGGTCCCTCAGACCAACATCTCCTACTAACTATGGTCTATCTGACCTCTATTGTCCTCTGATTGCGGTCCTGCCAACCTCAATTCCCTACCAACTCAATTCCCTCTGACCATCGTCATCGAATGATCGCTCTAACCACAGTTGCCCATAGACTATGGTCACTATAACCTCCATCATCAGTTGATCATGGTCCCTCAACCTCCATCACCTGTTAACTATGGTCCCTCTGATCTTTATCACCAAAATATAGTCCTGCCAACTAAATGTGTAGGCTAATGTTCTCTTGAGAATGACTCCTTATCATTGAGTTCATCCAACCTGAACTATGAAATGTGCTCCATTTGCTACATCGAGACACGTCCATCCCCCCCAGAATGGCTTCATTTTTAATCAACAATAATTACTAATAGATTAAATTTAACTAGATTAAGCCCAATAAATTTTCCCCCTTTTAAAAAATTTTCACATAAAAAACTTGGTATATCTTAAAACTCTCTCACTCCTCTCTGTTTATATATATGTGTACTAGATCTTTGTTTAAAACTAAGAAATTAAACTTTTTTTCTCTTTATTGCCGTGAATGTTCTAGTCCTCAACACACACACAGATATATATATATATATATATATATATATATATATATATATATATATATATATATATATCTTTGTGTAGGCATTCGTCCCAGGATGAACGTCTCATGATTCTCACTTTGCACTGTTCATCCAGATGAAATGCATGGTTCGTCTCTGGACGAAACTCTGAGTATAAAATCATACAGGACAAAATTAACCTTAATCTTTGGATGAAACTCTCTGTATAAAATCGTATAGGACGAAATTAACCTTCGTCTCTGAATGAAACTCTCTGTATAAAATTGTCCAGGACGAAACTTGTTCGTACCAGGATGAACCGAAACGACTTACCTCGGATGGTTACATCCTGCAAGGATTTTGGAACCGACCTATGGAATAACCATTTTGTACCGGACGAACCTAGTTCGTACGGGTCGATTAGCGTGTACGAACATAATTCATACCAATATACATCAGGATCATTTCTGACACTTTAAGTAAAATCGTCCGGGATGATCCACGATCGTACAGGACGATCCATTTTGTGATAACTTGAAATTTCTACAGTTTTGGACTGTTTTTCTTGTCTCTCCTATATAAGGTCCAATTTTTACTGCCACCAAATCTTTTTGCTCATTGATCTTCGTGCCTATTGAAAGAAGAGTTAAGGAGAGAGTGAGAGAGAGCATTCAAGGAAGGATTTCTACGACTGGAGCATGAAGGCTTCGCTTGGTGTTCAAAGGTAAGATTTCCTACTTGTAATTTGAGATTATTTCACTCTTTTTCTTTCTTCCTTCTATATTTCTTGTGTGAAGATCTGTCAAGGAGATCGGGTTCTCTGCCCACACTAGGAGAGTGTGAAAGGATGAACTCTGCCCTCACTAGAAGAGTGTGAAAGGATGAAGGGTTCTCTGCCCACACTAGGAGAGTGTGAAAGGATGAAGGGTTCTCTGCCCATAATAGGAGAGTGTGAAAGGACGAATGGTTCTCTACATATATTGAGGATAGTGTAAAAGGATGATGATTCTCTACCTCACCGTGTGTTACTGAAAAGAGTGTTTGTAAAGGCTTCTACACCGTATTGTGGGTGCAAAAGGAGAGACACTTTTGGTATTAGCGCAATACACAGAGGGTGCCTCTTGGGAGTTGATGTAGGTCTGGTTTAGACCGAACCACTATAAATCTTGTGTCATTTATTTTCACTGCATTTTATTTTCAGCATTTTTTTTTGTTTAAAAGTTGTGGTTGAAAAATATTTTTTATAAAAAAATTTTCATTAATGTTTACTTTCGGTTCAAAAGATCAAAAAGAGGAATAATTTTTAAACTACCAATTCACCCCCCTCTTGGTAGCCTTGGGACATTAACTTAGGTTTAACAACCTATTCACTAGACTCAACAAGTGGTATCAGAGCTTTGTTTCAAAATCATAAGTTTAAACTACTTTTTGATTAACGTAGATGACTACATTTGGAAACCGAAATACACTTGAGGATTACTCTATTACTAGACCTCCACTGTTTAACAATATACCTTTTGATTTTTAGAAAACATGTATGTCTACTTTCTTAAAGTCACCTGATTATCGTATGTGGATCTTAGTCCAGGAAGGTTATACAAAACCAACTAGATTAGTTGATGGAGTTAGAGTTGAAACTCCTTTTCCAGGCTGGACTATAGAAGAACATGACTTAGCACAACTAAATGCTAAATGTGTAAATAGTTTCTTTTGTGCTTTAAAATCTAAAGACTACATGCGGGTTTCCACTTGCAAAAGTGGAAGGACATATGGGATAGACTTTGTATAACTTATGAGGGGACTAATGAGGTTAAGCAATCAAGACTTAATATCTTGTTACAAGATTATGAATTATTTCGCATGAAACCAAATGAATTCATTTTTGATATGTACACAAGATTTATACCAATATTCACCTCTTTGAATTCACTTGGTAGGAAACTAACAAATGTTGAAATGGTTAATAAGATTCTTCATTGTTTACCTACTGTTAATGATGCAAAAAATACTATAATTATAGAGTTTAAAGATCTAAACATTTATTCTTTTGATAATCTTCTTGGTTCACTTATTGCTTATGAGCAAGAAGTTAGTCAAAGAAAGATTGATGCAGGTGAACCACGAAAGGAGAAGAACATAGCACTGAAAGTGGAAGAGTCTGAGAGTGAACACTCACAACCTGAGGATGAAAATGATATTGCTTTTATGACTAGACAATTTAGAAGCTTTTTGAAGAGGAAGTAGAAGAGATACCATCAATGGAATAAAGGTAAATTTAACAGAAAATGACAAAGTTTCTAATGAAGTGATTTGTTATGAATGCAGGAAACCTGGATATATCAAGACTGATTGCCCAAAACGTAAAGCCACTCCTAGCAAGGAGAAGATAGAGGAGAAACCAACAGTAAAGAAGGACAAGAAAAAGTTTCAAAGAGCTTTTTGAGCAGACTCTGCTTCAGATTCATCAGAAATTGAAAAAGAAGAAGAAGTCACCAATCTTTGCATGATGGCAGATAGTCTTGATCAGTCAGATCAAGAATAAGTAAGTGACTTAACTTATGATGAATTGTTTAAAGTTTCTGAATACATGCATGATGCATATAGGAAAATAAAAAAAGATGCATGCTAGTGTAAGTTTAGAATTGGAAGAACTTAAAAAAAAATATGAAATCCTTAGGAAAGATCATGTTTTAATATATGCCAACCACATGAAACTACTCGATGAATTTGATGACTTGAATAAAAATCATGAGAATTTAAAATCATCATATGCTCATCTTGAAAAAGAATTTAAAAAATTTAAGGATGAATCAGAGAGAAAAACATATCGAATCAATTATACAAATCGAATCTTAGAAGATATGAATTCATTTTATAAGTTGAAAATAAAAGCTCTCGAGGATAATAGGATACCCCTCAAACTTGAAGATTTTACAAATCCTAAATTTAATCCTAAGTATATGGAATCCATTAGAAGATAAACAAATGGTAGAAGACTTAGGAATACTTTTCCTAATGTTAAATATAATAATTGTGGATTATTTGGAGATATAACACACACCTGTACTTTGAAGATGAAATATGATTTGGAGTGGAAACCTAAGATGCATAAACCTAGACATATCATACATGCATCTGATTATAAATTGCTAAAAGGAGAACCCAAACTTGTTTTGGTTCCCAGGTTTAACATTTGATATTTTTTCAGGGTCACTTTCACACAAGACCTTGTGAGAGCATATGGTACCTAGACAGTAGATGTTCAAAGAATATGACTGGAGATACTGGTCAATTCATAACGCTTGAAGCCAAGAGTTGAGGCAAGGTTACACTTGGAGATAACAGCACAAAGAAAGTGGTTCGATCAGGTATGGTTGGAAATTTGAAAAACTTTTTTATAGACAATGTGTTATTGGTTGAAGGCTTAAAGCATATTTTGTTAAGTATAAGTCAACTATATGATAAGGGTTATAGTGTAAAATGTTTTCCTACTAGCTGCATATTAAGCCTAAATGGGAAAGATGTGTTAAATGGTAAAAGGGTAAACAATGTTTATATGCTAGATTTAAATTGCATTCAAACTCCTACTGCTTTTTGTTTGAAAACTATTTCTAATGAATCATGGCTTTGGCATAGGAGACTTTGTCATTCTAGCATGAAAAACCTTAGGAGTATTACCCAAAAGAATTTAGTAAGAGGCATACCAAAACTAGACTTTACTAAGGACCACCTTTGTGATGCATGTCAATTAGGAAAGCAAGTGAAGTCCTCTTTTCAGTACAATAAGGATCTTAGAACTAGTAAACCATTGGAAATCTTACATATGGATCTTTTTGGACTAATTGGAACTGTGAGCCTAGGAGGGATGGTATATGGATTTGTTATTGTGGATGATTACTCAAGATTCACTTGGGTTAGATTTCTATTTCATAAGAGTGAATCATTTGAGGAATTTAGAAATTTTTTGACTTGGATTAAAAGAAAATTAGGGTGTGAAATTATTTCTATACAAAGTGATAATGGAGGAGAATTTGAGAATGATATATTTAAAAATTTTTGTAAGGAGAAAGCAATTGATCACAACTTTTCTGTACCTAGAACCCCTCAGCAAAATGGGGTAGTTGAAATGAAAAACAGAACATTAATAGAAGCCACCTGAGCAATATTGGCAGAATATTCACTTCCTAGATATTTTTGGGCTGAGGCGGTTAGCACTGCATGTTATGTTCTAAATAGGGTAAATATAAGATCTAAATTAAATAAAATACCCTATGAGTTGCTAAAAGGTAGAACACCTAATTTGTCACATTTGTATGTTTTTGGCTGCAAGGTGTTCATTCATAATAATGGAAAATCTACCTTAGGAAAATTTGATCCAAAATCAGATGAAGGAATTTATATTGGATACTCAGGTGTTGGAAAATCTTATAGAGTAATCAATAAAAGAACTTTGATTATTGAGGAAACCACACATGTTGTATTTTATGAATCTAGAAATTTGAAAAAGCCAAATGTCATTGAAGATGAGATTAAGGATAACTCCCAAAATATTGATAGAATAAACTTGGAAGAAAATGTGGAAGAGAATTTGGAAATAGAAAATCCTTTTCATAGTGATTTGAGATTTTCTAAAAACCACCAAAGGGAATTGATTATAGGTGAACCTAGTGAGAGTGTTAGAACTAGGCGTGGATTAAACAAGAAAGTCAATCATTTAGCCTTTATTTCAACTATAGAACCCACTAATATTGATCAAGCACTTTCTGATGAATTTTGGATATTGGCCATGCAAGAAGAGTTGAATTAATTTGTAAGAAATAAAATTTGGAAATCAACTTCAAGGCTAAAAGATCAAAGTGTTGTTGGAACTAAGTGGGAATTTAAAAATAAAATGAATGACTCAGGTGTAGTCATTAGAAATAAATCTAGATTAGTTTCTAAGGGGTATAATAAGATTAAAGGGATTGATTTTGAAGAGACTTTTTCCCCTGTAGCCAGACTTGAAGCAATTAGGATTTTGCTAGCCTTTGCTTGTTTTAAAGGATTCAAATTATATCAAATGGATGTGAAAAGTGCCTTCTTAAATGGGGTAATTAAAGAATATGTTTTCGTAGAACAACCACCAGATTTTGAAAATTCAAAATACACAAATCATGATTTTAAATTGAAAAAGGCATTATATGGATTAAAACAGGCACCTAAGGCTTGGTATGAGAGGTTGAGCACCTTCCTACTTGAAAAATCTTTTAAAAAAGGAAGTGTGGATACAACTCTTTTTTTGAAGAAATTTGGAAAGGATATACTCATTGTTCAAATTTACGTGGATGATATCATTTTTGGTTATTTAAATAAATATCTTTGTGATGATTTTTCTAAAATAATGAGTAGTGAATTTGAAATGAGTCTAATGTGAGACTTAAATTGCTTTCTAGGTTTTAGCATTAAGCAACTTGAGGAAGGTATATTTCTTAGCCAATTTAAATATGTTAAGGACTTCCTCAAAAAATATGAAATGGACAATGCTAAACCTGTTAGTACACCAATGAGTTCCTCAGTTCAGTTGGATAAAGATCTTAAGGGAAAATAAGTTGATCAAAAGAAATTTAGAGGGATTATTAGATGTTTACTTTACTTGACTGCTAGCCGACCTGATATCATGTTTAGTGTTTGCTTGTGTGCTAGATTTCAATCAGATCCAAAAGAGTCACATTTGATAGCAGTGAAAAGGATTTTAAGATATTTGCTAGGAACTCAGAACTTAGGAATTTAGTATCCTAGGTTTAGCTCTTCATTTGAAATTATTGGTTATTCAGATTCTGACTTTGCAGGCTGTAGGATGGATAGGAAAAGCACTTCTGGAACATGTCAATTCATTGGAAATTTATTAGTTTCATGGTCTAGTAGAAAATAAAATTCAGTGGCCCTATCTACTGCAGAAGCTGAATACATTACTTTAGGAAGTTGTGTGGCACAAGTTCTTTGGTTAAAACAACAGTTGATTGATTTAGGATTAACTATAGGCACTATACCAATTTATTATGATAATACTAGTGCTATATGCATTTCTAAAAATCCTATTCAATATTCAAGAACCAAACACATTGACATAAGGCATCATTTCATATGGGATCATGTATCCAAGTGAGAAATTGAACTTGCCCATGTTTCAACTGAAAATCAACTTGCAGACATTTTTATAAAACCTTTAGCCTTTGATACTTTCAGTACATTAAGAATAAGGCTTGGAGTGATTGATTTAAATGCTTAAATAAAAATATTTTTCTGTAATATTGATATTTTTGTTTTATGTTCATTGTGTTTTCTAGTTTATTTATGTGATATTTTCTTCTTAAAAAGGTATGTGTTTAAGTATTATCTTGTTTGTTTTTATTCATTTTTTTTTAGTGTGAAAATGTGAATTTGTGGTCTTCATCGTTCGAGACGAAAATGCTTCGTACGGTATTATTTGTGTAATATGACAAACTGTGTAATTTCGAACATTTTTAAGAGCAGTTTTTAATGTAATTCATCTGTACAATCGTCACGATCGTCCGGGACGAAATTTTTTAAGCAACAGGATGAGTGAATGTAGCAGTTGAATGGATAAGATAATTTTTAATATTAACTTCATACGTATGAACCTTTGGTTCATCCAGACGAACATATGTCGGTTCATAGCGGGGGAACGGTTTCTAACTTCCATAAAAATGAATTGAATTCTTGATCGTCTGGACGAACACGTGTTCATTTGTACGATCGTTTTTGGTAAAAAGCCTGTACAAAATGATGCTTCGTAAGTTGTATGTTTATGAAAATCCGCTTCTTTTTTGACTCATTCGTTCGTCTATACGAAATTTTTTCGTACGGGACAAATCGAATTCGTGCGGGACGAATGAAAATTAAATCTGGTACGAACAATTATTTTTTCCATAAATTGACGGCATTTTTTACTGAACAGACACATTCACACATCTCTTTAAAACCTTTCTTCTCTCAAGATCTTTCAATGGAAAGTTCTAGCAAGCGCCAAAAGTCTTTGACTAAGGGTCCACCAAGAAACACTTCTTAAAATTTCCTTTCTAAAGTCAATGAAAAATCCTATGCTAGGTTTTTCTCCGCGAAAATTACCCCATATAGAGTACTCATACAGGAAGAATTAACTTTTAAGGTAATGCAACTGTTTACCTCTACTCAATTTAGCTTAATCCTTACCCTAGTACACTTCTACAACAAGGAAACCTTTCATTATTTTTTAGCGAACATGCTTTCAACTCAGACCATTCTTTAATCAGTTCCACTATTTTTAAAAAGAAAGTTGAAATCACCAAGGTTGACCTTGGTATCTTCCTAAACTTAAGGACTGAAGGATTAAGAGTACACACCTTAACCTCCACAAATTTTAATTGGACTGAAGTAAATCGAATGATTAGAGGAGTAAACTTTAAGGATCAATTACCTAAGGTAGCAACATTAGTTCGTGATGCCTGTATCATCCAGCACATGCTTAGAACTTCCATTATACCTAAAGCTGGTGATAGAGTCAATATCACACCTCTTCTTTCTATTGTTATCTTCTTGATTATGACCAGATAACCTATAGATGAGGCCCAACTCCTAATTGACTACATTTATGGCCTTTCTGAAATTAGTCATGTTGCTCATAAAAGAAAGAAGAACATAGCCTTAGGACATATAATTGCCTATATTTTGGAAAAGAAATATAATTTGATTCATCCAGAATAAGATTTTGAAAAACCACTCTACTACAACGATGCATCCTTTAGAGCAATCTTCAATAAGGAAGAGCCTAGAAAAACTCATGTTGTTCTTAGTGAAACAGAAGAAGAAGATGAACCTACATCTGCTACCAAATTATCATAATTTGGTTCAAAGATTTGAAAATTTAGAGGCTCATTTTGATCAAAGGTTTGATAAAATTGAAACTCATTTCAGCAGCAAGATATACAGTACAATCAAGATATGGGATTTATGCGTGATCAGATAAATACATAAATACCAACATGCTTATGATGAGTAGTTACTTCAACTTCTTTGGTGCAACACCACCACCTCCTCCTACAGATCAGGTTCCATCTGAATGATTGTTGTGTTTGTTCTGTGTTTCTTTGTAGTTTGTGTGTTTGTTATGTGTTTGTTATTTTCTTTTATATTGTTGTATTTTCCTTGTTTTAGTTGTATTTTTATTGATATCTTGAACTTAATTGTAATATCTTTATTTGATATCAATATATGTTCCAATGTTTTGTTGTTTAAGTATTTTTGAAATGTGTGTTAGACTTTATGACATTCATTATTTTTTAATCTTAATAGTGCTTTAACCAAAATTGTAAATTAAAATTAATTTCATAGAAAATCTAATTACCCTAATTTAAGTGATTCTTATAACTTGATATTATTAGGATTTTCAATTTCATGTCTCTTATTTAGAGTACATTATCTTTAATATTATTATTGAAATTTATATGTTTTCTTATTTTGTATTTTTTTTTTCAAATAGTATTTATGTACTTAGAAAAATTTGAAATTTTAGATTATTGATTTCGGAAAGAATTCAATTACTCTTGAAAATTGTACAAATGTACAAAAATCAAACGTATTGCATAAAAGTTTGCAAAAAGAAAAAGAGGCACAAAATAAGGCCAAAGTAAAAAGAAGCACAAAAATGTGTCATAAAATTTAAAAAGATGCACAAAAATGTGCCATAAAATTGAAAAGGATGCGCAAAGCGTCATATGTGGTAGTTACTTCTTTCCAGACTCTTTTAATTTCCTAATTCAAATTGATCTTATGTTCATTTATAATTAACATTGAAATTTGAAATATAAAATTTTTTATTCATCCTTATTGCAATGATTTTCTTTATCTTAATGTCTAAATTGACTCATGTCTTTGAAAAGTTCTTTTCATTATCTATGTTATATCACTTCTTAAATTATATGAAATTCTATGATTTATCTAATGTTTTAATTTTATTTGCATACCTTATTTCAATCACTTTCAAGATTAAATTATCAAATGAATTTCATACTTCTGCTTATATTTCAAAATTTCTTTTCTTATTCACTTTTTGTTGTTGTTATAAAGGGGGAGAAATTATATGTTTGTTTTGTTGTTTTTGTTTGATTTAGTTGTGTGTTTTGTATGTTTCTTGTTTTGTAAAAAAAATTTGAAAAATAAAAATTTTTGAATAATTTTATGCCTCCTTATTTTTTATGTATTCATTAATTCAGGGGGAGTTTAGGAGATTCTTAGAATTTGAAATCCTACAAACAATAATTGTTTTGCCATCATCAAAAAGGGGGAGATTGTTAAGAGAGTTGCTATTTGCATGTTTAGATTCTTGGAACTTGTATTATTTCGATGATTTAAAATATTATTATTTTATGTATATATATCTCCTAACACTTTTTGGAAGATTTATTTTTGCTCTAGTGTGTACTAACATTTCAGGAAAATCAATTCTAAGCTATGAAGACTTCAAATCAAATTTAGCAAATATTCATTTGTAAATTATAAGTTTTGAATTGAGAGGGAGTGATTATAATTGAGTGAAAAATCACAACACACACACTTGGAGGAATAATTTTTGTGAACTGATCGTACGGGACGAACCTAGTTCGTACGGGACGATCATGTCATTTAACCCCTTGGCAGAGCAATGGATCGAACAGGCAGGGAGAAAATTTTTCTAAGTCTTAATCATCGAGGATGAATTTAACATTCGTCTCGGGATGAATGTCTCAGGATTCTCACTTTGTACTGTTCGTCCAAATGAAATGCTTGATTTGTCTCTGGACGAAACTCTCTGTATAAAATTGTATAGGACAAAATTAACATTCGTCTCTAGACAAAACTCTATGTATAAAGTCATACAGGATGAAATTAACCTTCGTCTCTGGATGAAACTCTCTGTATAAAATCGTCCAGGGCAAAACTTGTTCGTCCCAGGACAAACCGAACCGACTTACCTCAGTTGGTTACGTCCTGCATGGATTTTGGAACCGACCTATGGAATAACCATTTTGTACGGGATGAACCTAGTTCATACGGGACGATTAGCGTGTACGAACATAATTCGTACCAACATACATCAGGATCATTTCCAACAATTTAAGTAAAAATTTCCGGGACGATCCACGATCATACGGGGAGATCCATTTCGTGATAACTTGAAATTTCTAGAGTTTTGGACTATTTTTCTTGTCTCTCCTATATAAGGTCCAATTTTTACTACCACTAAATCTTTTTGCTCATTGATCTTCATGCCTATTGAAAGAAGAGCCAAGGAGAGAGTGAGAGAGAGAGCATTCAAGGAAGGATTTCTACTACTGGAGCGTGAAGGCTTCGCTTGGTGTTCAAAGGTAAGATTTCGTACTTATAATTTGAGATCACTTCACTCTTTTTCTTTCTTTTTTCTAGATTTCTTGTGAGAAGATCTGACAAGGAGATCAGGTTCTCTACCCACACTAGGAGAGTGTGAAAGGACGCAGGGTTCTCTGCCCACACTAGGAGAGTGTGAAAGGAGGAAGGGTTCTCTGCCCAATCTAGGAGAGTGTGAAAGGACGAATGGTTGTCTTCCCACACTAGGAGAGTGTAAAAGGACAGACAGTTCTATGCCAACACTGAGGATAGTATAAAAGGATGACGGTTCTATGCCTTACCGGGTATTGGTGAAAAGAGTGTTTGTAAAGGCTTCTCCTCCTTGCTGTGGGTGCAAAAGGAGAGACATTATTGGTATTAGTGCAATACTCATAGGATGCCTCTGGGGAGTGGATGTAGGTCTAGTTTAGACCGAACCACTATAAATCTTGTGTCGTTTATTTTTACTGCTTTTTATTTTCTGCATTTTTTTGTTTAAAAAGTTGTGGTTGAAAAATACTTTTCATAAAAAAAATTTCATTAAAGTTTACTTTTGGTTCAAAAGATCAAAAAGAGGGATAATTTTTAAACTACCAATTCACCCCACCTCTTGGTAGCCTTGAGACATTAACTTAGGCTAAACAACCTATTCACTAGACTCAACACCACTTCCACTTAACCTCCATTTGTATTCATTTTCCTCCATAGTTCACATTTTTTACTTTTTTCCACCTCCTTATACCTCCGCTTGATCATATAATATTTATTTCTTCATGTAAACACACATAGGGACAATAACATAAATATATAGGTTCTTATACCTCCATATCTATACATGTGAAAAACATATCACTATCCATTAGCGATGTCATTCTCCTTTCCCACACAAATACTTTTATGCACGTTGTCATAGGGATAGCAGAACTTCTAATATGTATAAGTAGAGTATAATGTATGATAAATGAAAAGAATGCACATAAGCATCAGTATAAGTATCTTACACCTTTTGTGACTAGAATATAAAGATGTCATTCTTTCCTTTTTATGCACACCTCTAGACACACTTGAACAAAAAAGTCATATTTACCTTTTGGAGAACATTTTAAATATATCACTATAGAATCATTAATATATTATTATGTATAAACCGTATCATCAAGAGATTAACATTTATCGACATGAATTAATAGTAGATAAAGTACTATATAAAATGTCAAAATAGTAAAAAGATTAGTAATAGTGATTCAACTATATTATGTACATTATTGCCTCACATTTCAGCCACACAAATGAGAATATCATTCATATATATATATATATATATATATATATATATATATATATATATATATATATATATATATATATATATATATATATATATATATATATATATATACATAATATTGAACTACATACAATTTCACCTACATGACAAGTTAGTAGAGTTTTCAAGGTGAAAATTGGGCTCATATTTCAATAATTAAATTCACAAAATCATTTATAGGGAATATAAATAACATCATTTTAAAGCATTTGTTAAGTCATAGCAAATATAAAACATTTCAACGTGCTAACAAAAATACTTAAAATAGTTTGTAAGATAAATAACCCAATGAAAATTCACATTTGTCCTATAAATGAACAAGAATGTTTAATTTTTCAACATACCAAAGGTTATATGGTGAAAAAAAATTATCTCTTCATAAATCTTGGATTATGTTAACTCAAATAAATTAATGAAATTTTAATGTAAGTCAAGGTATTAATAACCTTCCTAAGGATGAACACTCTTCCTAGCTATCTTATGAATGAAATAAGCTCTATAGCCATAAAAACCTAGATTTTCTTTTATCTATCCTCTTTTCTTCTCGTTTTTCCTCTATAGCTCACTCTCTAGAAATTAGGAAAATTGAATATGAGTTTTCTAAGCATTTAAGAAATTTATATAAAAACTTTTTTAAAAATTTACATATTATCATGATCCACCATACTTAGCACTGCAGTGCACCCAAGGGAAATTCATGACATGAAGTATAAAGCCTAGCACTGTAGCATCTCTTTCCTAACACAGAAATTCTTAAATTTGAAAGTTTGTGAAGGTTGTTAGACCTTGTGGAACTAACTGAGGCTAACTAAGAGAAGAGGGGGTGAATTGGTGCTTTTAAAAAAATATTCTTGACATCAAGATAATAATAACATTATTTTTAATAGACTTTTTAGTAATTAAAAATACCAAAATCTAATTAATTACGAAAGTGAGAGATTTTTATGAAAAATATTGATCTACATGATAGAGTAATAATTGACATTTTTCCAAGTAGTTATAAATGAAAATGAAATGCAAAAAATGTTAAAGTGGGAAAAGGAAAAAGTGCACCATAGATTTTTGTAGTAGTTCAATCAACCTTGTCCAACATCCATTCCCTGGAGTCCTTCGCTACAAGAATTTGCACTAAAAAAAGTGACTCTACTTTATCTCCCAAAATTCCTTTACAAATTCACTTTCAAAAAACCTTTCATGAGGTAGAGTGTAAGATACTATGTCACACTCTTGGTGTTGGCAGCAAAATGTGACTCATTTTTCTCCCTCTTTAAGAAGGCAGAGAACCTCAACTCCTTTTACTTCCTTTTTGAGAATACTCGAAACCTTGAGGACTAGACTAAGAAGCCTCTCTGCTAATATAGCTTCCAAAAGAATCACAAAGGCCACAGAAAGAGCAAGGGTGTAGCTAACCTAGTGTGACCATGTGATCCCCTCACACTACTTCTCCCTTATGCTCAAGCTCACCTTCCCCTTCCTCTCTCAAATCCTAATTTTCTTCTCGAAAGCTCCTCTCTCAGAGTTCCTACTTTAGTTAAACATTCACTCCTTTTTTTTCTTAGAAGAGAAACTTAAAACATAGCATATGTAATAGGCTTCAAGAAACCCTCAAATAGAAAGCCAACTTTGTAGTAAGCTCACCATCACACTTAGTAACCTTTGCTACCATTGCAACTAAGACCACAAAGAATCTTAATGCTATTGCGAATCTATTTTTAGGGAGTATATTTTTATGATAACAAACACTTATGTTTCTCTATGATTGGCTTGCCTACTAACATTTCCGGTCCACAAGGTCAAACTACAATTTGAACCAGCTCAAGATTGGGTACTTTAAATCTGAGTCAGTTTGTAAACTTTTTTTTTTCTTGAATCTATTATAAATGACGTGGTTCTTGATAGTAAGTAACCATGCACACACACATTTGGGGAAATTTTTTTGAGTATTTTAAGAGTTCTATATTTTTGGTCACATCATTCAGGACGATCGATAAATCAGCCTGGATGATCAGTTAAAAAAAGAAATCTTAATTAGGGCATCCTAGTTAAGGGAGAAATCATTAAGTTCATCAACCTTACAATATTTGTATCGGCCGGGATGATATGATCAAATCAGAATGAATCAGTTGCCATATCTATTTAGGTATTGTTTTTTTTTTTTTTGACATCATCTAGGACATCATCCTGGATGATGCAACATAATTATGCCTAAATTAATATGGTAATTTAGGAAAGAAATTAAGGTTTTATTGCTCGATAATATTATCCTAGAAAATTGCAGAATCAGCTAGGACGATTAGTTCACAAACCTTAATTCTCTCTAGATGACTGAACATTGGCTACCTGCTCTTTAGGGTGATACTCTGGATGATTTCAAGGTCATCTGGGATGATCGCCAGATCGGTCAGGATGATCAAGCTATTTTTTCCATCATCCAGACATCCATTAAGTGTGATTGTCTTGATGATATTCAATGATTTATACTAATCGTGCATGACGATATAGTATCAGCCTAGATGATATGAATAGAAACCTTATGATAGTCCCAAATTGCCCTAGCTGATTGAGCTTAATTTTCACTGATCATACAGGATGATATTTATATCATCGTGGACAATAAAGTTGTTGGTTGGTTGCAGTTAAGAGATATTCTAAAGATCTTCTATTTATGAACTCTTATTCCTTTGAAGAGAGTATCTTTTACTTCTGTCTTAACCTGAGAGAGCCTAGAGGAGAGGGAGAGAAAAAGAGAGAGAGAGGATCTTATGAGGGGGAGTTTGTAAGGGGTTTCACAAAGGTTGCTCCAAGCAAGGATCCAAGTCATCTTCTCTGATTTTCATCCCTTGTTCTTAGAGGTTCAAGAGAAGTCCATTTTTGCAATCGATCAAGGTTCTCCACCTGCTTCAAGAAAATTCAAAAGGAGTTGCGTTCTTTGCCTCATCGGTGTTAGTGGAAAGGTGGTTTTATACAGGCTTCTCTGCCTTACTATAGGAGCAAAAAGAGAGTCACTGAGTTTAGTGCAATACAAGGAGGGCGCCTCTGGGGAGTGGACATAGGTCGAGTTGGCCAAACCATTATTAAATTTTGTGTTCTTTACTACTATTTTTTCTGCATTTAATTTCCGGACGTTAAATTTCTTTATGGTGAATTTTGGCTTGGTTGAGTTTGTGTTTTTTTTTTTATTGAAATATTTTTTTAAAATATCAATTCACCCCCCCCCCCCCACTTAGTTATCTTGGGCTAGTTCATATGAGCTTAACAACCCTAACAAACTTTTAAATGGTATAAAAGAGGGATTCATAAAATTGAATTTTTGAAACCTTTTGAATTTTAATTCATGCCTAACTCAAGTAATCGTAATATTATGGAAGGGTATTCTGTTACCCGACTACCTTTGTTTGATAATATTCCTTTTGAGTTTTGGAAAACTGACATGTCTACTTTTTTACAATTGATTGACTATCGCATGTGGATGCTTATTAAGGATGATTATACACCTCATTCTCATGAAATTAATTGCATTAAAATTGGACTTCCTTTTACTGAATGGACTTTTTATGAAAGAGATTTAGCACAACTTAATGCAAAATGTTTGAATTATTTTTTCTGTGCTTTGAAATATGAATATTATATGCATGTTTTAACTTGTGCAATGGGTAAAGAAAATTTGATAGATTGTGCATTACTTATGAAAGAACCAATGAGATTAAGCAATTTATATTGAATATGTTATTGAATGACTACTAACTTTGTCATATGAATCATTTTAAATCAATTTTTGATATGTATATTAGGTTTACTCAAATTATCACTTCATGAGAGCTAACTAATTATGAAAAAGTAAATAAAATTTTGAGATGCTTGTCTTCCTCTTTTGATGCTAAGATCATTATAATTATTCAATCTAAAGATTTAAATACATATTCTGTTGATAATTTACTTGGATCACTCATTGCTTACGAGCAAGTGGTGAATCAAAAAAATTTTGATGTAGCTGAGAAAAAGAAGGAGAAAACTGTGGCATTGAAGACCAACAACATGGACACTAATTCTTCCAGGTCTGAAAGCAATAAAGTTTCTTTAATCATGAGGCAATTCAAAAGCTTTCTAAGGAAGAAGCATGAGAACCATCAGTAGTGGAATAAAAAAAGGCTAGCAAAAATTTTAAGAATCCTAATGATATGATCTGCTTTAAATACAGGAAGCTAGGACACATTAAAGTTGATTATTCTACACTTAAAGCTCACTCAAGCAAGGAGAAGGGTGAGGAGAAACCCAAGTTCAAAAAGGACAAGAAGAGGTTCCAAAAGGCATTCTAGACGAATTCAGCACTGGACTCCTTTGAGATTGAAGCTGAAGAGGAGACTACAAACTTGTGCTTGATGGCAGATGATCATCTTGGTCAGTTTGACCAAGAAGAGGTATGTGAACTAACCTACGAATAATTACTTGAAGTTTCTGAACAAATTTATGCATCATATAGGAAACTTAAGAAATAACCTGCTATTTTGAAATTGGAGTTTTTAAATTTGCAAAAATAACATAAAATTTTACTTAAAGATCATTCTACAATCGATAAAAATCACATGTCATTACTTGATGAGTTTGATGCATTAAATAAAAAATATACTAAATTATCTGATGCACATGATTCCTTGAAGTCAACTCATGCTGACATACAAAAAGAGTTTAAGAAATTAGAAATTCTCAAAGCTTTTAAAAATAACAAACCAACATTGCATGCATCATATAACTTTAAAAGGAAGCATTACTACCCAAATAGATTAGTAAATCCTTTTCCTGGTGTTAGATATTTTCATGTGACATGTTAGGACACATTCCACACACTTGCACTATTTACTGTAGTACACATTGGGTGTGGAGACCCAAATTGCATGATTCATAGCATAACATACCTGCATTTCATTTTTCTTTCTATAAAAAGGGACCCAAATATGTATGGGTTCCAAAATTTAATGTTTGATGATTTTGTAGGCTTTCTCTTACAAAAGGCCTTGTGAGAGTATGTGGTACCTGGACAGTGGATGCTCATGACACATGACTGGAGATGCTAATTAATTCAATTCGCTGGAGGCCAGGGCTAGAGCAAGATTACTCTTGGAGACAACACTACTAGGAAAGTAGTGGGCGCAGGTATAATCAAAAACTCCAAGAACCTTTAGATTGAAAATGTTTTGCTTGTAGATGAACTAAAACATAACTTGCTCAGTATCAATTAGTTTTACGATAAAAGCTTCATCATAAAATTCTTGGCAAATACTTATTTTATAAGCTTAAATAATCAACTTTCATAGGTATAAAATAGCCAGGATTACTGTATCCCAGACTATCAACCTCGACATTCTTTCATATCCTGTCCAAGATTAGTTTGCACAAACTTCCTTAACCTTCTTTCTAACTGTCTCTATCCCTTTCAATTCGGAATTACTTTTTGAATTTTTAGCTAGCCTTCACATAAATTCCTCTTTCACTACTCTCCAGTCATATGTGAATAGACGTCCCATCAAAATCATATATCTGGATTGTCAAGGGCTTTTGTAACTTTTTACAATAGGGGACAAACTTTATACCCTGTGTTCTAATCTTGACTTTGACTGGGCTCCAGCCAACCACTTTCTAAGATACACTAATTCTTAATTTCACGTTGGAGAGTTTAGCACTTACTTAAAGATGCTAGGACAATCCAGCATGTCCTTCACTCCCCAATTCTTCCAAAAGTTGGTGATCACGTTCATATTACTCCTCTTCTTTTGATCACCACTTTGTACATTTGGCACTTTGTGAATTCAATGCCATTAATTTGATTTTTTGCTACATTGAGCATTTAACTACTATTAAAGATCCAGGATATAGAAGGAAGCCCAATCTTATCCTAGGATATATCATTGCCTATGTCTTAGAATCAAAATACAACCTCCAATATATTGCCCCACCAAATTTTTTGCCTTCCATGTTTTTCACAGTACTCATATCCACCCGGGGCACGAGAAAGCCGAGGGAGCTAAGGAGGAGGCAGCTCTTGCACCTGTTCCTGCACCTGCTCCGCTCCACTAGCACTCTCAGTTGGATCAGCTAGTGGAGCAATTTGACCAGTGGGAGAATTGCTTCGATACCTACGTCGCTATACATGAGAAGAAACATGTGGAGGACATTGCTTGCTTCAATGCTTATGTGGCTCACTTGCAACGCCAATATGAACAGGATATTGCCTAGCTTGGGGAGCAATTTGTGACTCTATCAAGTTACTTTCATAAACATCCACCACCACTATCTCCTCCTTTGGATGATCACGGGTTGTCTTTCTCTTAATTTGCTTATTTTTGTGTGATTTGGTTTTTACTTTATTATTGTTTTACTTCTGTTTAGTAGTTTGTGTTGTTTTTCTTTTTCTCTCATCCTTTTTGTGATGTCAAAAGGGAAAGTAGTTGTACTAGTTTGTACTATTCTAGTCTGTTCTAGTTTGTTATATTTTTTTTTGGATAGTTGAGCTATTTGAGCTATGTTTCCATTAAAACTGTTTTAAACTGCTTTAATTATTCTTTTTGCGTTTGCCACATCAAAAAGGGGGAGATTGTTACGAATCTATTTTTAGGGAGTATATTTTTGATGATAGCAAACACTTATGTTTCTTTATGACTGCATTGCCTACTAACATTTCAGATCCAAAAGATCAAACTGCAATTTGAACCAGACCAAGATTGGATAGATTAGGTCTGAGTCCGTTTGTAAACTTTTGTCCTTTCTTGAGTCTATTATAAATGATGTAGTTCCTGATGATAAGTAACCTTGCACACACACACTTGGGGGAAAATTTCTGACTATTTTTAGAGTTCTTTATTTTTGGTCACATCATCCAGGACAATCCACAAATCAGCCTGGATGATTAGTTAAAAATAGAACCCTAGTAATGGCATCTTTGTTAAGGTAATCTTCATTAAGCTCATCATCCTAGATGTTATTTATATTGGCCAGGATGATAGGCTCAAATAAGAAATAATCAGCCGCCAGATCTATTTAGGTATTATTTATTTTTGGACATCATCTTGAACGATGCTACATAATTATGCCTAAATTAATTTGGTAATTAAAGAAAGTAATTAAGGTCTGATTGTTCGATTATATCATCCTGGACAATCGCAAGATTGGCCGGGATGATTAGTTCACAAACCTTAGTTGTCTCTGGATGACTAAACATAAGCTATCCGCTCTTCAGGGCAATGCTCCAGATGATTTTCAAGGATTTGTACTAATTGATTGGGACGATCGCTAGATCGGCCTAGATGATCAAGCTATTTTTCAATCACCCAAACATCCATTCAGTATAATGGTCTGGATGATATTCAATGATTTGTACTGATCATACAGGATGATATACTATCAGCCTAGATGATATAAACAAAAACGTTTTGATCGTCACAAATTATCCTGGCTGATTTAGCTTAATTTGCACTGATCATACAAGATGATATTTATATCATCCTAGATAATAAATTTAGTCTGCTGTAATTAAGAGCTATTCTAAAGATCTTCTATTTAAGAGCACTTGTTCCTTTGAAGAGAGTATCTTTTACTGTTGTCTTGACCTGAGAGAGCCTAGAGGAGAGGGAGAGAAAGGGGGAGAGAGAGAGAGAGAGGAACTTGTGAGGGTGAGTTTGTGAGGTGTTTCATAAAGGTTGCTCCAAGCAAGGATCCAAGTCATCTTCTCTGATCGTCATCTCTTATTCTTGGAGGTTCACGGTGTTGAAACTTGTTTAATATAAATTAGGTTGTTAAACCTAAGCTTATGTCCCAATGGCTAACCAAGAGAGGTGGGGGTGAATTGGTAATTAAAAATTATCCCTCTTTTAAAATTTTATGTCAAAAACAACTTTAGTTAATTTTGTAGAAGATATTTTTCAACGATAAGTTAAAACATTAAAAAAAAAAGCAGCAGAAAAAAAAGACACGAGTTTTATAGTGGTTCGGTCAAACACGACCTATATCCACTCCCCGGAGGCACCCTCTGAGTATTGCAATAATGCCAACAGTGAATCTCCTTTTGCGCCCAGAGCATGGCGGAGAAGCCTTTATAAAACTCTCTTCCACCACTACCCGGTGCGGTAGAAAACCGTCGTCCTTTTACACTCTCCAAGTGTTGGCAGAGTATCATCCATCCTTTCACACTCTCCCAGAGTGGGCAGAGAATATTTCATCCTTTCACACTCTCCTAGTGTGGGCAGAGAACCCTTCAGCTGTACACACTCTCCAACTGTAGGTAGAGAACCCTTCGACTGTTCACACTCTCCAAGTGTGGGAAGAGAACCCTTCATCTATTCACACTCTCCAAGTGTTAGAAGAGAATCGGATCTCCTTGATAGATCTTCTCATAAGAAATCGAGAAGGATGAGAGAAAAGAGTAAAGTAATCACAAATCACAAGAAGAAATTCTTACCTCTGAGTACCAAGTAAATCCTTCACGCTCTAGTAGTAAGAACCCTCTTCCAAACACTCTCTCACACTCTCTTCTTGACCCTCCTTTCAGTTGGCACAAAGACCAGTAGGCAAAAAGATTAAGAGGCAGTTTTATTTGGACTTTATATAGGAAAGACATGAAAAACCTTCCAAAGACTATTGATTTTCAAGTATGTATATAGTGGATCGTCCCGTACGATCGTTAGATCGTCCTGTACGGATCTTCTTAAATCAGTTGCATACGAGCCCAATGTATATAGGTATGAACTGACTTCATACCTGATTATCATCTCGTACAAACTATATTTGTCTGGTATGAACAGTTATTTCATGGGTTGGTTTCGACAAACTACAGGACGTTATTAAAATTTTAAAAGACAGAGCATTTCATCCTGGGACAAAAGGGAGTTCGTTTGGACAAAAATTTTCTAGAGAGCATTTCATCCTGGGACTAATAGGAGCTCAAATGGATGAAAATTTTTTGGAGAGCATTTCGTCCTGGGACGAATAAGATTTCGTCTGGACAAAAATTTTCTAGAGAGCATTTTGTCCTGGGAAGATTAGAAGTTCGTCTAGATGAAAATTTTTTAGACAGCATTTTATCCTGGCACGAACAAGATGAATCATCTGGACTATTAAGTACAAAGTGAGAATCCAGAGCAGATCATCCTGGGATGAATTGAGAAATTCGTTTGGACAATCAGGACTTAGAAATATTTTCTCACTTCCTATTCGTTCCATTACTCTTCCGAGAGGATTAACTGACTTGATCGTCCCGTACGAATAAGGTTCATCCTGTACGATCAGTGTGATTTTTAAAGATCTCCCCAAGTGTGTGGGTGCTAAGCTTATTCAATTAATATCATATTTTCTCAAACTCAATTATAATAAAAATAACAAACTTCAATTTACAAACTATGTCATGCTGAATTTTGATTTGAATTCTTCTTTAGTATGGAGTTCGATTATCCTTAAATTTTACTCCACACAAGAGCAAAAATAATTTTTCCAAAAAGTCTTAGGAGAAAACAAAGCTTAAAACAATAATATTTGGAATCATCAAAACTATACAAGTTGCAAGAAGATAAAACATGCAAATAGAAACTCTCTGAATAATCTCATTCTTTTTTATGATGGCAAAACAATTATTTTTTGTATAATTTTCAAATTATAAGAATCTCCTAAACTCCCCCTGAATTAATGAACACATTTAAATAAGGAGGCATTGCACAACAAATGTATGTCTCTTTTCTTTTCTTTTTTTTTTATTTAAAAAAAATGATACGAAATCAATTCGATAATAAAAAATAATACAAACATATGAAAACAATACGATAACAGAAAAAAATACGATAACAGAAAACAATACAAACATTATTTTCTCCCCCTTTTTGATAACAATAAAAGAGAAGAAGAAAAAGAATAGAAATGTAAGTAGTCATATGATAATCCTTTGATAATTGATCATTGAAAGTGATTGACATAAATTTTGCAAATAAAATTAAATTATTAGGTAAATAAAAATGATTTATAGAATTTAAGAAGATATATAACTTGACATAAATTTTGCAAATAAAATTAAATTATTAGGTAAATAAAAATGATTTATAGAATTTAAGAAGATATATAACTTTTATAATAAAAAGGATATATAAAAAATGTGAATCAATTTAGACACTAAGATAAAAAATATCATTGCAGAAAGAATGAATATAAAATTTGTATATTTCAAATTTTAATAAGAAATAAAAAAGTACAGAAGATCAATTTGAATTAAGAGATTTAAAGATTATAGAAAATATTAACTATCACATGTGGCGCTTTGCGCATCTTTTTCAATAGTTTGTGGCACATTTTTGTGCATCTTTTTACTTGTGATTTTACTTTGTTCCTCTTTTTCAAATTACGAATCATTTCACATTCCTTTTGATTTTTGTACATTTGTATATTTTTCAAGAGTAATCTTGATATTTTCAAAATCAATAATAAAAAATTTCAAATTTTTCTAAGTACAGTAAAATTTATTGATAAGTGAAACACAAAATAAGAAAACATCACATTTGCAATAATAATATTAAACATTAATGTAGTCTAATAAGAGATATGAAATTGACATTCTTATTTATATCAAGTTATAAGCAAAACTTAAATTTAGAAAAATATAATTTTTCTAATGAATTTAATTTTGTATTGCACTTCAAGGTAAAGCACTTTTAAGATAATTTTTTTTTTTTAGAGATTTTCATGTAGGCTAACATACATTTCAACACAAAAATAAAACCAAGACAAGATAACTTATATTGATATCATAAAAGATAATATTACATTCAGTGAAATTTGATATTAATACTACATAAAACAGAAAAGCTAAAACATTCGAGTTCAAAAGCCTTTAATTTAAGGAAAAAACTAGTTTCGTATAGACGAAAATAATTTCGTCCCGTACAAATTTTAGTTCATCCCGTACAAAATAAAATTGTATTGACGAACGAATGAGTCCAAAAATGAAACGGCTTTTTGTAATCACACAAGGTAATGATGCATCAATTCGTACAGACTTTTGACCAAAGGATCATACAAACGAAAAGGTGTTCATACTGGTCGATCAGAAATTTAAGATCATTTTAATGGCAGTTGAAACTATTCCCCATATAGAATCACCAAACATTCGTCTATACGAACCAAAGGTTAGTAAGTACGATCATGTATATTAAAGACGACCTTATCCATTTAATTGTCCATCAATCATACAAACTTTTGAAAATTTTGTCTGGACAATTTTGACGATCTTACAAATGAAGTGAAAAATAAAAACTGAAAAATTGTACGCAAACCGTTCAAATCTGACAGTTAACACACTACACAAATCATCCCATACAAAATTAATTTCATCCTGGATGATTTTCGCTCAATTTTTCAAAACATGCACTAAAAAATCTAGATGTGAGAATTTTTTAAAACTAAAACACAAACTCAATTAGAAAATGAAAAATAAAAACTCAAATCCAAATACAGAAACTCACAAACTTAAAAAAAAATAAATACACACAAAATATTAACTAAAAACACACATCAATGTTGCAAAAACATTTTATTTAAGAATTCAAATTGATCACACCAAGCCTTGTTCTTAATGCACTGCAAGTATCAAAATCTAATGGTTTTGTAAAAATATCTGCAAGTTGATTTTCTGTAGAAAAATGAATGAGTTCAATTTCTCTTTTGGATACATAATCCCTTATGAAATGATGCCTGATGTCTATATGTTTTGTTCTTGAATGTTGAATAGGATTTTTAGAAATACAAATAGCACTAGTATTATCATAATAAATTGGAATAGTGCCTATAGTTAATCCTAAATTAATCAACTACTATTTCAACCAAAGTACTTGTGCCGCACAACTTCCTAATGCAATGTATTTAGCATCAGCAGTAGATAGGGCTACTGAATTTTATTTTCTATTGGACTAAGAGACTAAAAAATTTTCAATAAACTGACATGTTCATGAAGTGCTCTTTCTATCCACCCAACAACCTGCAAAGTCAGAATCTGAATAATCAATTATTTCAAATGAAGAGCTAAACTTAGGATAACAAATTCTTAAGTTATGAGTTCTTAACAGATATCTTAAAATCCTTTTTAATGCTGTTAAATGTGATTTTTTTGGATCTGATTGAAATCTAGCACACAAACAAACACTAAACATGATATCGGGATGGCTAGCTGTCAAGTAAAGCAAAGATCTTATTATATCTTTAAATTTCTTTTGAACAACAGATTTTCCCTTAGGGTCTTTATCCAACTAAAGTGAGGAACTCATAGGTGTCCTAACAGGTTTAGTATTATCCATTTTATACTTTTTAAGGATGTCCTTAACATACTTTGACTAACTAAGAAATGTACCATCTTCAATTTGCTTAATGCTAAGCCTAAAAAGTAACTTAAATTTCCCATTAAACTCATTTCAATTTCACTACTCATTGTTTTAGAAAAATTATCACAAAGATTTTTATTTGAAGATCCAAAGATGATGTAATCAACATAAATTTGTACAATGAGTATATCCTTTTCAAATTTATTTAAAAAGAGAGTTATATCCACACTTCCTTTTTCAAATGATCTTTTAAGTAGGAAGGTGCTCAGTCTCTCATACCAAGCCCTAGGTGCCTGTTTCAATCCATATAATGCCTTTTTCAATTTGAATACATGATTTGGGTATTTAGAATTTTCAAAACCTGGAGATTATTCTACAAAAACATCCTCTTTAATTACCCTATTTAAAAAGGCACTTTTTATATCCATTTGATATAGTTTAAATCCTTTAAAATAAGCAAAGGCTAACAAAACCCTAATTGCTTCAAGTCTGACTACAGGGGCAAAAGTCTCCTCAACATCAATCCCTTCAATTTGATTATACCCATTAGCAATTAATCTTGCCTTATTTATAATGACTACTCATGAGTCATTCATTTTATTTTTGAATACCCACTTAGTTCCAACTACACTTTAATCCTTTGGCCTTACAGTCAATTCCCAAACTTTATTTCTTACAAATTGATTTAACTTTTCTTGTATAGCAAAAATAAAAAATTCTTATGAAACTTGTTTAATATGAATTAGGTTGTTAAACCTAAGCTTATGTCCCAACGGCTAACCAAGAGGGGGGGGGGGTGAATTGGTAATTAAAAAATTATCCCTCTTTTACAATTTTATATCGAAATAACTTTAGTGAATTTTGTAGAAAATATTTTTCAACCACAAGTTAAAACATTAAAAACAAAAGCAGAGGAAAAAATAAAAGACACAAGTTTTATAGTGGTTCGATCAAACATGACCTACATCCCGTCCCCAGAGGCACCCTCCGAGTATTGCACTAATCCAACTAGTGACTCTCCATTTGCACCACAACAAGGCGAAGAAGCCTTTACAAAACTCTCTTCCACCACTACCCGTTACGATAGAGAATCGCCATCCTTTTATACTCTCCAAGTGTTGGCAGAGTACCGTTCATCCTTTCACATTCTCCCGATGTAGGTAGAGAACCCTTCGTCCTTTCAAACTCTCCAAGTGTGGGCAGAGAACCCTTCATCCTTTCACACTCTCCAAGCATGGATAGAGAACCCTTCAGCTATTCATACTCTCCAAGTGTAGGAAGAGAACCCTTTGGGTGTTCACACTCTTTTGGTGTAGGTAGAGAACCCTACTTCTCTTAACACTCTCCAAGTGTCAGCAGAGAACCGGATCTCCTTGACAGATCTTCTCACAAGAAATCTAGAAGGATGAGAGAAAAGAGTGAAGAAATCACAAATCACAAGTAGAGATTCTTACCTTTTAATATCTAGTGAATCCTTCACGCTCTGGTAGTAAAAATCCTCTTTCAAACACTCTCTCATACTCTCTCCATTACTCTCCTTTCAATTGCCACGAAGATCAGTAGGCAAAAAGATTAAGAGATGGTTTTATTTGGAATTTATATAGGAAAGACACAAAAAACCATCCAAAGACTGTTCATTTTCAAGTCTATACATAGTGGATCGTATCGTACGATCGCTAGATCATCCTGTATGAATCTACTTAAATCAGTTGCATATAAACCCATTGTATATAGGTATAAACTAACTTCATACCTGATCATCGTCCCGTACGAACTTTGTTCGTATGGTACGAACAGTTACTTCATGGGTTGGTTTTGACAAACTGCAGGACGTTACAAAAATTTCAAAAGAGAGTGCATTTCATCCTGGGATGAATGGGAGTTCATCTGGATGAAAATTTTCTAGAGAGCATTTCATCCTAGGACTAACAGGAGCTCGTCTGGATGAAAATTTTCTAGTGGGCATTTCATTCTGGGATGAATAGGATTTCGTTTGGACGAAAATTTTCCAGAGAGCATTTCATCCTGGGATGAATAGAAGTTAATCTGGAAGAAAATTTTTTGGAGAGCATTTCAGCCTAGCACTAATAGGAAGTGAAAGTTCGTTAGGGATGTTAAGCCCTTATGAACTTAATCCCAAGCTAACCAAAAGGGGGGGGGGGAGGTGAATTGGTATTTTAAAATTTCTTTTCACAAAGAATAAAAATTGCATAAACCAAAATCACAACACACAAATAAATGCGGAATTAAAAGTGCGAAAGCAAAAAATAAGAACACAGAAATTTATAGTGGTTCGGTCAACTCGACCTACGTCCACTCCATGGAGGCACCCTCCAAGTATTGCACTACTAAACGTGACTCTCCTTTAGCCCCCACGGCTAGGCGGAGAAGCCCTCACAAGAATGAACTTTTATTTGGTTCGGTGAACGTACGCTCCTCTACGTTCGGCCACCAACGTTTTAGCGCCATGTAGCATGAAGAAAAGTCGCCGACCTGACCCGTTGTTTTTTGGGTTCTAGCGCGTGCGTTTTTTTAATTCCTTGATGAGCCGAACAATATCCCATCACCTTTTGGATATATTTCAAATATCTAGCAAATACCGAGTTGTACCGAGTTTTTTTTAGCAATACCGAGCAAATACCTAACAATACCGAGTAAATCCCTAGCAATACCGAGCAAATCCTGAGCAAATACTGAGTTGTACCGAGTTGTACCTAGTTTTTTCTAGCAATACCGAGCAAATCCTTAGCAATACCGAGCAAATACTAAGTTGTACCGAGTTGTACCTAGTTTTTTCTAGCAATATCGAGCAATTACCTAGCAATACCGAGCAAATCCTTAGCAATACCGAGCAAATTCTGATCAAATACTGAGTTGTACCTAGTTTCTTCTAGTAATACCGAGCAAATACCTAGCAATACCGAGCAAATCCTGAGCAAATACCGAGTTGTACCGAGTTGTAGAAAAACTCGGTACAACTCGGTATTTTTATAGTTTTGGTCTTCACAGAGCGGTATTTCTCATTTTTGCAAAGCAATACCGAGCAAATAACGAGCAATACCAAGAAAATCGCAAACATAGAATTTCCGGGTTCTGCTCCAGGTTAAGTCGTCAGGCCGCGCGGTAAAGAGTAAGAGCACGTGGCGACATGTTATTGGCGGCCAAACATACCTCTACGTCAGGTCAGAGGATGCAATAATTGTTCCACAAGAACCTCCTTTTTGCCACCCCGGCAAGGCAGAGAACCTCTCTCCTTTTGCTTCCTCCTGAAGCTGGCAGAGAAACACAACCAAAAGCTAACTCCTTACCTCTACCGACCCTTCCATGGATGAGAAACTCTAGACGAAGAAGAAGCAGAGCGATCTTTGAAGCAACCCTTGTGAATCCCCTAACAAGCTCCCCTTCACAAGATCCTCTCTCTCTCCCTCTCTCTCTCTTTCTCTCCTCAAGGTCTTCTCAGGTCAAGGCAGCAGCCCAAGGTTCTCAAAAACATTGAAGAATAGCTCTTAAATAGAAGAGTTTCAAAGGAGCTCATTAATTGCAAGTTGCCGACTTTATCCTCCAGGCCAATATGGACATCGGCCTGGCTGATCAGTACAAAACTCAGAAGATCGGCCAGAGCATCGCCCTGGATGCAAAGCTGGATGATTGAAAATTGGCTTGATCGTCCAGGCCGATCTCACGATCGTCTTGGCCGATCAGTTCAAGTCAGAGGGAAATCATCCTGAGAATAACCCTGGATATGAGCTGGCCGATATTTATCATCCTGAAGTAACTTAAGGTTTTTGACTGGATCGTCCTGGCCGATCCTGCGATTGTCCAGGACGATATGATCGTATCAATCATCCTTAATTACTCCCTTGATTTCCTGATCAATTAAGACATAATTTGTGAATATCGTCCAGGCCGATCAATGATCGTCCTCGCTGATAATTTAAAAATACATTATTTATTAATTGTCTATGGCGGTAACTTCTTTCTGTTTTGAGCTCATCATCCTGGCCGATGCGCGTATCGTCCAGGCCGATATGTTAATGACGGCTTCCTTAATTAAGAATCCTTATTTAGACTTTTTATTTTAAGCCCGATCGTCCAGGCCGATATAAAAATCATCCAGGCCGATATGAGTAAAAACAAAAATTCTAAGTCTCTCAAGTATGTGTGTGTGTAGGGTTACTTAGCATCAGTCTCTTTGACCATTACAAGTAGACTCAAGAAGTGAAAAAAGTACAGACTCACACAACCCTAAACCTACGCACTCCTGAACTGGCTTTGACTGTTCTTTCGATCTTCAATTCTTGAAAAGTTAGAAGCAACAAGCAGTCCAAGAGAAATAGTATTTGTCAATCATCAAAACATAAGCCATGAAAATAGATTTGCAATAGGAAGAATCATCTGGACTATTCAGCACAAAGTGAGAATCCAGAGCAGATCGTCCCGGGATGATTTGAGAAATTCGTCTAGACGATCAGGACTTAGAAATATTTTCTCACTTCCTGTTCATTCCATTGCTCTTCCAAGGGGATTAACTAACTTTATCATCCCGTACGAACAAGGTTCGTCCCATACGATCAGTGTGATTTTAAAGATCTCCCCAAGTGTGTGTGTACTAGGCTTGTTCAATTAAAATCATATTTTCTCAAACTCAATTATAATAAAAATTACAAACTTCAATTTACAAACTATCTCATGCCGAATTTTGATTTGAAGTTTTCATTAGTCTGGAGTTTGATTATCCTGAAATGTTAGTTCACACAAGCGCAAAAATAATTTTTCCAAAAAGTGTTAGGGGAAAATAAAGCTTAAAACAATATTATTTAGAATCATCAAAACTATACAAGTTGCAAGAAGATAAAACATGCAAATAACAACTCTCTTAACACGAGAGAGGTCCACTGCAACAATCGATTATGGTTCTCTGCCTCCTTTAGGAGGAAGGAAAATGAGTTGGGTTCTCTGCCTTACCGGTGATGGTGGAAAGGTGGTTTTGTATAGGCTTCTTTGCCTTGTTGTGAGAGCAAAAGGAGGGTCACTGAGTTTAGTGCAATACTCAGAGGGTGCCTCTGGGAGTGGACGTAGGTAGAGTTGACCTAACCACTATAAAATTCTGTGTTCTTTACTTCTATTTTTTTCATATTTAATTTTTGCACGTTAAATTTCTTTATGGTGAATTTTGGTTTAGTTGAGTTTTTGTTTTTCTTATTGAAAGATTTTTTTTTTAAAAAAATACTAATTCACCCCCCTATTATTTAGCTAGGTTGGTTCATAAGGGCTTAACATCCCTAACGAACTTTCAAATACCACCCATACCGAGGGTGGAATAACTTCCATGTGCATATCTTTCCTTCCATAAGGAAGTAACCATCACCCACCAACATACCGTACGTAGACTAAATTAAGAATGTCCCTGACTGATCTCATTATAACCAATCAAAATAAGGAATTCTTTTAGTTTCTAGTACTAATGAAGGCGATCCTGCATGTCAAGGACACCTCAACATATTGTTTGAATAGTTGCTATTTGAATGAGTTATATTTATGCAACTTATGTAGTTTTGATGATTCCAAATATTATTGTTCAAATGTATAGTTATCTCCTAACAATATCAGAAGATTTGCACTTGCTCTTGTGTGTACTAACATTTCAGGAAAATCAGACTCCAGACTACGAAAACTTCAATTCAAATTCAACATGAGATATTTTGTTTAATTGATGTTTGTCTTTTCTTTGAATTAAGTTTGAAAGGGAGTGATTGTAATTGAGTGAATAAAATCTCACACACACAAATAAGGAGATCTTGAAATTCTATACTGATCGTACAGGACGATATTTATCGTACTGGACGATCTGTCAGTTATCTCCTATAGAGCACTTGGAACGAATAGGAACTTGCTTTGAAAAATTTTCTAAGTCCTATTCGTCCAGGACGAAATTTATTATCGTCCCAGGCGATGGGTTCTCTGTAAAATTTTCGTCCAGACGAATTTTACCATCGTACGAGGCGACCAGTCCTCTGGAAAATTTTCGTCCAGACGAAAATAAATATCGTACAGGACGATCAGCTCTCTGGAAATTTTTCGTCCAGACGAAAACAAATTATCGTCCGCGGCGATTGGTTCTCTGGAAAATTTTCGTCCAGATGAAATAAATAATCGTCCAGGACGATCGGCTCTCTGGAAAATTTTCGTCCAGACGATCACATTTTCGTTCAAACGATAAACCGACTTAGAACAGTTTTCAGCAGTTTCTAGAACCGACCTTGTAATAACCGTTCGTACTGGACGAACCAAGTTCGTACATGACGATCAGCTGTACGAAGTCAGTTCGTACACATATACAAATTGGGTCGTTTCAGATCGTTTAAGTAAAATCGTCCAGGACG
This sequence comes from Dendrobium officinale, assembly GCA_019514585.1. Taxonomy (NCBI): domain Eukaryota; kingdom Viridiplantae; phylum Streptophyta; class Magnoliopsida; order Asparagales; family Orchidaceae; genus Dendrobium; species Dendrobium officinale. Next base: position 13,287,546 of record CM033689.1, read on the forward strand.
ATCCAGGATCGTACAGGACGATCCACTGCGTACAGAATTGAAAATTTGCAGTTTTTGGGCAGTTTCACTTGTCTTTTATATAAATAGTCCAAATTAGACTGCCACCCAATCTTTTTGTCATTTGATCTTCGTGCCTCTTGAGAGAATAGCCAAGGAGAGAGTGGAAGAGAGCATTCAAAGGAGGATTCCTACCACTGGAGCGAGAAGGCTTCACTTGGATTGCTAAGGTAAGAGTCTCTACTTGTGAAATTGGATTTCTTCACTCTTTTTCTTTCTTCCTTCTAGATTCTTGTGAGAAGATCATTCAAGAAGGTCCGGTTCTCTACCGACACTTGGAGAGTGTGAACAGACGAGGGTTCTCTGCCGACACTTGGAGAGTGTGAACAGACGAGGGTTCTCTGCCCACACTAGGAGAGTGTGAAAGGAAGAAGGTTCTCTGCCTACACTTGGAGAGTGTGAACAGCCGTAGGGTTCTCTGCCCACACTAGGAGAGTGTGAAAGGACGATGGTTCTCTGCCGCACCGGGTAGTGGTGAAAAGAGTGTTTTGTACAGGCTTCTCCGCCTTGCTGTGGGTGCTAAAGGAGAGTCACTTTGTGGTATTAGTGCAATACTCAGAGGGTGCCTCTGAGGAGTGGATGTAGGTCTGGTTATAGACCGAACCACTATAAATCTGGTGTCATTTACTTTATAGCTTTTACGTTTCCGCACTTTAAATTTCAGTTTTAATAACTCTGTGGTTGAAAAACATTTTTCTACTAACTTTAAAAGAAAATTTTATTTCGGTTCAACTTTATTATTAAGAGGGTTTAAAATTTTAAAAACTACCAATTCACCCCCCTCTTGGTAGCCTTGGGACATTTACTTAGGCTTAACAACCTAATTACTGGACTCAACAAGTGGTATCAGAGCAGAGTTTCAAAATCATAAGTTTGAACTACTTTTTGATTAACGTAGATGGCTACATTTGGAAAACCGAAACACACCTGAGGGTTACTCTATCACTAGACCTCCACTGTTTGACAATATTCCTTTTGATTTTTGGAAAACACGCATGTCTACTTTCTTACAGTCACTTGATTATCGCATGTGGATGCTAGTCCAGGAAGGTTACACAAAACCAACTAGATTAGTTGATGGAATTAGGGTAGATACACCCTATGCAGATTGGACTATAGAAGAACGTGACTTAGCACAATTAAATGCGAAATGTTTAAATAGTTTCTTTTGTGCTTTAAAATCTGAAGACTACATGCGAGTTTCCAGTTGTAAAAGCGGAAAAGACATATGGGATAGACTTTGTATTACTTATGAAGGGACAAATGAGGTTAATCAATCAAGACTCAATATCTTGTTACATGACTACGAATTATTTCGCATGAAACCTAATGAATCTATATCTGACATGTACACAAGATTCACTCAAATTGTCACCTCTTTGCATGCACTTGGTAGGGAATTAACTAATGCTGAAATGGTTAATAAGATTCTTCGTTGTTTACCTACTGCATACGATGCTAAAATTACTGCAATTACAGAGTCAAAAGATCTGAATATTTATTCTATTGACAATCTTCTTGGTTCACTCATTGCTTACGAGCAAGGAGTAAGTCAAAGAAAGATTGATGCAGGTGAACCAAGAAAGGACAAGAATCTTGCATTAAATGTGGAAGAGTCAGAAAGTGAACACTCACAACCTGAGGATGAAGACGATATAGCACTGATGACTAGACAATTCAGAAGCTTTTTAAAGAGGAAGCAGAAGAGACGCCAGCAATGGAATAGAGGTAAGTATAACAAAAATGGCAGGGTTTCTAATGAAGTGATTTGTTATGAATGCAGGAAACCAGGTCATATAAAAACTGATTGTCCAAAACTTAAAGCCACTCCTAGCAAGGAGAAGGTAGAGGAGAAACCAATGGTAAAGAAGGGCAAGAAGAAGTTTCAAAAGGCTTTTTGGGCGGACTCAGCTTCAGACTCATCTGAGACTGAAAACGAAGAAGAAGTCACCAACCTTTGCTTGATGGAGAGATAAAGCTGAACAATCAGATCAAGAAGAGGTATGTGATTTAACCTATGATGAACTGTTTGAAGTTTCTGAACACATGCATGATGCATATAGGAAAACTAAAAAGATGCATTCTAGTTTAGTTTTAGAATTGGAAGAGCTTAATAAGGAACACGAAATCCTTAGGAAAGATCATGCTTTAATTGATAGCAACCACATGAAACTACTTGATGAATATGATGACTTGAATAAAAATTTTGAAAATTTAAAATCATCCTATGCTGAACTTGAAAAAGAATTTAAGAAATTTAAGGATGAATCTGAGCACAAGACATATAGAATCAATTATACAAATCGAATCTTGAAGGAAATGAATTCATTTTACAAACTTACTATAAGAGCTCTCGAGGATAATAGGAACCCCCCCTAAACTTGAAGATTTTACAAATCCTAAATATTATCCTAAATTCATGAAATCCCTTAGAAGACAATCATATGAAAGAAAACATAGGAATATTTTTCCTAATGTTAAATGTAACAATTGTGGATTTTTGGGACATATATCTCACACCTGCACTTTAAAGATGAAACCTAATTTGGTGTGGAGAACTAAGATGCATAAACCTAGACATATCACACATGCATCTGATTATAAATTTCATAAAGGTGAACCCAAACTAGTTTGGGTTCCCAGGTCTAACATTTGAGAATTTTGCAGGTATACTCTCACACAAGACCTCGTGAGAGTATATGGTACCTGGACAGCGGATGTTCTAAGCACATGACTGGAGATACTGCTCAATTCATAACGCTGGAAACCAGGAGTGGAGGCAAGGTTACACTTGGAGATAATACCACAAAGAAGGTGGTTGGATCAGGTATGATTGGAAATTTGAAAAACTTTTTCATAGATAATGTTTTATTAGTTGAAGGCTTAAAACATAATTTGCTTAGCATAAGTCAGCTATGTGATAAGGGCTATAATGTAAAATTTTTACCTACTAGCTGCATAATTAGCCTAAATGGGAAAATTGTTTTAAATGGAAAAAAGGGTGAACAATGTCTACATGCTAGATTTAAATTGTATTCAATCTCCTACTGCTTTTTGTTTGAAAACTGTTTCTGATGAATCATGGCTTTGGCATAGGAGACTTTGTCATTCTAGTATAAAAAATCTTAGAAGAATTACCCAAAAGAATTTGGTTAGAGGAATACCTAAACTAGACTTTACTAAGGACCACTTATGTGATGCATGTCAATTAGGAAAACAAGTGAAGTCCTCTTTTAAGTCCAATAAAGATCTTAGGACCAGTAAACCTTTAGAAATTCTTCACATGGATCTTTTTGGACCTGTAAGCACGGTTAGTCTAGGAGGAAAGGTATATGGATTTGTAATAGTAGATGATTTTTCAAGATTCACCTGGGTTAAATTTCTTTTTCATAAGAGTGAATCATTTGAGGAATTCAGAAATTTTTCAACTTGGATACAAAGAAAACTAGGATGTGAAATAATTTCTATACAAAGTGATCATGGAGGAGAATTTGAAAATGAAAGATTTGAAGATTTCTGTAAAGAAAAGGGGATTGATCACAATTTTTCTGCACCTAGAACTCCTCAACAAAATGGAGTAGTTGAAAGAAAGAACAGAAATATTAATAGAAGCCGCCCGAGCAATGTTAGCAGAATACTCTCTTCCTAGATATTTTTGGGCTGAGGCGGTTAGCACTGCATGCTATGTTCTGAATAGGGTAAATGTGAGATCAAATTTGAATAAAACACCCTATGAATTGGTAAAAGGTAGAACACCAAATTTGTCTCATTTACATGTATTTGGTTGCAAGGTGTTCATACATAATAATGGAAAATCTGCCTTAGGAAAATTTGATCCAAAATCAGATGAAGGAATTTTTGTTGGATATTCAAGTGTTGGAAAATCTTATAGAGTATTCAACAAAAGAACTTTAGTCATTGAAGAAACCACACATGTTGTTTTTGATGAAAATGGAAACATGGAAGAGCCAAAAGTTGTTGAAGAAGAAATTGAAGAAAACTCCCAAAAGATTGATAGATTAAATTTGGAAGAAAATGTGGAAGAAAATATAGAAAGAGAAGACCCTTTGCCTAGAGATTTGAGATTTTCTAAAAATCACCCAAAGGAATTAATTATAGGTGAACCAAGTGAGGGTGTTAGAACTAGGCGTGGATTAAACAAGGAAGTCAATCATTCAGCCTTTATTTCAACTATTGAACCCACTAACATTGATCAAGCACTTTTAGATGAATTTTGGATATTGGCCATGCAAGAAGAGTTAAATCAATTTGTAAGAAATAAAGTTTGGGAACTAACTACAAGGCCAAAAGATCAAAGTGTTGTTGGAACCAAGTGGGTGTTCAAAAATAAAATGAATGACTCAGGAGTAGTCATTAGAAATAAGGCTAGATTAGTAGCTAAGGGGTATAATCAAATTGAAGGAATTGATTTTGAGGAAACTTTTGCCCTTGTAGCTAGACTTGAAGCAATTAGGGTTTTACTAGCCTTTGCCTGTTTTAAAGGTTTTAAATTGTTTCAAATGGATGTTAAAAGTGCCTTTTTAAATGGAGTAATTGAAGAAGATGTTTTTGTAAAACAACCTCCAGGTTTTGAAAATTCTAAATTTCCAAATCATGTTTTCAAATTAAAAAAGGCATTATATGGATTGAAACAGGCACCTAGGGCTTGGTATGAGAGGTTAAGCACCTTCCTACTTGAAAGATCTTTTGAAAAAGGAAGTGTGGATACAACTCTCTTTTTAAGAAAAATTGGAAAGGATATACTTATTGTTCAAATTTATGTGGATGACATCATCTTTGGATCTTCAAATAAACATCTTTGTGATGATTTTTCTAAAACAATGAGTAATGAATTCGAAATGAGTCTAATGGGAGATTTAAATTACTTTCTAGGATTTAGCATTAAGCAACTTGAGGAAGGTACTTTTCTTAGTCAAAACAAATATATTAAGGACATCCTCAAAAAAATATGAAATGGACAATGCTAAACCTGTTAGTACACCAATGAGTTCTTCAGTTCAGTTGGATAAGGACCTTAAGGGAAAATCTGTTGATCAAAAGAAATTTAGAGGGATAATTGGATCTTTACTTTACTTGACTGCTAGCCGACCAGATATTATGTTTAGTGTTTGCCTATGTGCTAGATTTCAATCAGATCCAAAAGAATCACATTTGACAGCAGTAAAAAGGATTTTAAGATATCTACTAGGAACTCAAAACTTAGGAATTTGGTATCCTAAGTTTAGCTCTTCATTTGAAATTATTGGTTACTCAGATTCTGACTTTGCAGGCTGTAGAGTGGATAGGAAAAGCACTTCTGGAACATGTCAATTCATTGGAAATTCATTAGTTTCATGGTCTAGTAGAAAACAAAATTCAGTGGCACTATCTACTGCAGAAGCAGAATACATTGCATTAGGAAGTTGTGTGGCACAAGTACTTTGGTTAAAACAACAGTTGATTGACTTAGGATTAACTATAGGCACTATTCCAATTTATTGTGACAATACTAGTGCTATTTGTATTTCAAAAAATCCTATTCAACATTCTAGAACCAAACACATCGATATAAGGCATCATTTCATAAGGGATCACGTATCCAAAGGAGAAATTGAACTCATACATGTTTCAACTGAAAATCAACTTGCAGACATTTTTACAAAACCTTTAGCCTTTGATACCTTCAGTACTTTAAGAACAAGGCTTGGTGTTATTGATTTGAATGCTTAACTAAAATGTCTTTGCAACATTGATACTTGTTGTGTTTTGTTTTTGTAATTTTGTGAATTTTGTGTTTTTAATGAATTGTTTTTTGGATTTATGATTTTGTTTTATGTTTTCTGTGTTTCTGATTGTTTTTGTTGATTTTGTTAATTTAAAATTTAAAAAAAATCAAAATTAATTTTTTGGAGGAAATCGTCCAGGACGAAATATTTTCGTACGGGACGATGTGTAAAGGAACAGTTTGCGAAAATTTAACTTTTTGTAGAGCAGTTTTTTATTGGATCGTCTGTACGATCTGTGATCGTCCAGGACAAATTTTTTTTTCTCTCTCAAACGTCGGGACGATTGAATGCAGCGGTTGAGTGGATAAGATAGTTTTTAATACGAACTTCGTATGTACGAAATTTTAGTTCGTCCAGACGAACATGTGTCGATTCATTGTAGGGGACGGTTTTCAAGAGTCATTAAAACGAAATACTTTTCGATCGTCTGTACGAAATTTTTTTTGTCTGTACGATTGGTCAAGTCAAAAAGCCTGTACGAAGGGACGCATCGTAAGTTGTGTTGAATACGAAAAGCCGTTACATTTTGGACGAATTGGATCGTCTGTACGAACTTACTTCGTCCAGACGAACTATTATGTTTCGTCCAGGACGAATATTTTCGTCCAGGACGAAAGTATCGTTTTCCTTTAAATATGAAGGCTTTTCAAACTTGACAATCACACTTTCAAATTTCTTTTTCAATCCCTTTCAACATCAAATCAACAATGGCCTCCTCTAGCAAAAGACAAAAGGTTTTGGTGAAGAAACCAAACAGGAATGCCCCAGACAACTTTCTTTCCAAGGCAAATGAGGAATCTTTTCCTCGTTTTGCCTCCGCAAAAAAAATCACTCCGTCTCGCATTCTTATCCAAACAGAGTTTGAAATTTCGGGTATTGCACCTCTTCGCCTCAACCCAATTTCAGTTCATTCTTTTCTCTCGTCCACTTCTACAATAAACAAACCTACCATTACTTTCTAGCCAACATGAGTTTCAATTCTGACCACTCTATCATTAGTTCTTTTGTTTTTAAGAAAAAAGTTGAGATCACCAAGCACGATCTTGGTGCATTTTTAAACTTAAGAACTGAGGGATATAGAGCCCACACCCTAATGTCAGAAACCTCCTTCAAATGGTTTGAAATCAATAGGATAATTAGAGAAAATGCGATTGACAATCATGTTGCTAGAGTCTCAGGTATGACCCAAGATGCCCGAATCATCCAGCATATCCTTAGATCCTCAATTATTCCTAAAGCTGGTGATAGGATTAACATCACTCCTCTCCTTTCTTGTCTAACTTTTTTAATCATGTCAAGACATCCTATTGATGAAGCCCAACTCATCATAGATCATATCTATGGGCTTTCAGAAATAGGACATGCTGATCAGAAGAGGAAGAAGAACATTTCATTAGGGCACTTAATTACTTATATTTTGGAGAAGAAGTACAATATAGTGCATCCTGATGAGGAATATGAAGAGCCAGTTTACTATAACAACACATCATTCAGACTGCTCTTCAAGGAGGAAAAAGAAAAAGGGAAAGCACATGACAGTGCTTCAGAAGAAGAAGAAGAAGAAGAAGGAGTGCAAGCTTCTGCTTCTCAATCAGATTACCAGAATCTGATTGAGAGATTTGATAGACTAGAGACTCACATTGATCAAAGGTTTGATCAATTTGATGCTCAACTTACTCAGCAGCAACATGACATTGGTATCATTAAAGATGAAGTTCATGAAATTAATACCAATGTAATGTTGATGGCCTCCTACTTCAACCTCTTTGGCGGCATACCTCCTCCTCCTCCAGAACAGTAGAAATTTTTTTTTTTGTGTCTGTTGTTTTGTTTTTATCTTATATATGTGTTATTGTGATTGTTTTATGTTTTTAAGTTCAATTTTTATGTAATCTTTTCTTTTCAATGAAAGTTTGTGTTTTTGTTAGATTTGTTTTGAAATGTGGCTAATATTTATGAATTTCATTAGTATTTTTTAATCTACATAGTGCTTAAATTCGATTGTAATTTGAGAGATTATCTATATTAGAAAATCTAGACTTTCTAAATTTATAATTTGTTTTATAACTTGTTGTACTTAGAACTTTTAAATTCATGTCTATTCATTTAGACTACATAAAAGTTAATATTGTTATTGCAATTTTGATGTTTTCTTAGTTTGTATTTCTATGCTCAAATGATATTTATGCACCTAGAAAAAATTTGAAATTTTAGATTATAGATTTTGGAAAGAATTGGTCAAATTACTCTTGAACAGTGTACAAATGTACAAAAATCAAAAGGGATTCACAAAAATTTGCAAAATGGAAAAAGAGGCACAAAATAAGCCCAACCAAAAAAAAAAATGCACAAAAATGTGCTACAAAACTTTGAAAAGATGTGCAAAGCACCACATGAGGTAATTCTCTTCTTTCCAAATTCGTTCAATCTCTTAATTCAAGTTGATCTAATGTTCATTCATATTCTCTTGAACTTTGAAATATAGAATTTTTTTTACATCTGACTTGTAATGATTTTCAATAATAATCAAAATGTCTAAATTGAATCATGTCTTTGAAAAATTCTTCTTACTTACAATGTTATATCATTTCATAAATTTTATGAATTTCTATGATTGACCTAATATCTTTAGTTTAAAATTACATACCCTATGTCAATCACCATTTAGATTAAATTTTAACAATGAATTTCATATATAATTATTTACATTTCTTGTCTTTTTCTTCTTAACTTTTTGTTTGCTGTCAAAAAGGGGGAGAAATTATTAGTTTGTGTATGTTTTGTGTTTTTTCTCTTTTTAGTTGTTCTGTTTGCAAGTTTGTGTTAAAATAAAAAAAAAAAAAAAAAAAAAAAAAAAAAAATATTGTTCGTTAAATATTGTTCTTTAATGCCTCCTTATTTTAATGTACTCATAAATTCAGGGGGAGTTTAGGAGATAAAAGATGTGTTTTAACTTGAAACCATACTAATAATAATTGTTTTGCCATCATCAAAAAGGGGGAGATTGTTTGAATAGTTGCTATTTGAATGAGTTATATTTATGCAACTTATGTAGTTTTGATGATTCCAAACATTATTGTTCAAATGTATAGTTATCTCCTAACAATGTCAGAAGATTTGCACTTGCTCTTGTGTGTACTAACATTTCAGGAAAATCAGACTCCAGACTACGAAAACTTCAATTCAAATTCAACATGAGATATTTTGTTTAATTGATGTTTGTCTTTTCTTTGAATTAAGTTTGAAAGGGAGTGATTGTAATTGAGTGAATAAAATCTCACACACACAAATAAGGAGATCTTGAAATTCTATACTGATCGTACAGGACGATATTTATCGTACTGGACGATCTGTCAGTTATCTCCTATAGAGCACTTGGAACGAATAGGAACTTGCTTTGAAAAATTTTCTAAGTCCTATTCGTCCAGGACGAAATTTATTATCGTCCCAGGCGATGGGTTCTCTGTAAAATTTTCGTCCAGACGAATTTTTACCATCGTACGAGGCGACCAGTCCTCTGGAAAATTTTCGTCCAGACGAAAATAAATATCGTACAGGACGATCAGCTCTCTGGAAATTTTTCGTCGTCCAGACGAAAACAAATTATCGTCCGCGGCGATTGGTTCTCTGGAAAATTTTCGTCCAGACGAAATAAATAATCGTCCAGGACGATCGGCTCTCTGGAAAATTTTCGTCCAGACGATCACATTTTCGTTCAAACGATAAACCGACTTAGAACAGTTTTCAGCAGTTTCTAGAACCGACCTTGTAATAACCGTTCGTACTGGACGAACCAAGTTCGTACAGGACGATCAGCTGTACGAAGTCAGTTCGTACACATATACAAATTGGGTCGTTTCAGATCGTTTAAGTAAAAAATCGTCCAGGACGATCCAGGATCGTACAGGACGATCCACTGCGTACAGAATTGAAAATTTGCAGTTTTTTGGGCGGTTTCACACTTGTCTTTTTATATAAATAGTCCAAATTAGACTGCCCACCCAATCTTTTTGTCATTTGATCTTCGTGCCTCTTGAGAGAATAGCCAAGGAGAGAGTGGAAGAGAGCATTCAAAGGAGGATTCCTACCACTGGAGCGAGAAGGCTTCACTTGGATTGCTAAGGTAAGAGTCTCTACTTGTGAAATTGGATTTCTTCACTCTTTTTTCTTTCTTCCTTCTAGATTCTTGTGAGAAGATCATTCAAGAAGGTCCGGTTCTCTGCCGACACTTGGAGAGTGTGAACAGACGAGGGTTCTCTGCCGACACTTGGAGAGTGTGAACAGACGAGGGTTCTCTGCCCACACTAGGAGAGTGTGAAAGGAAGAAGGGTTCTCTGCCTACACACTTGGAGAGTGTGAACAGCCGTAGGGTTCTCTGCCCACACTAGTGAGAGTGTGAAAGGACGACGGTTCTCTGCCTCACACTTTGTGGTAGTGGTGAAAAGAGTGTTTTGTAGGTCTGGTTCTCCGCCTTGCTGTGGGTGCTAAAGGAGAGTCACTTTGTGGTAATAGTGCAATACTCAGAGGGTGCCTCTGAGGAGTGGATGTAGGTCTGGGTTTATAGACCGAAACCACTATAAATTGGTGTCATTTACTTTATTTTAGCTTTATACAAGACATTTCCGCACTTTTTTAATTTCACCTTTACTAACTCAACACATATTGCACCTTTCATAAAAGTTATTATCATGAAACTAAAGAATCTTTTCATATATGAAGCCTTATGGAAAATTATTAAGATTAGAAATTGATGTGGCTTACACTTGCTGACCCTAGTTGGCACCAAAGAAAAGCACCAATAAAATAAAATGGAAATAAGCCTATTTAAGCTTGTTATATACACATCATTGTAGTAGTACTCACCATCATGGGTGGTGAACCAGTAGAGTTAACTATGAGTAAAAAAGGAATTAGTATTAAGAGGTGAATTAAGGGTCCTCCTCATGAGCCCTAATAAAGGATATTTTTACTATCACTTTTATTGTATTAGAAAGGCCTATAGGAGGGAATAAACATAATTATGCTATGGTCATCACTAACCTAGTCAATAATTATCATATTGGAAACATTCTAACAAATACAAGGAGTAGCAAAAATATTATTTTGAAATTAATTTTTGAGAAATGAATCTATTTTCTTTCTATCTCGCTCATATTTCAAGAACAATTTATAGTTTCTTTGGAGAGCACAAGAAGATAAGAGGTACTCTTCCTATTTGTCACCTATGTTGAGGTAAATATCCAATACATGTTAATAATTGACTACATCATAGAAGATACCTTGTAAATTTAAAATTCCATCTTTTACTAGATTATGTTGAACACTTTTAGTGTTGTGGTATCCACTTACCACTTCTTTATTAAGATTACCACTTCTTTATTAAGATTCTAGATAAAGTGAGAGAGATACTGGTAAGAAATGACCATACCCAATCACGTACTTATAACCTATGAGTAGTGGGGAAGGTGGCAACTTCCTTGGAGGAAGTATTATAGTTAGATGTAGAATAAGGTCTTAGCATGGAGATTATAAAGGCCATGAAAGAAGTACTAGTATTTGTGGGTGACTCTTAAAATACCATAAGAATAAGTGTGTACATTAGCAAGGAGTTTCAAGATAAATTGATCTAGGCCCTTAGGTGTAACCTAGTTGTCTTTGTATGGAATGAAATAGAGAAGTTTGGATTGATGGTTGTTGCATGTCCTTAGCTTATTGTGAGAAAGTAAGCAAGGCCCATCAAGTAGAAAATTAGGAATATAGACGTTATAATTATTGAGTCCATAAAGTGAAGAAATGTAGAAGATAGTAGATGGAAACTTCACCAAGGAGGTCAAGAACCAAGGCTAGATACCTAATGTAGTTATGGTAAAAAAGGTGATTAATAAATGGAGGATGTGTGTAGACTACCTAAATTTGTCTCAACATGCCCAAAAGATGTCTACCAATTGCCAAAAATATATGCTTTAATCAACTAGGCATTAAGGAATTTAATAATGAGCTCTGAGAAGGATTCTCATGCTACCTTCAAATTTAAAGGCATCGATATGATAATGAGAAGATGGATTTTATTATTGTAAATGGCCTATATTACTATATGTGGCAAAATAAAACCATGATGATTTGGATGCTCCTTTTTATGTGATCAAATACTACATACAGATTAACTTTCCATCTTAAAAAATGACATAATATTTAATAATGGGTTTAAAAATAAGAAAAAGATTTTAAAATTGCCATTTTAAAACTCAAACACAATATGGGAAAAATGTACTATTTTAAAAGATAAATATGGTATTTTATAATAAAATTTGATAATGAAAATTGGATTTTGAAATTTTCCCATTTCTTTAATCAAATATAGTAGACAATATAGCATATCATCTTAAAAGATGAACTTTACATTCTATAAACGTATTAGAATAAAAAAATGGGTATTGAAAGATTATATATGTTCCAAAAAATCTTTCTCCTATTTTTTGAGAATAAAGTAGGGATTAGTTTAATCTATAGTTACAAATTTCCCTTGAAGGCAAAATTTTATGGTTATTTACATCTTAAGAGAAGTGAGTTCCTTAAAAATACTCTTGCTTAAAATATTGTCTAATATTTTCTTGATTTCAAAGATGGTGTTGAGGATTAGATGTTTAGAATTTTCTAAGGAAGATTGGCTCAAATTTAAATAGTTCTTTTAGAGCTAAAGAAAGATGACCAAGGAGAATTGTGGTATAAAAGGTTCATAAGTGCTCCACTCTATCCTATTTTAGATTTTAAGGATGTAGAGTGAAATTTATTAATTGAGTTAACATTTTTTAAAAAAATTTTTATTTATATTCTTAATCATATAATCTAGATATAGATAATTCTAAGGAGGGTAAGGTCTTATGATATAGATGTGGCCTTAGATCCTAAACTAAGACGAGTATTATGAAAGTAGTAGCTTAAGCATAATCTAACCAAATACAATAGTAGTGGGTGAGATTTATGTCCTTATATCTAAAAATAGTTTAGAAAAGCTTGATTCTTCTGGACTATATCTTTCCTGGAGTAGAATGAAAGTTCGTTAGGGATGTTAAGACCTATAGAACTGGACCAAGCTAACCAAGAGGGGGGGGGGGGGGGTGAATTGGTATTTTTTTAAAAAAAAACTCTTTTCATAAATAAGTAAAATCACATAAATCAAAATCACACCACAAGAAAAATAAGTGCAAAAATTACAGTGCGGAAGAAAGAAATAAGAACACAAAAATTTATAGTGGTTCGGTCAACTTGACCTACGACCACTCCGCAGAGGCGCCCTCCAGAGTATTGCACTACAATCGTGACTCTCTTTTAGCCCCCACAGCTAGGCGGAGAAGCCTTTACAAAGAACCTCTTTTTGCCACCCCGGCAAGGCAGAGAACCTATCTCCTTTTGCTTCCTCCTGAAGGTGGCAGAGAACCACAATCAGATGCTAAATCCTTGCCTCTACCGACCCTTCCACGAATGAGAAACTCTAGATGAAGAAGAAGCGGAGCGATCCTTGAAGCAACCCTTATGAATCCCCTCACAAGATCCTCTCTCTCTCTCTCTCTCTCTCTCTGTCTGTCTCTCTCTCTCTCTCTTTCTCTCCTCAAGGTCTTCTCAGGTCAAGGCAACAGCAAAAGATTATTCAAAAATGTTGAACAAGAGCTCTTAAATAGAAGAACTTCAAAGGAGCTCATTAATTGCAAGTTGCCGACTATATCGTCCAGGATGATATGGACATCATCCTAGCCGATCAGTACAAATTCTATGAGATCGGCCAGAGCATCGCCCTGAATGCAAACTGGATGATTTAAAATTGGCTGGATTGTCCAGGACGATCTCATGATCGTGTAGGCCGATCAGTTCAAATCAAAGAAAAATTGTCCAGAGCATCGCCCTGAATTTGTGCTGGCCGATATTTATAATCCAGAAGTAAATAAGGTTTTTGAATAGATCGTCCTGATCGATCTTGCGATCTTCCAAAATGATATGATCATATCAATCATCCTTAATTATTTTCTTGATTTCTCTGATTAATTAAGGCATAATTTGAATATCGTCCAGGCCGATCCAAGATCGTCCTGACCGATTACCAAAAATTACATAATACCTTAATTGTTTATGGCGGCAATTTCTTTCTATTTTGAGCTTATCATCCTGGCCGATACACGTATCATCTAGGACGATCTTTTAATAACGGATGCCTTAATTAAGAATCCTGAATAGAATATCTGTTTTAAACTAGATCATCCAGGCCGATACAAATATCGTCCTAGCCGATGTGAGTAAAAATAGAAATTCTAAGTCTCTCAAGTGTGTGTGTGTGTAGGGTTACTTAGCATCAGTCTCTTTGAACATTATAAATAGACTCAAGAAGAGAAAAAGTAAATTATAGACTGACTCAACCCTAACCTACGCAATCTTGAATTGGCTTCGTTTGTTCGTCTGATCTTCGATTCCTAAAAAGTTAGAAGTAACAGACAGTCCAAGAGAATCAATAGTGTTTGTCAATCATCAAAAGATAAGTCATAAAAATAGAGTTGCAACAATCTCCCCCTTTTTAATGATGGCAAACACTAGTAGGAAAATTTCAGTAAAAATAGCAGTTCATTAAAATTTCAAAGTTACAAGCATCAACTTTTCCTACCACATCCTACTCCCCTTTTTGTCATCACAAAAAGAGGGTCCTAGACACACAAAAGAAAAAGGAAAAAACATAATAGAAACTAAGAAAAACTACAAGACAAACTACAGAAAACAGAAAATAGAAAACAAAAAACTAGAAAAATCAGGGACCCTGATCATCAGATGGAGGTGGTGGAGTTGGCTGTTGAAAGTAGCTAGCTAGCATAGTAAACTGAGCATTGAACCAGGTGATGTCCTGGTCATGCTGCTGTTGCTGGTGAGTAATGTAGCTATCAAAACGGGCTAAGTCCTCTGTACGATGCTGCTCGTAGCGGGCAATATCCTTAGAATGTTGCTGCTCTTGTGCAGCAACGTAAGCGTCAAAGAGGGTCTCCCATAGATCAAACCTCTCCACTAACTGGTCAAACTTTGAGTGTTGTCAAAGAGGAGTAGGATCAGGAACAGAAGCGAAAGCTGGAGCCTCCTCTTCCTTAGACCCCCGAGGTTCCTCATCCCCTAGGTGGAGATGAGTACTGTGAAGGGTATTGAAGGAACTATTTGAGTAGAAGAGAGTTAGGAGGTTGGGTGGAATATGATATTGAAGTTGATATTTGGTTTCAAGGACATAGGCTATGAGGTGTCCTAAAGCCAGATTGGGTTTCCACTTATGACATGGATCACGGATTTTGGTTAAGTGATCAATGTACAGAAAAATTAAGTCAGCAGTATTAAATTCTCTATGTGCCATGATGTAAAAGGTAGTCAGAGAAAGTAGAGGAGTGATGTTGATTTGGTCCCCTGCTTTTGGATTAATGGAGGTTCGAAGAACATGCTGAATTGTCCTAGAATCTTTGACTAAAGAGCTAGTCTCTCCAACATGAAAAGGTGCATTGGTCTGGTGAAGGAAATGGTTTGTCGTTGACCAGTCAAAATCAGGATCTGAAATGATTATGTGCAGCTTATCCCCGGTGGTGGATAGCTGTAGAAGTTCAACACAGTCCTGATATGTGATTTTGATGGGGCGTCGATTCCCATAGGAGGTTAGGGCTGTGAAGGTAGGATTTATGTGAAGATTTGTGAATAATTCATGAAGGAGCTTAGAATGAAAGGGGAAAGTGAGAGACAGAATGAAACAAAGAGAAGTGTGAGCGAAAAGATCCATTACCGGATACGAAAGGTGGACAAGATTGATGACTCTTGAGAAATTTATCCCACATTCTTTATATCGATGGTAAGTAGCTTCATCTTTTGCCTCCTTGAAATGAGGGCCAATCCTATCCCTCGAAGAACTCCCAGAAGTTTGTCGAACTCATTTCTCACCAGCCATAGTAAGGAGTTAGCAAGAAAACACAAGAGAAGAAGAGATGTGAGGTGAAAAACATGGCTGGGATGGCCTGAATTTAAAGAAACGACCATATTGTCCAGGCCGATCGCTGAATCGTCCAGGACGATATGGCACAATAATTGCATATAGGCTGATTGGTCAAAAAGGCGGTCTGATTGTCTGGGCTGATCAGATATCGGCCAGGATGATTAGACACAGGCGATCATCCTAAGGAGTCAAGTCGGATGACCGTTGAAAAAGCAGATTGTCCGGGCTGATTAGGTGTATCGTCCAGGACGATGCACAATAATTGATCGTATCGGCCGAAGTTAAAATGTTTTAAATCTGTGCCACGTATATCGTCCAGGATGAACAGTGGATCGGCTAGGACGATTGTCCAATAATGGATATTTCGAGGCCGATTTTAAGGATTTAAACATGCTGACACGTGGATCATCCAGGACGATCTAGTGTATCGGCCAGGACGATGACCATTAATTGCATTAGCCATGAAGAAATATGTTATCGGCTAGGACTATCATCATGATTGCAACAGAGTTCGATCAGATCTTCCAGGATGATAAATTATCGTCCAGGATGAAGAGTTATAGCAAGCACAGAAAGGATCAGTAGATGGAATTTTGAAGAGAATTTGTCCTATCGTCTAGGATATAAGAATCGGCCAGGATGATGTGATAAGAAATTTGAATACAAGGAAAAGATGTTGATGATCAAAGCCCTCAAAAATAAAAGACTCACAATACAAAGCTAAAAACAACAAAAAAAGACTAAAAAGAACAAGGAACATAAAGAGAATTTTTTTTTTGGCAAAGTATCCATATGACAAATTTCTCAAACAATTTAAATTTTAGAGATTCAGAAGATCAAAGAGTTAACACATCAAAATCTGAAAAAGGTAGAATATCCGATCTTGTTAATCTCTAGCTCGGACTTCTTTCAGGGCAATAATAGTCCTTTTAAAAACAAAATGTCTAACTCAGAAAAACTTTACTGGGTAAAAAGAAGATTCAATCAAAACTTGGTTACAAAGAAAATATCTTATAAAATAATATACCAAAGTAATTTGTCTTAATCATGAAATTTGAAATCAAGCCTTTGAAAGTATCAAATAACCAATGAGTTCTCAAAGTTTTAAGAGTTCAGAAAAGAGATAATAGCTTATATTTAGTGGGCTCATTTTATGCCTCTTGTATCTTTGATTTGACTCTTTGAGCATCTTGAATTTTGATACACATTTGTGTATATATATATTTTTCATTTCATATTTGCTTTTTTCCACTTTGCCTCTTAATTATTTTTTTTTTTCAAGCTAAGTTCTCTTTAACATAACCCTTAAAAAGAACCTTAGTTGTGAGTATATCCTCCAAATATTAGAGAATAGAAGCTCTCTCTCTAACATAGGGAAGAACAAGTCACAAAACAAAATCATAATCATGTCTTAAATGCAATGACAAGATTTCATTTAACTTGAAAGATATATAAGAATTTTGGATATTACGCACAAGATAGATTATTGTAGCAAGATAAAAAGAATCTTAGTTTCAAAAAATCATTTGTTAATATGAGATAGACTTTTTTCTAGAAATGAAAATTATGTCACTAAAAGAGGTTAGAGGGAGGGAAACCATCAACGGTGTTTCTCCCTTTGATCGATTTAGATATGATAATCAATGGCTTTAAATCTCTAAAATCTAAAAGCTTAAAGAACTAATCATATAGAAAACCAAACATAAAAAGCAAATGAAAACAAAAACAATCTAGAACAACATAAAGCTAGCACATAACAAAAATAACACAAAACTAATTAAAAAATTTTCAAGAAAATATGAAGCAGCAAGTTTAAGCAATCATGAGCTACGAGCCTCCATATGTCCAATTATCCTATGCTCCCACGAGGTCTTTGGTGAGAGGACACCTGCAAAACACAACAACAGTCAGATTTAGGAACCCAAACTGGTTTGGGTCCCTTCTCAGGAAAGTAGAATACAATGCAGTTGTGGTATGCTGTGAATCATATACCTTAGGTCTCCATACCCAATGTGTACTATGGTGAATGGTGCAAGTGTGTGAGATGTGTCCTAGCATGCCACCAGAAAAACATCTAACTCAAGGAAAAAGATTTCTTAAATGGTTTGAATTATAATGCCTCTTCCTAGGTCTTGGCTTTTGATCAAGAGTAGGCATCATCCAAGTTTTCTTAAGAGTGGACAATTCATTTTTAATCATTTTTTTAGAACATCATTCTCAACCCTTAAGATTTTATCTTTATCTTTAGATTTATTGAAATCAGATTTAAGAGAGGTGTATGAAACTTTTAATGCTTCATTCTCATTAATTAATTCCGAGTGCTTTTTGTTCAAATCATCAAATTCATCAAGAAGAGCCATGTGATTAGAATCAATCGTTGAATGATCTTTAAGAATAACTTCAAACTCTTTTTGTAAATTTACAAGTTCCAATTTTAGGTTAGCATGAGTCTTCTTAAGTTTTTTATATGATGCATGGATTTTCTCACAAATTTCAAACAATTCATCATAGGTTGGTTTACATACCTCTTCCTCATCACTTTGCTCAAGATGATCTTCCCCATTAAGCACAGGTTTGTTGTCTCTTCCTCTGGTTCAGTTTCAGAGGAATCAGTACCAGATTCTGCCTTGAACGCCTTTTGGACTCTCTTCTTGTCCTTCATAAACTTAGGTTTCTCCTCCCCCTTTTCCTTTTCCTTGCTCGGGTGATCTTAAAGTGTAGGACAATTGGCTTTCACATGTCAAGGCTTCCTGTATTCATAACAAACGACATCATAAGATCCTAAAGAATATTTATGATCCTTAACTTTTCTCCAATGATGCTTTTGCTTCTTCCTTAGAAAGCTTTTGAATTGCCTTGTGATGAAGGCAACTTCATCGCTTTCAGACCCAGAAGATTCAGAATCTGATTTATGCGCTTTCAATGCAACTATTTTCTCCTTCCTCTTCTCACCTGCATCAACATTTCTTTGATTCACCCCTTGCTCGTAAGTAATGAGTGAGCCAAGTAAGTTATCAATAGAATAAGTGTTCAAATCCTTAAATTCAATAATTATAGTGATTTTATCATCATATGACGAAGGCAAGCATCTAAAAATCTTGTTTACTTTTTCAAAATTTGAAAGTTCTCTTCCTAATGCATGCAGTGAAGTAACTATCTGAGTAAACCTAGTATACATGTCAGAAACATATTCAGATGGTTTCATACGAAAAAGTTTGTAGTCATGCAAGAGAATATTCAAATGAGAATGTTTAACTTCATTAGTGCCTTCATAAGTGATACACAATTTATATCCTAAATTTCTTTACCAGTTTTGTAAGTGGAGACACGCATGTAATCCTCAGAGATTTTAAAGCACAGAAAAAATAGTTCAAACTTTTTTGCATTTAATTGGGCTAAATCTCTTTCATCGAAAGTGCAATTCAGTAAAAGCAATTTCAAATTTTAACACCATTAGTTTAACGAGAAGGTGGAGAATAACCTTCTTTGATAAGCATCCATATGCGATAATCAGTTGATTGTAAAAATGTTGACATGCGGGTTTTTCTAGAAATCAAAAGGTAGGTTATCGAACAGGGGAGGTCGGGTAAAAGAATACCCTTCCGTAGTGTTACGATTCCCAAAGTTAGCCATGGATCAAAATTCAAAAAGTTTTCAAGCTAATTTTTATGAATCCCGCTCTAATTCAACTTGAAAGTTCTTTAGGGATGTTATACCTTACAGAACTGGCCCAAGCTAACCAAGAGGGGGGGGGGGGGTGAATTGGTATTTTTAAAAAAATTCTTTTAACAAAGAAGTAAAATCACATAAACCAAAATCACACAATAAGAAAAATAAGTGCGGAAATTAAAGTGCGGAAGTAAGAAATAAGAACACAAAATTTTATAGTGGTTCGGTCAACATGACCTACCTCCACTCCCCAGAGGCGCCCTCCGAGTATTCCAATACAATCGTGACTCTCCTTTAGCCCCCACAGCTAGGCGAAGAAGCCTTTACAAAGAACCTCTTTTTGCTACCCCGGCAAGGCAGAGAACTTATCTCGTTTTGCTTCTTCCTGAAGCTGGCAGATAACCACAATCAGATGCTGAATCCTTACCTCTACTGACCCTTCCATAGACGAGAAACTCTAGACAAAGAAGAAGCAGAGCGATCCTTTAAGCAACCCTTATGAATCCCCTCACAAGCTCCCCCTCATAAGATCCTCTCTCTCTCTCTCTCTCTCTCTCTCTCTCCTCAAGGTCTTCTCAGATAAAGGAAGCAGCAAAAGATTATTCAAAAATATTGAACAAGAGCTCTTAAAAAGAAGAGCTTCAAAGGAGCTCATTAATTGCAAGTTGCCGACTATATCGTCTAGGAAGATATAAACATCGTCTTGGCCGATCAGTACAAATTTCATGAGATCGGCCAGATCATTGGTCCGAATACAAACTGGTTGATTGAAAATTGGCTTGATAATCCAGGATGATCTCACGATCGTCCAGGCCGATCAGTTCAAATCAGAGAAAAATCATCCAGAGCATCGCCCTGAATTTATGCTGGCCGATATTTATCTTCCAGAAGTAACTAAGGTTTTTGAATAGATTGTCCAGGATGATATGATCGTATCAATCGCCCTTAATTACTTCCTTGATTTGTCTGATTAATTAAGGCATAATTGTGAATATCGTCCTGGCCAATCCAAGATCGTCCTGGCCTATTACCAAAAATTACAGAATAACTTAATTATTTATCGAGGTAATTTCTTTCTATTTTGAGCTTATCATCCTGGCTGATACACGTATCATCCAGGACGATTTGTTAATGACGACTGCCTTAATTAAGATTCCTGAATAGAATCTCTGTTTTAAACTAGATCGTCCAGGCCGATACAAATATCGCCTGGGCGATGTGAGTAAAAATAAGAATTCTAAGTCTCTCAAGTGTGTGTGTAGGGTTACTTAGCATCAGTCTCTTTGAACATTACAAATAGACTCAAGAAGAGAAAAAGCAAATTACATACTGACTCAACCCTAACCTACACAATCTTGAACTGGCTTTGTTTATTCGTCCCGATCTTTGATTCCTGAAAAGTTAGAAGTAACATGCAGTCCAAGAGAATCAAATAGTGTTTATCAATCATCAAAACATAAGTCATAAAAATAGATTTGCAACATAGAATGCTAGTTAAAATCCACCTAAATATTTAAAACCATGCTATTTAGTCTTATCTGATGCAAGATAGGGTATGATTTTATTTAATTTTTTTGAATTCATATTGACATCTAAAAAAATTCTAATTACTCCAAAGCTTAAGAATTGAGTAAATGCTTCTGATGCGAAAATGTAATTTTAATTTTATTTTTTTGTTACTAACAACAATGCATGTTAGTTAGATATAATAGTAATTATGATTATTAAGTTAAAAAAAATAAAAAGAAAATACCTTTTCTCTAAAAGAGCAAACCACCCCCTATGGTATAGTAAAGTACTCTAATAGATCTGGTGGCTTATATAAAACTCATAGCTAGAGAGGGTGCCTAAGCAAGTAAATAGAAGTAAGAAATATAAATCAACATCGATGGAAACCTCGCTTTACTTTTGTAAACTAATTATATTTTTATGTTATTTAGAATTTAATTTTTGTTAATTATGAGTACAAAATTTATTTCCTCTAGAAAAAATCAAGCAAACACAATATGTAAGATATAAAAATTATAAAAAAATAATGGTTTTACAAAAACACAATAAATGTAAATAAACCATTCAAATCAATCAACATATCACATAAAACATGAAAAATAATAATAAAGTCTAAATTCTCAAAAGGAGTCCAAATGTGGGAACTGGTTAATGTCTTTAAATTTACACCCTAGATTCTACTCCTAGAATTATTCAGATACGAAAAATGAGATGCTTACTAGGTGACAAATGACCGCCTTCTTTTATATGGCCTCTAAGAATGGAGTATAAAAAAGAAACCCTCAAAAGGGAAAAATAGGATCGTTCTTTTGGTTTCTTTCTCAAAGATGAGAATATTCATTTGTTGCTACTCATGTCACATTTTTATTGTACAGATTACATTTGAAAAGCGAAGAAATTCTCTATAGAAGTAGAGTGGAAGTTGCGCAATAATGGAGTTTATATTTCTGAAACGAATTCAACTTGCACAGCGAAACACAGTAGAATAGGTGCAC